>JANBPO010008819.1:600000-994316 GCA_024336825.1 Amorphophallus titanum
ATTCATTCTATCCTCCACGCTATACTATCAGTCGCCTGCTATATATTGGCTTTAAAACCACAAAACCTTCACCATAAGCATGCTCGATCGTGGAAGGGTTTGGGGTAATTCTGTATGTGCATGGGTGAAAGCCCATTAACACTTATTTATATATATGTATATATATATACAGATGAGTAGTAATGGGTTTTGTTATTAAGCTGAGGTATATTTGTACATTGGTACATCCTCAGCCCATGCATGCGTTATTTATATTTCTTAGCCCATTTAACAACTCATTTAGTGTCTTATGTTTCATAACTTAAGTCCATTAGCTTAGTGTTAATTGGGTTGGGTTTTCATGGGTTTATACATGCTCTGTTAGCTGCCCCCACCTTTTGCATTATTTTATTAAAGCCCACGTATTCAAGCCCTTCACATTAGAGTTTGCTAAACCCATTATATACATATATATATGGTTATATTCTGCCCCATGCACCTTCAGGCGTGGGATGGTTTATGGGCTTTCCTTACTTGCATTTCAGCTTGCTTCCTTGGAACTCTAATGGCTATAAACTATAGTGGATGTCAAAAGTATACATGACCCAATGCCTACGTATATAGGGTCCGATCTGGTCCTGGGAGGAGCACTCAAACGTACTTGTGCCCATGGGAGTTGAATGATTATGGTGTAACATTACACCAAAGTGCATGACTTTCTAAATTATTCTATGGGATCCCACTCTTTCTCTCTCTCGTGACAAATACATGATAATACTTGACGTACTTGACTCAACATGGTACTTGCTAGAACTTTACATAGCCAACTTCTCATGACGTAACTTGATACTACATGCTTAGTATCCTTGTTGACTTGCTTGATATTCCTCGCAACTTTACTCAAGTCTCTCTTGTTATAGTTTCATAACTTGTCAATTATTCTCTCTCCATCTTGTAATCATTCATGCATAGTCGTACTTGCATTTCATGTAATATATAATCACTTAAAGCAAGCTTGTTTATTGAGTTGCAATTCCTACTGAGCTTTTCACTCATCCGGTCTATTTTAATATTTTTCAGGTAATCAGGTGGCTAACGAGGCCGTGACTCTAATGGGAAGGGAAGGTGTTCAAGAGAGCTCCGGAAACTAGATGACCTGTGTCTTTTATTCTTCTTGAGTCTAGATTAGCATGTGTCTTTTATCTAGTTTTAAATGTCTAAGTCTAGTTAGAGTGTCTTTTATTTTCTTTTGAAAATTGTAATTGAGTCAATAAGTTGTAATAACAAGTTTATATCAATAAAATTTATTTTGTCAATTTTGGTCTTAACTGCCACGTTCTGAACAATGCGAACGCTGCTATCGGTTCGGGCATGACACAATCCTACCGGTGTTGATACAGTCACTCATTGTGCAGGGTATTTCACTTATTGGATTTTCTCCTTCTTCCACAGGGTGATGAGAGTGTGATTAGGGCCGAGGTCATTTGTGACGACCCAAATCTTAGATACCAGATATACCCGACAGGACTATCGAATACACCTGATATCACTTGGAACCCGCGAGGTCGGCAGTTACTCTGTTTCCCTCAGTGGCCCTCCCATAGAGACACGCAAAATGACAAGTCATTCAAAGCATGGAAAGTGGAAAGGAAGTAAGGTGGCAGTGCCACGTCAGCCACTTGGCCAATCAGCATGCGAGATGCCTACAAAATGCATAAAATCTCCAATTTTCCTTGCAACTATAGATTCGATAGTCAAATCGTGCTAAAGGCGGCAAGGAACAATCAATCCAGAGCCTAAAAGTTACTGTGATTGAAATAGAAAGGAAAAATCTTAGATGGCAACATTCAAAAAGAAAAAGAACTAGCACATCGAGCTCGAGTTCCTCCTAGTCTACGGAGATGGGGGACTCTGAGAGGTCCATGGTCTTTCCTGAGGCTCGACGAATGAAGGACCTTCAGCGCCAGGAGATTTGCCAGGTCCGGGCACTGACCCCACTCGTGTGAGAACTGTTGTGCCCCTTGTGCTTTGATGACAGTGAGATATTTGTTTTGTTGATAGCAACATAATGAGTCACTGTAAGCTCTGCTGATTGATTTAAATGTTTGATTTAAATGTTGGTTTGATTTAACTGATTGATTTAACTGATGCTGGTTTGTTATTGATTTAACTGAACTGATGTGGGGGTGAGTCCTGATGATGTGTTGTTATCTTGTGTTTTTAACTACTGCTCAAAATTGGTGATTTTTGGATCTACATAAAAATCATGTGCTTGTCATTTTGCATGACACTTCTGTATGCATAGCATTTCATCGAACAGCCTTTGTGCATGTTATTATTGCTTCAACAAAGTCCATGCATTCTGTTCCACCCATGTCTGTGCTCATTTCCTTGTCATTTCCCAAGTCCGTGCACGTTTTTCATTTGCCATTGTGCGTGTTAAAGTCCATTCATGCTTTTACACTAAGTCCATGTATAGACAAGTCCGTGCATGCTTTAGTAATACTGTGCTTGTTAGTTAACTTGCATGTCAAGTCCGTGCACACTCTTTGTTACATCGAACATTAAGTCCGTGCATGTTTTTGTCTCCATAAAATGTAAAGATGCGGACAGATTATACAAAACCCTCAACTCACCGTATCACACTTGGAGATGAGAACGAACAATGTAGAATGACAATCACACAAATAGCAAACCACAATGCAAGAATTTTTAGGTTGTTCGGATGCACCCGAGTGCAGTCCTACGTCCACCCCTCTCAACCCGAGAGGATTCCACTAAGACCGCTGCACGACGGCAACGAAACGATCACAAGGATCACACACGGGCATAATGGCCCCACACACAAGGGTATTCTCGTACGACAACGAGTAACCACGCACACAGAGATGATGCTCCGATATCATCTATAAAGAAAAGTATACAGAAATACAATCCCAATTCAGATTTCTTAAACTATGCCCAAATAAAAGTGTAGAAGTGATAGAACAAGAGACCCCCCTCCAAATCCTCAATAAAACCCTTCAATCGTAGTAGTAGGGTGCGCTGAAAGTGATGAACCACGGAGTGGAAGCAGCTGGCCTTGTAGATTGAGATGCCTAAGACAACCAACCGCGAAGAGCAGCAATAGCAGCCTTCTGATCGAAGCTCAGACGCGTGGATGGCACCTTTAGCATCGTCCTCTTCCTCCTCCTGCTATGTGTGTCGCCCTTCCTCATTCTCCTGCAACAATAGAGATATTAGCCCCAAAGAGATATTTCTTCTATGAATGGAGGTCACAAGATATAAATACCCAAGGCAACAAAGCATAAAGAGACTAGAATGCCCATGCAAAAGTCTCTGATAACAACAGCCAAACATGTAGAGAGGCCCTAAGGATTTTATGGTAAATAACCATGGCAAACGGATCTCAAAAAATGGGTTTCAAAGACAATCCAAAAAATCCATTCTGGACGAGTCAGATGAAGTGTCGACTCTGTGAGTCGGCACTTTCTTCAAACAGTTCTGCCAGAACACAAAAATAAGAACCCAGAGCAAAAGTGTCGACTCTGTGAGTCGATACTTTTTGCTACAAGTTCTGCCTGCAAGAAAAAAATAATGCCCAGGCAATAAGTGTGACTCCTTTGGGCACATAATTATCACCAAGTCATATTTTGGATGTCAACATCTGTCTGCCAGGTGGGCCTATTATTTGAGAAGGTATTGCAAGACAAGAGGCCCAAGGGTCGAGTCCATGCCAGGAGGGCCCATTTTCAAGAAATCTCCACTAACGAGAGGCGACGGTATAAGTTTAAGGGCCGTCATTTGTGCACTCAGGGGTCCACTCCTCCTTTTTCTCCTTTTCACTCATCATTTCTTCTGCTCGATTCTCACCCCTGGGTGGTGTATCTTCCCTCTTCTAACTCTATCTGTATGATTGTCTCCTCTCCTCCTAGGTCCATGAACCACCACTTTTCTTCTTCTCGTTTGGGGTCTCTGGGTTTTCCACATTCTCGTTATTCTAGGCCTTGGCCTATGCCCTCTTATCATCCCGATCCTAGGACATCTTCTGATTCTTCTCCTCCGGTATCTTCGGGCTCTAATTTTCCTTCCCCGACCTTGTTGGGTGATTCTCATTCTCCTTCCCCAACCCTGTCGGGTGGTCCTCATTCTCTTTCCCTGACCCTATCGGGTTATTCTCATTCTTCTTTCCTGACCCGGTCAGGTGATTCTCATTCTCTTTCCCCGACCCTATCGAGTGTTTATGGTTCTTCTTCCCTGACCCTATCGGGTGATTCTAATTCTCCTTCCCTAACCCCGTCCGATGATTATCATTCCTCTTCTCCGGTTGCGTTAGATGATTCTTCTTCTCCTCTTTCTACTCACTCCTCCTCACCCGTTCGGGGTTCTTGCCATTTTTCTTGCTATTTTTGAGGTTTTAGTCTGCCTTCATCCCAACTGATCCTTATTCATTCTGTATATGGTTCCTTGTTATCAGGGTCTCTTTGCCCTAATGAGGGGGTTCTAGCCCTTGTCTCTCTTCCTTTTTATCCTTTTTCATCTAGTGTGGTGTCTGCCACTCTTTCATGTTAAGGAATCATCTCGCCTTGTTTTCCTTTCCATTTCTTGGTCCTGACGAGCAAGGAACACAAAGTTCATGCAGACATTTTCTCGAACACTTTGTGGGTGCATATATTCTGGCCTCTCTACAGTAAATCGCGGGCCGACTCACGACTCCCACATGCCATCCGGGTTCTACAATGACCCTCCAGCAGGTCGGGCCACCCCCGACCCTCAAACGTGTGGCAACGAGCCACTTATCCTTAGCTCTCGGGCCAACCCGAAGTTACCCTGCCAACAAGCTGTGTAACGTGACACACATCCCAAGGCCGGGCCCAAGTGCCCAAAGTGCCTTTTCTCAGCTCCCACGAGCTCATATCCTCAGCCCAAGGCCCATCCTGAGGCCCCTCAGCTAGTCATCTAGGCCGTTCGACAACCTGGGGTGTGTCGGATATTTACCCGAACACCTTGCGAGCGGCAGCCACGACTCGATAACAACAGCCCCCACGGGCTAATCCCAGCATCCCAGAGCCTCATGTCCCTTAAAGGACTCTCCCAGACAACAAAAGAAGACCCCCGAGAGCCATCCCTTGGGGCTGCGGGTCGCCCGGGGGGGGGGGGGGGTTCACCCCTGGCGCGGCTGCAACTTGGAGGAGGGCAAACCCCCTTGGGGAGCGCACCTTCCTCCCAGCCTAGTGGCCTCACGGCCATTCCCTAGTCCAGTTGCTTCCAGTTCGTGCTCTCAGTTCATGTAAGGATTGTGCAAAGTCAATCGGCATACCTTGCGTAGAGGGATTCGGCAACAACAATGACACGGGGTCACACGTTAGGTCCACACGCGCAGTCAATGTCAATCCCAGTGTCCTCCAGCAGCCAGTATCCCTTTATCCCCTTGCTATTGGTCAAACTAGGACAAAAATGCTAAAAAATCAGATTTTATAGAGAGTGGGGACCGCCCCCTCTCTCTCTCCCTCTGATCTGCCTAAACCCCCTCGGGGGAGGGTTTAGGCGGACCAGCTTGCCACCTCAGGCGGGTCTGCCTAAACCCCTTGATAATAATAAAAAAAAGTTTTTTACAAAAAAACCTAGCCCCCAGTCGCTCCACCTAAACCCCCTGGGGAGGGGATGAGAGTACCCTACCCCCTTGGATCATCGTGTCTTCGGTGGAGGTGGCCTTCCCCTCTCTAGCAGCATGCATCTCCTAATCAACTTTGGTGGAAACTTCCTTGATTGGCACAAGGGGTGCTGACATCATTATCAAAGGAGGGCTATAAGAGGAGGATAGCCTTACTTCCTTAGTATCTTCGGCTTTGGTACTGCTGGCCATGTGAAATTTGTCCTGGAGAGCCGCCTCTTCAGGATAGACCTGCTCCCAGCACCGGCAAGGAGTTATGGCTTCTAATTTCAGGTCTACTGGTTGAACCAGTTCAGTATGTTCAGCTTCCACCGGGTATTCATCAAAGGTTGCCCCCACGAGCGATCTTCTATTGGGTAGAAAGTGGAGATGGTATCCACTTCATAACGCCCGCTGTAATAGTATTCTTCGAGGGTAAAGCCCAACCCTAGATGTTGGGAGACACATCTCAGCTCTTTGTCTATGCTAGTAGGATACCAGAGCCTTTGGAATGCTTCTTTCTCTTTGCGAGGCTGGCCAGAGGGAACATGCTACTTCTGAAACATCTTCACCATTCGGCTTGTAATGAAAGTCAACCCTTGGATGTGGACTGATAGGTTCTCAACATCTTCAGGGAGATGATAGTCGACGTCTTCCTCGGTGGGGTGCTCCTTAGCAGCATAGAACCTGTCACGCCCCGATGTCAAAAATTGGAACGCAGTAGTTATAGCATTCATGTCAATCAGAGCATACATTGTCACAAGAGACCATACATCAAGGCCAATAATAAAAATGCAAATAATAACACTTTATTGATAATGAAGATGAAATGCACTTATTACAACTGACATCTTGTGGACTTTACTAACACTTACATCAATAGACACAAAAAAAAGAAGAACAAGAACATAAGTCCTGCAATGACTCTAGACATTCACTATTGAAGTAACTACATTGACTCTAAACAAAAACATGACCGACGCTAACTGGCTCGCTCCTGCCATCACTCTTACCCGAGCCCATAAGTTTCTCCTATTGCCGTTCCCATTCGGGTGGAGAAGCGCCCGCGCAAGGACATGACGGCCTGCTCGGCGGCCGCGTCCATGGGCTGCCCAAAATCCAGAAGCCTGAAGTAGTTGACGCAGGCGCGCGTATCCGAGGAAAACCCGTGCACGGCCACGCGGTGCCCGCGTTCGATGGCAGCCCTGGCCAGCAGAATGGCGGCGGATTTTTCCATGTCGAGAACCGACTGGTTGGCGCCCGATGCGACATCATTGGTCGAATTCGAAACATCGATCAGCAGGACGAGGCTCAACGGGCGCATGTCGCGGCCCGGCCGGATATACAGGCGCGGTTCGGGCTGCAGCCCCAGTCTGCGGTCGATCGTCATGGCGATAGCCGCGTCCAGGTCCAGCGTCATCGGGTCCAGGTTCGTGAGCACCTGCTCGACGAGCGATTCGAGGACGTATTCGCCGAGGACGCCGCGCGTCTTCACATTCGTCATCACGCGCTTCAGATCGCCGACGTCGCCGGCCATGCGCTGCATTTCCCCGAAAGACTTTTGGACGTTATCGAGGCGCTCGCTCACCTGCCGGAAAGTTTCGCCGAGCCGACCTTCGAGCGTCGCGGCGAGTTTCTCGTCCACCGTGGCGCGCATTTTTTCGAGTTTCTCGTCGTTCGAGGCGCGCAGCGCGGCGAGATTCCGGTCGAGCGTCTCGCGCAGGTTTTCAAAACGCCGGGCGTTCGTTTCGGCAAGCGATTCGAGCGATTGTTTCTGGGAAAGCGCGAGCGCGTCGAGGCGTTCGCGCAGCACGCCGCCGAAGGCGTCCAACCGGCCTGCGACGGATTCGCCCTGGGCGTGCAACGCGCCGGTCACGGCCGTGCGGACGGCTTCGGATTTCTCCCGGAGATCGGCGGCGACGCGGTTCTGTTCGGCACGGGCGGATTCGAGGTTTTCACGAAGCGCACGCGTGAGTTCGTCGCGCAATCCGGCGACGCTCCGGGACTGCTCTTCGCGATTGCGGGAAAGTTCCTCGCGCAACGCGGATTCGACCGCCCCCATCTCTTCACAAGTACTTCAATCACACCCAAAGCGGTTAGTCTCTTCTCTGTCATCTCACGACGTCAACTTCTAAGGCGGAGTGATCTTCATCAAAGGCTCGGCGAGAAAACGACGGCACACTATTCGTCACTCCTTATTTATGTCCTCCATCAATTTTCTAGAGCTTCGTGCCTACGCTAACCCTAATCGGGGATGGCAGATCCCCACTTAGCGTCGCTCCACAAATGACTTCTGCATCTTTTGATTTCTCTCTCATCTCTTGGCGCAGTAAGAAACATGTTGTTGTCTTTCGCTCTAGCAGCCAGACTGAGTATCGTGCTATGACGCTCTTCAGATTGTCAACAATGCAGTTTCTCATGAGCGGACGAAACATATTAAGCTTGATTGTCATTTTTTTAATTCTTCAAATTCTTTTTTTATTAACTCTCAATCAAAGTTGGACTTTGGGATTTCTCCGGACCCTGTTAATTCTTCAAATTCGTTTTTCAATGCGTGTCCTCTTCTCCAAGCCCAGCTGGATGTCAATAGCGGAGGAAATCCAGTATATATGTTTATGAGGATGAGGTGATTAATGAGGGATCGTAATGCATCGATGTAGTGTAAAAGACCACTAGAGAGCAGAGACCCTTGCCTGCAGCTAATTAATCAGTTACCAAGCTCAATTAATGCTGTAGTTAATTAAATGGTTCCACATTCTTTAAAAAGCTATCTATTACATTTCCCATCCGACTTTAATACGTCTCGCTAACCTATACAAAACTCGCGCGGAAGATGAGGATACGTTTCTCATGCAAAGAAGTGAGGACGCGGCTTCGTATACCCTCACTTGGACGTGACCTTAACATAAACGTATATTATACCGCTATGTTGCATCAGACGTCGGGACCAAAGCAATGTGTTTATACTTTATAATTGAGTTTAATTTTTTATATACCCTCCTTATATGAAAAACATCACCAACGTTATTAATCATTTTTTTTAAAATATCACTAGTTAACAAATTGCTTTCAGAGTTTGTATCCGTGCTTGTGCTCGGGGTCAATAGCAATGTCCGTGCAGATGCACGGGGTTGAGTCCGTGCATGTTCTGGGGTAAGTCCGTGCATATTTTGGGGTAAGTCCGTGCATATGCACGGGTTTTTGGGATGAAGTCCGTGCAGATTCGGACTGAGTCTGTGCAGGTTCTGGGGTAAGTCCGTGCACGTTCTGGGGTAAGTCCATGCACGTTTTGGGGTAAGTCCATGCATGTTTTGGGGGCACGTGGTTGGGCAAGTCCATGCATATGCACGGGGTCAAGTCCAAGGTCCGTGCATATGCACGGGGTCAAGGGCATGTAGTTTGGATGAAGTCCATGCAGCTTTTGGACGAAGTCCATGCAGGTGTATGCGGCCAAAGATAAAGTCCGTGCAAGTCTGAGAGTGAGTCCATGCAGTGCAAGTAAGGTCCATGCATGTTCATGCAAGTCCGTGTAGGTTTGGACAAAGTCTATGCAAGTCTTGGGCTAAGTCCATGCAATGCTGGGCGAAGTCCATGCATATTTGGGGTTAAGTCCATGCAATACTGGGCAAAGTCCATGCATGTTTGGGGTTAAGTCCATGCAATGCTGGGCAAAGTCCATGCATGTTTGGGGTTAAGGTCAGTGCAAGGTCCGTACAAGGCTTGTGCAAGGTAGGAGGACGTGCGAGCAGGGTCCGTGCATGTGTGCAAGCAAGTCCATGCACATGGGGCCAGGGGCTGAAAGAAGGTCAGTGTACATGGGGGTGAGGTCGATGCACATGCTGGCAAGGTCAGTGCACGTATAGACCAAGTCAGTGTACCTATGAAATATGCCAAGGACAAGGTCAGTGCACATGTTGGCAAGGTCAGTGCACATGCGGGCCAAGTCAGTGTACATGGGATAGGGTCAATGCACCTATGGAATATGCCAAGGACAAGGTCAGTGTACATGCTGGCAAGGTTAGTGCAGGGTCCGTGCACATGCACAGGGTCCATGCATGGTTAGGGTAAGTCCATATATGTATGCAGGCTTGGAACAAGGTCCACGCGAGTGTATGGGGTTGAGTTTGAGCAGGGTCCGTGCGTGTGGGGACCAAAGTCCATGCATGTATGCAAGGGGGAACAAGGTCTGTGTAGGTCCATGCATGTGAGGGCTAACGTCAGTGCATGTATATGCAGAGGGAGGAACAAAGTCTGTGCAGGGTCCGTGCACGTGGGGCCAAGGGTTATGCAAGGCTTGATGAAATCCGTGCATGGTCTGCACGGGGTTGAAGTTGAGAGGGGATAGGTGCACCGGGGAAGGCCATGGGCGTGCCGGTGAAGGATTGGAAGGGTGCACCTGGGAAGAAGGTGTACCGGCGGAGGGGATGTACCGACGAAGGGTGGACTAGAAGGTGTGCCGGTGAAAGAGAGGGCAGCCTGCACTGGTAAAGGGCTTAGCATAAGAATAAAGGGGGTGCACCACTCAAGGGGTGTGCCAGCAAAGGGTAAGGGAGAGTGTGCCGGCGAAAGGGTTTAAGGGCATGTCGTGGAAGAGTTTAAGAGTGTGCCATTGAAGGTTTGGGAGGGTGCACCGAGGAAGGCACTTGGAGGCCCCCACTCCACTTCATCCCTTTAAGGCCTTTCTTTTCTTCTTTTCTTCTTCCCTTCCTCCTTTTCTTCTTTTATCACGTGTGTTGGGGTACTTAGCCATGGTTTAGTCTAGTCCTCTTCAAGTTGCCCCTGGTCCTTTTCACCTTGGTTAAGGTATTTTATTGTTGATTATTCCACTTGTTTGTTGCTCCCTTTGGTCTTTTAGCATATTATTATTTCTGATAAAAATTTGGCAGCATCTCCCCTTGACTCGGGCGTAAGGGAGATACGGGAAACGCGCCCACATGGAGTGGTGGAACCCGGAAAGTAGAGGTGGGTGTCCGAAGATGACAACACCTTTAATAAAATATTGAAAAACCTGAGGAAATTGATGGAGAGAAGGCCTCTCTAAGGCTGGTCAATGGCGTACTGACCAAAGACTGTGTTGACGAAGAGGTGTAGGGGCCAATGCACCAGCCAGGGGGGCTGTGCCGGGCTAGGAGCGTACCGGTCAAGGAATGGCTAGTGTGCCAGTGAAGGCATTCGAGGGTGGTTTCAAGGCTAGTGAGAGGGAGAAGGCCATGGGGTCTGAGGGCTTGGTTCAATTGGCAAGAGGGGCTTCAGTTGAGGGTAGGGAAGGTTAGGGACTGGGGGTTCGAGGAAATTGGGGGAACGAAAACCAACGGTGGCGTTGGGGGGCTTGGGCTCTCAGAGAGGAAGAAGGGACTTCCCCCTCATGGCAAGTGGACGAGGGTGATGGCCAAAGATCCTTCGAAGGAGACCAAACCACTAGGGAGGGGGGAGAACAGACAAAGGGGGAAATCACTCCAACGATGCGCAACATAAAACGAAGGTCGGCAAAGAAAAAAGACTTTTTATTCATGGCAAATGAAGACCAAGTACATCAAACTTGAGAGGGGAAAAGAAGAAAAGAAAGAAAAGAGCACAGGGAGGAACAGAGGGGTTGAGCAAGGGTGACAACTCCCCACTCCCCCAATGCCTCCTGCTACATCAAGACCCTCTCCCTCCCTCTCTCTCTCTCTCTCTCTTGCTCTCTTCTCTGGTGGTCGTCGAAGGGGGACCTCATGGCGGAGCTCTGCTTTTCCCTTCCTGTTCTTCCTCTTCTCTTCTTTCTATCTGCTTCTGTGCTCTATCTCTGTGTTTTTTTGTGTGTCTTCTCTCTTCTATCTCTCTCTTTTCGCCGGTGGAAGAGGGGCTTTTAAACCTCAACGGCAGGAGCCTTCGAGCGCGGAGCGACGGAGGCGGGAACGTGGGTCATTAAATGGGGATTTAACTTTGGTCCTGGGTGGTAGGGCGCATAGGCAACGTGTCCTCCTCCCCGTTTGACACCTCGGCACACTCACTACGTGCCAAGGATCCACAAGATATGGGCATAAGATTTTATCTACCGGATGCGATGGATACGGGAGCCCAGGGCGTGCCACTGAAGGATAAGACCACGACGGTGAAGGTGTTTGTAGGCGTGCCATTGAAGACAACCCACGGGCGTGCTGTTGAAGGCCACCAGAGTGTGCCGCTAGAGGCAATAAAAGCGTGCCACTGAAGACACCATGAGCGTGTCGGTGAAGAAGCCCAGAGGGGCGTACCGGTGAAGGCACGCTGGGGGCGTGTCGGCAAAGACCACAGGGGTGTGCCGGGGATGAGCTGCCAGGCATGCCATTGAAGCAGCGCTAGGGTGTACCGCTGAAGGCCCGTATGGGCATGCCGTTGAAGTGGATTTGGGACCATTTTGAGCCTGTTTGACGATCCACTTAATTCTCTTTGGGGCCCATGAGTTGTGAGCCCCCCCGGGGGGGGTTGGTTCCTCTTCGCTGTCGTGACTCCAGGAGTGGCTTCACGACAGTGTACTATTTGTTCAGAGGGTCCAGACGGGACGTGTTCTCCGCAATCTCTTCCGTTGAAGTTATTTATTGATGCTGGATTGGTCGGGACATGCGGACGTGCAATTTTACATGTCCACAGGTTCCTATTATGGGCTGATTTTTAGGATGTGGCACAAGAGTCCACACCTCGTTTCTCTCGAACTAGTGTAGCTCTTCATGCATAGCCTGAATCCAGAATTCATTTTGAAGAGCTTCATGGATATCCTTGGGCTCTTCTTGTGAGATTAGGGCCATCAAGTCTTCTTCTTCTACTTGCCTTAATGATGATCTGATTTTTACCCCATCCTCTGGATTACCTATGATAGTTTCAGTGGGGTGATCCTTCAGAAATGTTGATGGTCTTGGTAAGTCTGGGTGCTGCACTTGCTATTCTTGAAGTGATTCAATTGGTGGATCTTCATCCTTTTCACTTTTGGTTGGGGTTCCTTCATTTGATTCACTCTTGACCTTATCATCATTTGGATGTTGAAGATCATCGTCTGCATCCACAATTTGAACAGATTTATTTGTCAGTTTTATTTCAGATTCATCAAAAATCACATGAGGACTCTCTTCAACAACTAAAGTCCTCTTATTAAACAATCGATAAGCTCTAGAGTTTGATGCATACCCTAGAAAAATATCTTTGTCACTTTTCTCATCAAACATGCCTAGATTAGACTTACCATTGTTTAAAATGAAACACGGACGACTCATACATGGAGAGAGGGTTGAGGGAGAAAAAGAACAGGAGAAAGAGAGAGTGTTGGTGTGTGTGTGTCGCCATCATGGCTGACCCCGGGGGGCCACCAGGGCCGCCACTGGCTTCTCCTTCTTCTTCCTCGCCCCCTCTCTCTATTGCTGCGCCAGGTTTTCCTTCATCTTCGAAAACCAGAACATTTGCTGAAGTTTTATACTCCTCCATGGCACCGCCCGTCATCCTGGCACTGTCCACGATCCTGCATTGACTGATAGTGGCGAACCCGCAGTTTTCTTCAGTCAGGATGAAATCATGGCTTCGCTTCAGCCATTCTCTTTCTCTCTTGTGGCTCAAACTCCGCAGGGCAGACCTCCATTCTTTGACATCAGGGCGCACCTGTCCAGCAGATTTGGTTTCAAGGAAGATTTTATGATAAGTGCTTTGGATAACAGACACCTCCTTTTGCGATTCAGAATCCATGAAGATTTTCTTCTCTTGCTGCTGAAGGAGACTTTGTATGTTCACGGTAGATTATTCCGCTTCTTCAAATGGACGATGGACTTCTCTCCTAATGCAGACTCTCCCATTCTTCTGGTATGGATTGCCTTACCTGAACTCCCAATAAATTTCTTTGTTGAACCTCTGCTTCATTCTATTGCCGGCAATGTTGGTCGAGTCTTGAAAATTGATCAATCGACTCTGAACCTTTCTCAAACTAACGCTGCCTGTGTTTGCATTAAGTTGGACATTTCTAAACCAAGACCTTCAAGGGTTTGGATTGGCTTCCCAGGGGGAGGGGCTTGGCAACATATTTCTTACCCTGATTTACCCCACTTCTGCACTCTTTGCTCTCGGATTGGGCATCATGTAGACTCTTGCAAGAATTCCAAAAATCAAGATCAGAATGGGACTAAGCAGCAGAAAATTCCAATTCAAGCTCCTACTGGATTAGACATTAAGGCTAAGTCAATTTGGCAACCTGTCACTAATAGGAAAGCTATTTCTAAAGTGAAGAAATCAGAAGCTCTTTTACCACAGTCAGCTCCTGAAACTAGTCCTTGTTCAGAGAATTCTGATGTTGTCATTTTCAAGGAGATTCTTCCAAGAGAGTGTTCAAAGAATTCATTGGTGTTGTTAGGGAAAGCTAAGGATATTTCCCTTAAATTAGCTGAGCCTCAGCTGACTCCTGTCCTTCAAACCTTAGCACCTACTTCAAATCCTTCTACTTTTTCTATGGTTTGTTCGAGGGAGCCTTCAGCTATCTTACAAGAGAAACAAAAGTCTCTGGATCAAAAGTAGAATTCTGAAATTCCACATTTGACTTCTACTCCCATCCAGCCAAATTCCTCAGTGGTTTGTTTGAGTGAGTATTCGGATACTCCTCAAGTGGAGATTCCTTCATTCCAATAATTGGCACCCTCCTCTTCAGGGGAGATTGCCTTGGTTCCTGAACTAGCAGTTGAGGATCAAGATAAGGGCAACTCTGATATTGCTATTGCTCTCATGGGCTCTGGTGTTCAAAAATTTCCAGATAATGTTAAATAGAATTGCATTAAGATTGCTGCTGCTGCTGAACTTAACAATATCAGGGTTATGCACACTAAACAAGTTGGAGTTATTACTAGATCTATGCATAGGACTATGTCCGCGGGAAATATTGCTGACAATTCCTCATCTCAATGACTCTCCTCGTTTGGAATATCAGAGGTATTGGTAATGCTGTGTCCTAAGGCTGACTTAAATTCTTGCTGAAAACTTACAAGATTGATTGTGTTGCTATTTTAGAGCCCAAAATTAATACCTGTCACATGGAGAACATTTGTAAGAAATTGGGCATGAAACATGCTATTGCTAATAATGATATGCTGGCCCATATCTGGATTTTGTGGAATGATACCCTGGATTTTACCTTCAGTAATAGGGATGATCAACAAATTACACTCCTGCAAGCCAACTCTTTTGTGCCTACTTTTTATATGACCATAGTATATGCCAAGTGCTCCATTGTTGAAAGAAGGCCTTTATGGGATTCCTTGACTGCTTTATACAATCAGATATCTGCTCCCTAGATTATTTCAGGGGATTTCAATTGTATCATGAAAATGGATGAAAAACTAGGGGGCAACCCACCTAATTTGACATCAATATCAGATTTTAAGGACTGTGTGCTGGCATGTGGTCTTATGGATGCTGGCTTTATTGGTTCTCAGTTCACCTAGCACAACAACCAACTTGGAAGCAATGGAATATGGGCAAGATTGGATAGAGTTCTTTTTAATTCTGAACTCATGCACCATTATCCAATCTCTGTACAGCATCTTTGAAGGGAAGCCTCAGATCATGCACCTCTTTTAATTAAACCTCTTCATACTTCCAGGTTTTGAAATAGATTCTGCTTTCAGAAGATGTGGACTTTGCATGACAACTTCCAATCTGCTGTAGACATCTGCTGGTGCACTAGCCCTATTGCTTCTTCCTCTATTACCACTTTCTATCTAAAACTGAAGCATTTAAGGAAAATGCTCAACATTTGGAGTCCAGAGGAAGACAACAAGTCTAGTAGTACAGTCGACAGAAAAGAAAAGATGTACCAAAAAGTCTGGGGAAAGCCTGACTAAGGTACCAACTGGCAATACAAACTCGTACACCAGGAACCGTGGAAGTAGAACGAACAACCGCCCACCTGAAAAGCAGGGGTGAGCCTCGTGTCATTGGATCAGTAGGGGTCACGTGGATCTCCATGGAAAAAAAACACACAGTAACATGCTAAAATAGTAGGTAAACAACTAGTAAGCAACAGTAGTAAAGCAGGAAACTAAACTACAAAGCTATAAAGAAAAGGGGTGCAGGAGTAGGGAGCAAGCTAAGAGCTGGGGGAGCTAAAAAAGAAAGGGAAAGAGTCATACCGAACAGGCGCGATTGCCGAACTAACCTCGGCTCCCTGAACTACTCCAAGCAACGGCAGAAGGGTTGACCCTGATCTCAGAAGGTCAGGAGTCACCGATCTGTTGACAACCACGAGGCCAAGGACAAGGCCTATGAGACCAGACCAAAAGTCTAGAAAAGACCTAGACAGACACAGATGCGCCACGACTAGAACGCCGTGCACACTGCCCCACACATGACTAGAACGTCATGCATGCGATAGGACACCGACCTTAGGAAAAGCCCAGAGAAGGCTAACCCGAAGAGGTCACGACGCACAAGAAATGCGAGGAGAACCGCGAGGAGTCACGTGCCACGTGACTAGAGTGCCTCACTACCAGAAGAACAGCCAGATGCATCCACTGACGTCTTATGTTATGCCTACTAGTGTCTTATCCATGTACCCTACTACAAGGACTAGGCCGAGACGAAGACAATGCTAGAACAAGAACAGTACCATAACGCGAGTGACTAGTCAGGGTCACATCTAACGATGCAAGTCCAAAGTCTCTAACCACGTGTGCACACACTGGCCCACTGCCTAAGCTAGGCCTCTAGCTAGTATTCTCCCTCCGAAGGATGGTACGGTTGGACCGGAGGCCCACGGAATGAGCTTAAGAACTATAAACCGTGAAAGTGCCCCGCTACAAGTGCCGTCACATCAAAGCGTGCCGTAAGGCTATGACTAGGGAAGGCTCACAAGACACGAAGACTCAAAACATGAGTGCGAAAGTATAGACAGGTGAGAGAGCACTGTCGCGTGTACTTCGAAGCACCAATGGCAGCACAAGAGACTGCCGATGAACTCAAGAGAAGGCAGCTAGACCTATTCACGTAACGATCCTTGAGTCAGACAACTCGCAGGTAAGATCGTCACTAATAGCGAAACAAGCTGCTAAATGGTCTATTCCTAAGCCAGAGGAAATGACGCTGTCGGAGGAAACGACACTCGAAGAACTGAGGGAACATCGAGAACCCTCAACACATCTGGATATGCAAATTGAGGTAGAACGATACCATGAGGCATCTAGAAACACGGTCTCAAATTGGACAAAGCCATCGAGACACAGACACGGTCACATGTCAACCCCTGGTCTCACTGGGTTGACCGAAACCCGACGTGACACATACACACAGACACACACACTGCACGCATAAACACTCTTGGTCATCCCATCATAGTCGCTGCCCTCATAGGATGTCAACAGACACCCACAGGTCACGAGCAAACCATGCGATTAAGCCAAGACAAGTAGAAACCGGAGCGGTGGACAATGACTACACTCTGGGCAGAGTGAACTATCACTCAACCGCTAGATGAAACCGACAGTCAAGGAAAGCCGCTGCAAGACCAGAGTCAAGGACACTGGCAGTTCTAGATTGAGTCATTAGGGAACGGTCACAGTCAAGGAAAAGATCGCACCCAGTCACCTGAACCGACCGATCTAGAAACTACCGACACATAGGCACCGTCCTAAAGCACAAACCTAAGACAAACAAACACACAGAACAGACACAGAATGGGAGAACGGCCATCACGGCCAACAAAACGACTATAACGCACCTCCATAGCTGTGTTACCTGCTCTGGCACACCATGGTAGGGGCGTCAGGGCAAACAGGCCACAACTCGGATGAAAGGGAGTGTAACGGATCTATATAGGTGTGTTACACCAGCCGAATGCACCAGGACAGGTGCACCAAGGCCAATAGACCAAAACCACTAACACGGACCATGTAACGCACCAGACTAGGGGCATTACACAATGTGACGCACAAGGGGAGGTCCATCAGGGTTAATCGACTGACCTGGTCTTCGAGGCAGACACGATCGTCGAGGAATTGATAGCCACAGTCCTCAGAAACCACAGCACGTAACGCACCACCATAGGGGTGTTAAAACCATGTGACGGTCCTATTCTGGTCCATCACACCCAGAACGTAACGCACCAAACCAGGCGCGTTAGAGCCATGTGATGGCCCTATGCTGGTCCGTCACACCAACCTAGCCTCGAAGAACGTAAAATGACCAACGGACATAACGGTCTATCATGAGATCGTTACATGTGTGACGATCACTGGAATGACCGTTACACAAAACCGGTGAGCAAAATAGGGGAATGGCCAAATCGGCCCATTCCATGCCACATTCACGCCGAAGCACAGGGGAAACAATGCCACGCAACTAAAAACAACCCCTGGAGGCTAAAAACACCACATGCATGCATTAAAACGCGACATCGGGTCGATTCCAATGAATCAGCCCTAAATGAGTCACCGGGGTTCCCGGACTCCTACCGGCCCCAAATGACAACCGATTGACACAAAACTTACGGGAATGGGATCCTGACATCCTAGCAGTCGTTTCAACACTAATTAGTGATGAGTGTGTGCTGTAGGTGAGCTAGAAGGGGAGGGGTTGAATAGATCACCTCTTAAAAAAAAATTAGCGTAGAGTCGTGGATCCCTTGAAGATAAAATATAAGGAAGTTGCAACGAAGAGATCTAAGAGTCACTCAAACAAGCAGATGCTCTGCACCGAAAGTGAAATCAGAAGATGAACACCAAACCACAAGAGAGACAGTCAATTTTTAAGGTGGTTCGATTGCAAACTCACCATCTACGTCCACCCCTTACTCCTCGGAGTAAGGCTTCCTTGCACTATGAAGCAAGAACCAGCAGACTCAGTCTGCGAACATATGCTGACGAACAGCTTGGACTCAAGGAACACTCTCCTTGACCAACCGGAGGATCTTCCTCCCTTCCTCTGCAACACGCATGTATGAGTTACTATTAACTCTACCCTAGGTAGGTCTCTACCTCCTCTAAAAGGATAGTGGCTTCAAAGGATGGGAAGATGAAGGCGTGTGTTTGAGGATGCCACAACTCCACTAGGGTTGAAATGCTAGGCCAATCATAAGAAATTTTCTGAAAATTCTTGGCTATAACCACTAAGGGGTGAAGATGCCATACCCTTAGGATGGAGTGGACCTCTAAAGGAAGTTCATTTATCATGGGAGCCACCCACTTTAAGCTGGAATAGCATCCTGGGCTAGGAAGGAGCTGGAAAAAAGGAAGAAATGGAGAAGAAGAAGAAGAAGAGGAATGCCATAAGCAGAAACTTAAGGAAATTCATGAAATTTTGAAATTGATTTGGGCTTACCTCTCTTGAAGAGCTTGTGCTCAGGTGCTTAGGGATGGAAGTAAGCCACTGCAGCTCCCCAGGTTCCTTCTTAGCCGCCTTTGGCTCAGTGTAGATGACTTCCTCCATGATGCTAGCTTCAAAGCTCCTTAATTTTATTTGTCAAAGATCAGAATCCTATGGGAATAAGGTTCAAACTTTAGGTTGACTAAGGTTAACTCCCTCACACGTATGCAAAATGCGAACCTAAGGGTGGAAAGGTACAACCTGCCCGGCGTCCGTGTGAGAATCTACGGCCCACGGGGGCATACGGAGGTCCCGGATAGGATCACCTAGTCGACTCCAAGGAATATGGAGGCAAGAGGATCTCCTACCAAGGTAGGTATGCAACTAAGATATGATAAATGGATGATCCAATGTGCACCAGAGTGCATGCAATTTTAGCCTAAAACTAGAAAATCAAGGCAACACTTAATTATGCAAACATGATCAAATGACTACAAATCAGATATGAAAATGAAGCTAATATGAAGGAGAACAAGACAGGACCAGAAACAAGAGCAATTAGAACCCGGAAGGTGAAGAAATCATCACTGCAAAACGTACCTGTGAGTCTGCCCCTGGACCTGCATGCAGATTTTATGCACAAAGTGCCAAAATTGAGAAGATCTGCCTGGCACTGGTCTTCGTAGTCAAGAAGCTTTGACATTACATGTTGTCGCATGAAATCAGCCTGATCTCCAAGGAGGATCCGCTGAAGTATATCATGTGCCAGTCGGCACTTAAAGGTCGCCTGGGCAAATGGGCGATGATCCTCATGGAGTTTGATATCTCCTATGTGCCACGAAAGGCTGTCAAGGGCCAAGCTATTGCAGACTTCTTTGCCGAGCATCCGGTACCGGGAGACTGTCCACTAGAACCAGAACTTCCTGAAGATGAGACCCTAGAAGCCGTTCAAGTATAGCCTTCCTTATGGCAGCTATATTTTGACGATGCATCCAGAATTGATACCTCAGCTACTGGATCAGCCAGGGTCAGAGCGGGGGTAGGCATAGTCCTAAAGTCTCCAGAGGGAGAAGTCGTCCACACATCTTGTTCGATAAACAAGCCGTGCATGAACAATGAGGCAGAGTATGAAGCCCTGATCATCGGCTTACAGATTGCTCTATCCATGGGAATCCAAATGTTAGAGGCATTCGTGGACTCCATGCTAGTTATAAAATAGCTGGAAGGAGAGTTTGATGTGTGAAAGCCCCCTGACCTTGATCAGGTGTACGTCGAAGTAATATTTCTGATATATTCGATAGGGAAGTTTGTTGGCTGCTACCCCCGGATCAATCAACACTCTACTTATTGGCTATTTGTTCAGATGCCCCTTCATGTAGAGGGGCCCGTTGTGGTCAACGGAGGGCAGAAGCATGTCCTCCTCTGTAAATGTCATCGCCACCCTCGGCTGGACTTCAACAAGATAACTTTCAAAGTATGACGGCATTTGCAGAGCAGGGATGACAGCTTGCCTTGTTTCTTCTTCAAGGGAGAGTATATCCCAGACGGAGAAGTGTGCTGGGATTCTCTTTAGCTGCTTTACTATTCTGCTGGTGCTTCTGACGTTGGTTCGCCTCAGCTCGTCAGGCCTCTTCCCCCTACCCCCAGGGTGCTCTTGAGGAGCTGGCTCGGGAGGTGGTTTCTAAAGATAGCGACGCCCCTATTTACACTATTATTTTATTCACATCGTTTTGTACAAGTCGGAGTATCCTAGCATATTAAAGCTTCACATTATGAAGGAATTTTTTTTTGGGGGTCCATGCATTATGAAGAAATCAACATCAAGGCTTTCACATCACGGTTTGATATTAATATGCTGCAAGAAATTTTACAATGCCCCCCCTTCGCACAATCCTTTAATTTTCAAATTAGATATTCAAAGGTAAACTTAAGTTTGGTACCGATGAATTTGAAGCATTGAACTTAAATTATTCATATTAGTTATTTAATCTCAGGATGAGATTAGATGGTTGACGTCGTGAAAGTAATGCATCCTTGCCACATTTCACATAAAATAGTTAACTTTAACATCGACAACCTGATTTGCATCATCATTTCATTAACCTCTCCTTCCAAATTAGTTTATTCTTCGAGTCCGAGAAATCACGAGTCTTGTCGTGATAAAATGACCAATTCTGATCAACTTAGACATCAAATTTCACATCATGATTTGGTATTTGATACCCCAAGTAGCATTTCCCCAAAATCTAACTTTGATGGGATAAATATGATGAAGAAGTATCTCGGAGACCAAAAAATGAGCTTGCACTTCTTAGACATATTTCATTTCCCCACTTCCCATTTGAGACGTGTTACTTCAACTCATCTCGGACATTTAATCGACTTGCTGTCTGTGTGATCAGGAGTACAAAATATTAGGCTATTTAGTTGTAAAATGCGTCTACTCACGAGAGGTGTGGGAGAGGAAGGCTATGAGAGCCCATTGTGCACTTGAGAGACATAGAGAGGTTCATCAACTCACCGACGTAGAAGAATATTTTATAAAATATGTCATCTATGATAGTTAGATCTAGAATATATTTCACACAATCAAATTTTACAGGATATACATCTAAAAATCTTACTCTAAGTCACAATTAACTAAAAAATGATAATAGTGATATTATCTATATTTTGAGAATATTCATGGTAATATGTTCTGACCTCCACACTCTTTTTAGCCCTTCTGAGCCCTTCGGCTCGTGGGTAGCGGTTCAAAATTCAAATGGTATTGGGTTATTCCTAGTATCCGGATCTTGGGTCATTACAGATGGTATTAGAGCCAAGGTTGTGGTTGTTCATGAGAATTTGAGATAATTCCAATGATCAGAGTCCAAAAGGTCCAGTACAGTCGACACCTGGCAAAGGGTTTTGTGTTTATTTACCACTTTTGTTTCTTGCATGAGAGCTAGAGTGCGCGGTGTTGGCGCTGCAAAGGCAGTTGCCATTTTCATCGGAGTGCCAACGCGGGGCATGAGGAATGAGATATAGAGCTTTCTTCCCCTAAGTTGGTGGCCCCGGTTGTACTACGTTGGGTAGAGGTTGCCAGCAGGTGTGTGTCTGCGATGTTGCGTTCAAGCAATTTGCGACGAGGTCAGGTGGCTGGCACAGATTGCTCATGGTTAGGTGGCCAAGAGTGTGCTCTGAGGGAGTAATTGTTATTTTGGCCACCCCAGCTTGAGGTTTATCCAGCCCCTAAGGTGTCAAGGTCATAGTTTGAGGTGGCAGAACCGATGCTCTGGTCGAGAGTTATGCTTGGGTGAGTGGAGGATCTCCCTAGTGAGCTGTTAATTGTTGAGACTGATTTTCTCATCATGCTCTATGGCGTCGGAGATGACATGCTAGTCCTGATCATTTTTACGAATTTTGAGGTAGGATTGGGCAGAGATGACCCAGTGAGTTCTAAGTCCTGTGCATCTGCGCGTGAATGTGCTGTGTTAGTCCTGGATTGGGTTCGAGATTGTAATGGTGGTGGCTTGGTTTGTGGCCCAGATTGTGAAATTTGGGGTTGCTGGGTTCTGTGCGCCCCCTCGTTGTCTGTGACAATAGTTTTGATGGTTCTAATATATTGTGCATTTTATGTTTAATGACATTTTCATGTTAAACACACTAACATGATGATATTTTGTTATAGGTTGAAATTCAAAGGACCTTCCTGAATATATTTCTAAAGTCGACTCATGCGTGGATGATGCCCAAGAAGTCGAATGGCGGGGTTATTTTTGAGAAGTCAAGAAAATTAAGACGAGGAATACTCAAGAAGTCAAATGATGGGGTTGTTTCCGACAAGTCAAGAAATTACGACAAGTAATACCCAAGAAGTCAAATGATGAGGTTACTTCCGAGAAGTCAAGAAATGAAGTTAGGAGCACCCAAGAAGTCAAACAACAGGGCGATCTCCGAGAAGTCGAGAAATGACAAGATATGCACAAGAAGTCAAGAAGTGACATCTCCGTGAAATCAAGAAATGTAAACGAGAAATGCTCAGGAAGTCAAGACATGACGAGGCTCTCCGAGAAATCAATAAATGTAAACGAGAAATGCCCAGAAAGTCAAGACATGACGAGGCTCTCCGAGAAATCAATAAATGTCAAATATATGCCGAAAAGTCAGAATGACAAGATATGCCCAGGAAGTCAAGAAGTGACGGGGCTATCTCCGAGAAAATTAAGAAACTACAGAAATGCTCTAATGGAGAGAAAATTACAAAGATACCACATCTCAGGCAGAAATGTCCTTTATGGACACCGAGCCAACTTAAGCGCGTCCAATCATAATCAAGAGTAATTATGACCATGAAGCAACTCCGAGGGACTGACAATGATCATCTTGGCGATCCAACAGTCCTCGTAATGGAATTCAAATTCAACTGTCCAATCAGGGGACAAAAGTAAATTCAATGACCCGATCAGGACGAAATCAAATTCGAAGATCAGATTGAAGCAAATTCAGAGGCTCTGGCTGCAACCGGATGTAATCTAGAAGACCCGATTACATAATCGAGACTATATGTAAAGGTCTGGAAAGACCGATTGTAATCCAAATTACATATGTTCAAGAAAATAAAGTCTTCAAATTTCTTCGCAAGAGTATGTACCCGTCATGGGCGATCATCAAGATAATTAATGTCACAATGCATAGAGGCCAAAGGCTTTCTTTGACAAGTTAATCAAAGATGTTCAGACTTGTCCGATGTAAACTAACATCGACTAGTCACAATGAGAGGCTGCCTCAACTCTGGCCTCAAACTACATAAATATTGCTGAGTTTTAAGCCCTTCATCTGCCATGATATGTGGAGCATATCGACCCAATTCCACAAATTTAGCTCGGTACTGCAAAACTGTCATATCACCTTAGACCAACTCCATAAATTGATACATTTTGTCCATCCTGAGATAGGCCAGACTGTATGTATGCTCAAAGGAAGAGACAAACTCCCGCCAACTAATCAGTGGAAGAGGGCGGGATTGGAATGTCATTTCCCACTCCGCGGTCCACTAGGTAAGTGCTGCCCCTTGCAATTGAAAGGTAGCCAACATCACATTTTCATCTTCGGCACATTCCATAGAGTGGAAAACACATTCAGTAGCATCCAGGCATGCCTTTGGTGCATCTGGATCACGCTGCCCTTCAAATTGAGGTGGATGGAACAATAAGAATTCCTTCAAAACTCGGCCACATCCACCTTGGGAGGATAAGCCATCACCAACATCAGGATCCACACGGCCTTTGCCTCTAACATCCACTGGAGGAGGCGATGAACCGCTCTCTTCTCCTTGAACATCCACAAGGCTTCTAGCTTGGAAACGGGTCCTTCGCTTGGGCGCCATTAGTTCTAAAACACGAGGGAAAACACACACAAAAATATAAGTAATCATGAAAAACAACCTAAGCCAGTAATTAATAGTAATTATAGGCTTGTTCTAGACTGTTGTAATTCTAGGTCCTTATACATTGCCACAAAACTATGCTCTGATACCAACTGTAACGAACTAGAAATCCAGATATCGGGAAACCCAATACCACTTGGACCCTGAGACGCCACCCAAGAGCTGTGAGGCTCTGAAGGGTTGGAAGAATGGATGTGGGTGTATAAGAATCTACAATTACAAGTGTGATTTAATTAAACACCAACATTAAGTGGAAGAAAAATACATTAACAGACTGTTCTATTTATACATTAGTCCAGAAGTACATTAGTACAAGTCCATAATTATAGAAGAACAGCACAAGTTAAGCATAGGGAAATATTCCCTAAATAGAGCAAATTGGCACAATGCCAAGGGTGCTATACCAGTCGAGTCGGCCTCCGAAATCGAGATGAGTCGCCAGGCAAGGTGGCACGACATAACAACCGGGGATCGCCCCCGAGCACAGGGCATTACACCAGTCAGTTTCTCGATAACTGAGGCGGATCCAAGGTTCGGGACATCTTGCCGCATCGAGCAGCACTCTAAAGAGATTCGGGGATCACCCCTGAATACCTTGCCTATGGTTTTACACCACCAACACCTCAACAATAGGGTTAACCTGGGTCTTAGAACCGCCTGCCGCATCATACGACTCGTCGCGAAGGAGCGAGGGTCACTCTGACTCCTAGACAAATGGCATTATCATGTCGACGCCCTAGTCACCAGGCCCAACCAAGGGTCCTAACTAGCTAGCCGTGACCCATGGCAACATCAACAATCGATTGGGCCCACTCCTGATCACTCAATTTACGGGTTTACCCACGCTCAACACAGCCACCCGAGCCGACCCGGGGGCACCCTAACTACAACCCACGGCATGTGGCACCAAGCAACGAGGCCGGGGTCTATCCTCGAGTCGCCTCCCTCCAACCCTCTGAAGTTAAAGGAAGACCCATCTGGGCCAACCACAAGCTTCAGGAGCTCGCAGCACCCTTATATGGCCCACACACGTGTGTCAGGAATTTTCCCAAGCACCTGGTAGGCACGTATGCTCCAACCCCTCTACGGCAAGCCAGAGCCCGACTCAGGACTCCTAGCAACCCATCGCGTCGTGCACCACCATCGTGCGCCCTCGCACGTGGGTCGACCTGCGCTGTCAGGTCACGGGGGTCAAGGGGGTAGCACCCCTTACGGGGGTTTCCAGGGGTGGAGCTCCTGGAAGAAAATTTCTTTTTATAACAGGGGCATCCTTGCCTTTTGATAACCTGAACCCCCAGTTAAACCGGGTAAAACCCCCCGGTCAAACCCGGCTAAATCCCCGGTCAAACCCGCCTAAACCCATCTAAATAATAAAAAATAAAAGTACGCACGTGGTGTTAATAAGGAGAGTGATAGCCATAGGAGTTACCTCAAAAAATACGCGGGAGATGTGAGACGACTTCCTTCTCTTCCTATCGGCCGGCCGATGGAGAGAGTCTCCTTGTGCTTGATTACCCTTGCAAACAAAGATAAACACCAAGAAATAATATGGATCAGAAACCAAGGTATAGCATCAAACTCAAATAAAATATGCAATGGTGAAAATGACATGGAGGTGAACACACTTGTCGAGCGCCGACCCTTTTAACCCCATGCAAGGGAGAGAGATATGATGATATGAATAATAAAAGAAACGTGCAAGTGTTGCACTGACGAAGGCTCAACGTGGTTGAGATGAGATTAATAAAAGACACATGATGCATGCAGAGGAATGCAACTAAAATAAAAGAGAACAGAGAATAGAGCTTGGGGATTTTTCTCTGTGAAATCCGTGGCTTTTGTTGTTCATTCGGGAGGAAGACTCGGGTGGATGAAGCTTGAGGCGTAGAGAACTCCTCCCTTTAAGCCAACGGTCGGGTAGCACCTCCCCCTGTTATTGAAGATCTCCCCTTTGATCAAGAGCCGCAGGGCTCTATTTATAGGGAGAGACATGTGTGGGTTTAATTTCAGGAAAGCTAATCATCCATGGCAATGGGATGAAGTTGGGGAAGAGCCCTCCGGAGGGCTTGCCCATTTGAAACAGACCGCAAAACGAGGAAAGGAAGGGCTGTAGTTGAATTTAGAAATCTTAGAAAAATGGCATCGGATACACGGGACACTATTTGAATTGCCGTCCATCGTGGCGGACGGGAATTCCATGCCATTTTTAGGAATATTAGGAATTTCCAAATTTAAAGAAGAAATCGCGTCTGGGTAACCGGATGCGGATTCAAAATTTCCTGAATTTTGGACGGGTTGAAAATACCACAAAAATGGCAATGATATACGCGTCTGGGTTTCTGGACGCGTTTAAGAAAAGGCGGCAGGATGAATAGATGCGTATTCTTGATTAAAGCAATTTCCTGATTAATCTCAATCGGCTTCGAAGGTGGCAAGATAGCCACTTGTCCACCATTTCCTGTTGAAGGCAGTAATGGATTCAAAACAAGTGAAACTCCTTCCAAAGAATCACTAGGAGCACCGACTCCATCTCCTCTCACTTCAGAGTCTCCCAACTGGATACAACACTGCTGTTGATTCTGGTTCCCCAAAGAAGACTCAATTGAAGTAACCAGTTCCAATCGAATAGGATCATCTAAAGTCGATTTCTGACCCGAGCTAGTGTGCTGAGGATCCGCAGAAGGATCGACATTGACAGAAACATCTTTTTTAACTACAGTTGGCTGCCAGATAGCTTTGGGCTTAGAAAGAATTCGATCAGGGCAGGTTCTTGAGTACTTGTCATAGAAGATGAAGTCCTCTTCCCTTTGCAAACATCCTTAATATGACCAAGACAGGAGCATACAGAGCAAAAAGATGGGAGCTCTAGGAGATGAAAGTGACTTGTGAGAACTGGTGGAATCCAAATCGGATACCCGGCTTGAGCCCGGCGCTTAGAAGTGGATTCTTCAAATCCACTTAGTTTAAAATTGAAGAAGTCGACCTCGGAGGTCCAAAATCCAAAATATCGCTCTCATCGGCATGCTGATCATTCCAACACAACTTGGGAGGTAAAATTGACTTAGGAGAGCTGACGAAATCTAAATCGGATACTCGACTTGAGCCCGGCGCTCCGAAGTCCATTGTTCAAATGCACTTAGTTTAAAACTGAAGAAGCTGGGTTCGGGGGTCCAAAATCTAAAATATAGCTCTGATCGGCGTGTCGATCGTTCCAACATGACCTGGGAGATGAAAGTGACTTGTGAGAACTGGCGGAATCTAAATTGGATACCCAGCTTGAGCCCGGCGCTCAGAAGTGCATTCTTCAAATTCACTTACTTTAAAATTGAAGAAGTCGACCTCGGAGGTCCAAAATCTAAAATATCACTCTGATCGGCATGCTGATCATTCCAACATGACTTGGGAGGTAAAATTGTCCAGAACCTTGCTGTGAATCGAGGGTCTCGGTCAGAGATGATAGATAAAGGTGCGCCATGCAACCGAATGATCTCAACGATGAACAGTTTCACTAAGGATTCGATTGAAGTCTACTTGTTGACGGACAGAAAGTGTGCGGTCTTTGTGAATCTGTCCACAATTACCTAGATGGTATCATGTTTCCTTCGGGTCATGGGTAGACCAGTCACAAAGTCCATTGTGATTTGTTCCCATTTCCATTGTGCCACCTCAATAGTCTGGAGAGGACTGCCAGGTCTTTCATGCTCAATCTTCACCTGCTGACAAGTGAGACATTTGGATAGGAACTCCGCTATATCTCGCTTTATTCCTAGCCACCAATACATTCTCTTCATATCTTGAATCATTTTAGTGCTTCTGAGAGGGATGGAGAACTTTGATCTGTGAGCCTCCTGCATCAAATCCTTTTTCAATTCCATGTCATCTGGTACACAGATCCTTCCACGGAGCATGATCAACCCATCAATCCCTACATGGAAGTACTCATTGCTCACTAGCTTCTGCAATGCCATGTCCTGCTTTTGCACCTCAACAATCCTGTCTAGCAATGTAGGTCTAGCAGACAACCTAACCAAGAGACAGAATTGCTTCCCTTTCTCAGATTGTGATTCAATCACACCCTCCATCATATCCCATTCTCGATGCAAGCTCAGCGCCATCAAATTACGGCTAAGAGCATCCGCCACAACATTCGCCTTGCCTGGATGGTACTACAGGGCGAAGTCATAGTCCTTCAGTAGTTCTACCCATCTCCTTTGCCTCAAATTGAGTTCCTTCTGAGTGAATATATACTTGAGGCTCTGATGGTCGGTGAAGACCTCAAATCAGACCCCACATAGATAGTGTCTTCAGATGCGCAAAGCATGGACCACTATTGCCATTTCAAGGTCATGAGTGGAGTAGTTCTTCTCATGGTCCTTCAACTGTCTCAAGGCGATCACTCGGCCATTGTGCATTAGTACACAACCAAGGCCGATCCTAGAGGCATCTGTATAAATTGTGAAGCCATCATCCCCTTGAGGGAGTGCCAGCACTGGGGCCGAAGTCAACTTTTTCTTAAGCTTCTGAAAACTATCTTCACACTCTTCTGACCAGATAAATTTTGCTCCTTTCTTGGTCAACTTGGTCATTGGGGCTGCAATGGTGGAGAAGCCTTCAATGAACCGACAGTAGTAGCCTGCTAAACCAAGGAAGCTTCTGATCTCCATGACTGTGTTCGGTGCTTCCCACTTTGTCACTACTTCAACCTTGCTAGGGTCCACAGATATGCCATTCCCAGATATAACGTGTCTGAGAAACATAACCTGATCCAGTCAAAATTCACACTTGCTGAATTTGGCATAGAACTTGTTCTCTCTGAGAGTCTGTAGAACCACTCTTAAATGTTGCCGATGCTCCTCCTGACTGGCAGAATATATCAAGATGTCGTCTATAAAGACCATGACAAACTGATCTAGATAAGGGCAGAAGATCGGATTCATCTATTCCATGAACACAGTTGGTGCATTGGTCAACCCGAATGGTACTACTAAGTACTCGTAGTGACCATAACGAGTCCTGGAAGCTATCTTTGACACATCTTCGGACTTGATTCTAATTTGGTGATATCTCATCCTCGGATCGATCTTGGAGAAGACCTTAGAGGATGACAATTGGTCAAATAATTTCTCAATCCTTGGAAGAGGATATTTGTTCTTAATGGTGGCCTGATTAAGCTTGCGGTAATCAATGCACAGCCACATAGCCCCATCTTTCTTCCACACGAATAAGACTAGTGCTTTCCATGGAGACACATTGGGCCTAATAAAGCCTTTATCTAGCAATTCCTGTAAATATTTCTTGAGTTCGGCAAGCTCTACCGGAGCCATCCTATATGGTGGAATGGAGATAGGTGCAGTGCCAGGCACTAGCTCAATAGAGAAGTCCACCTCTCGAACTGGTTGCAATCCCAGTAGATCTTCGGGAAACACATCAGAAAATTCTCAAACCTCGTCCAAGTCTTCCAAAATCTTGACAAGGCCTTCTTTAATTACCACACTAGCCATGAAATAATCACATCCCTTGCTAATCAGCTTGGAAGCCCTGATGGCTGATACCATCATTCTCCCCCACTTACTTTTCGGGCATTGGAAGAAGAATGTCTCCTTTCTTGGCTCTTGAAAGATCACCCTCTTCTGACGGCAATCTAAGAGAGCGTAGTGCTTGTCCGACCAATCCATCCCCAGAATGAGATCAAAGTTATTCATATCTAGGATGTACGCTTCCCCGAGTAATATCCCCCCATTGATGTTGACTTCTAGAGTCAAGATCACAAGCTTGGTGTGGACTTGTTTCCCGGTTGGTGTGCTAACTATAACTACCATTTCCCCAAAGAATGTGACTTGGGGTCTATTCGTCAGTTGCTTAGCAAAACTACTGGATATGAAGGTGTGTGTAGACCCCGGGTTGAACAAAACCTTTGCATAAATATTATCGACAAGAAGTGTACCTTTAGCCATGGTAGGGGTTTTGTCTGCCTCTTCTTGCATCAATGCATAAACTCGCCCTCTGTACTAAATCTTCTCCTGCTAGGGTATTAGCTTTTATTGAGCCTTCATAGGGCAGTTCCTCACAATATGTCTGGCCTCGCTGCATTCATAGCACTTGCCTTTTGTCCTCTAGCACTCCTGTCCCGGATGGTTGCGCCCATAATGGACACAAAATGGAACCCCCGACCTGTCCCTTGGTACTGGTTCCTAGCGTGCCACTTTTTCCTTGTCTCACCTCCCCGTGCCTACATAGGCCTTTTGCCCATCGTCTTCTGTTCCTCGGCGAACCTATACATGGGCATTGATTAGAACCTAACTTAATATGTTCCTTAAATCTTTATGGTGTCAATTATTACCTTTCATTCTCTTGCTCAACTAGATGAGCAAGCCTCAGTGCCGTAGTGTAGGAGTCAGGGTCTTGGGTAGCCACATAGCGTCGGACACTGCTACACAGACCGTTGATGAATTTCTTCACCTTTCGACATGCCTCATCGAATATGTGTTGACACCCATTTTTAGCCCACAAGTTGAGTCATTTCTCTTATTCATCATTTTTGATGTCCCAAATTGACCATGATTTTGGAGTCTTCCTTGAGTAGGAGAGAGGTTTAGTGGGTGGGGGGTTTATGGGTTAAAAAATTTATTAATTATATTTTTTTGTTAAAAAAACTTATTTTACAATTTAAACCCCCAATAACCCTCAATTGCATAAATGTCCATATTAATTATAAAAATACCTTAACTCCCTCAGAAAAATGCCAGAAAATAGTCAAAAATTCGTAAAAATTGACAGAACTGACAGAATCGAGTCCAGGTCCGAACCACTACAGATCCATTAAGGCACGGATGCTATAGCATAGGCGCTCCGATTGCCCTCCCGCGTCGAGAAGCGCTCGCATTAAAGGCGTGCCGATAGCAAGGGTACTCTGCTCCCCTATATAACCTAGTCCCTCGGCCGAAGAGAAAAAAAAAGAAGAAGGGGGGAGAAGAAGAAAAAAATGAGATAGGGAAGAGGAAGCCAGAAGAGAAGAAAGGGCCACTTCGAGAGCTAGAGAGAGGGAGAGCCAGGGTGCTGCTGTGAGGTTCGAAGCAGAAAGAGAAGAAGGTGGGTGCATGAGGGGAGGGAGAGGAGTCAATGCTCCACCCTCCCCCATCTTGCTTTCTTATTTATCTTTTCTGATGTATACCGTTCTCTCGCTCCCCCATTCCTTTCTGTAATATGTGATGCTCTTCCCCCCAAATTCTTCTGGCACAATCTAACCAGATGACGTCCTCATACATATGAATGCATAAATAGATTTTTTCGGCTCTGTTTCAGTCTGGAGTGTACCCAGCCTCTATTCCCTGAGTGAATCTTTGATGTTTACTATTTCCTCTTTATCGGTGAAGGGTGGAAGATGATTTACAGAAAGGCGTGAGTATTCATTTCATTTGTCTACTTCTGATAGTTTCTGTTCTTCTTTGCTGCTCCTGCCCTCGTAAATATGGCTCCATATCCCGTCATCCAGATCCGTGGATTGCTGGGACCTAGAGCTTCCAAGACTCTTTAATCCGTGTGTTTCCTCGCCCCTCTCGTGGCTCCTAGTTACCTTCGCAGTCCCACGGTTACTCTGGGAATCTGAGGGATTCCATATCTCATTCTTTATACCTTCTCCCAGGGCATCGTGTCCCTCAGTATCTTCATCCTCTGGAACATCCAGATTCTCTCTACCATGATTCTCCTCCTTTGCCTTCGGAACCTCCAAATCTGCCTCCCTCTAGTTACCAATGCCTCCTTTTGATTCCTTCCGATCTCAGGTCTGACCCAACCTCTTCTACCTCAACTGCTTTCGGCATCTGCCCATTCTCCCACTGCTTTCGAGGCTTTAGTCCTTACTCCTCCTCTTGATTTTTCATAGACCTTTCATGTGATCAGGGTCTATGTACCTTAGTGAGGGAGTTCTAGCCCTCACCTCTCTTCCTTTTCTTCTTATTCATCTGAGTCTGGTCTAGACGCTACTCCCGCTTGTTAAGCCACTTCTAATCCTTGCTCCTTATATTATTACCTCCCAATTGAGGACAAATCCCATGTTGATCAAAGTCACCACCGACAGCTGCTTTCTATGACAAGGTCGCAAGGTAACATATTTGCATAAGTATGTATTTTTTTATTATTCCATTACTTCTATGCACGATTTTCCAACTCGAAGTGCTTCTTAACATGATTAAGAGTGGTAGTCTAGGCCTATGTCCTAGGTCTTTATTTTCGGTCAATGTCAGAAAGAGTCTTTAGGCTTACTTTTGTAGCATCCTTTGGTTATAAGAACCTCGCGTTGGGAGTTCGGCATTCCCTCCCCGCTCATTAAGGGTAACCTTTAGTTGGACTCCGCACATACTTCACAGCGTCCTTAGCCATCTTCCTTTGGTAAACATCGTTGCTACTTGGGCCATGCTCGAGGGCATGAGGTCTTTTCTCTTCTCTACTCGGCCGAAATATGAGGGTAGAGGTAGTCTAGGTAAGACAACCAACCTAAGCATACGCTGACAAGAGGAAGTCTCAAATAAGGACAGTCTATTATGACCTTATTCTCAATTTTGAGCCTCAATTGCAATATCTTTCAAAGTCCAAAGGACAAACAACAAAAAAAAGAGAAAATCAAATGAAAAAACTCATAAACAAACTCCTTCAAGTGCACAAAGGGATCACCGACTCCACCATAACGGTGATATGTGGGATTTACGAAAGAGGCAGAAGCCGAAGATCTTGAGAAGCGAATGGAACACTTAAGGAGGATTTGGGATCGATTTTGCATTAAAGTTCATCAAGTTGGCGTTGGGTTTGAGCAATCATCTCCTAGGTAGAGAGAGATCGAGAGAAATATGGGCCAACTTGAGCAAGAGGTTGTGAATGTGGACAAGAATAAAGATATTGGGCCGGATAAGATTATCTTGGCTGAGAAGAAGAATGAAAGCCCATTCCAAGAATAGAAGGGTACATGGGCTTGGAGAAACATTAACATGGGGACCCATTGGACCAGTAACATAAGTAGGGGAAGAAGGAGGCCCATGAATAGAATGAGGCCTATTAGAAGAATAAGGCCTAGAATAGGGCCCATTAAGGGAAGAGGGCCCATGAATGGAAGAAGGCCCATTATGAGAAGAAGGCCCATTAATATGATTTGTAATGAGTTTTTGGGCCTGGACCGGATCCATTTGGCAAACAAGGCTTGAGAAATGGGACATGAGTTTAGCCTGTTCCTCTGATGGATCAGGGGGACCACGGGAAGATGAGCCTACGTGGCAAGAGGATTTCACGCGGGAATAGGAAGATTGAGAAGAAGAATGATACAAGGGGTTGGAATGATGCTCCATGAGGGCAAATGAAGACTTTCTACAAGAATATCAAGGAAAAATACAGGTGGGGAAGCAAGGGCTTAATGTGCTTGAGAACAAGAGGGGGGCTGACCCACTAATACAAAGACCAAGGGAAAATGGACCTGGGACAATGGGACTAGACAATGGACAAACAAAATGGGCTAACCTAGATGGACACACAAAATGGGCTAACCTAGATGGACCTATCAACAATAGAACATGTGGATGATGAGAGAATGCAACACAATAACACAAATGGGCTAGGATAAGCCCAAACAACACAAACCATGTGAGAGTTTTCACTCAAGTCAAGTAAGGTAGAGCTAGAAGTCTGGTTTCTATGTCATGTACCACCTTCTCTATTTATTTATTGGGGAAGTCATCCGACACCCATGGAAGACTGTAAACACCAGAAGGTAAAAAGGGAGTCAGAAGGAGCCCTGGGCGTTACCCTAGGGGACAACCCTCCGATGCCTAAGTCAACAACAGCTCAGGAAGGAACAGAGAAGAGTAGAGGAGAAAGAGAAGGGTGGAGGTCACCGTAGTAGATCTGAGAGATGCGTAGGCCCTCCAAACAAGTGCTTGCCACTCCCAATGGTCACCAGAGAGTGCTCGCTGGGTGGTAAGGTCGTGCAAGAGGAGTTTCTCTCAGGATAAGTAGGGGCGCGTGACCTCTCAATCGCAGTAGCAAAGCTAGTGGCTCTATTATCTGTGTGTAGCTTTTGACAAAAATTTCATCGTGTCCTCTCATCTTTGTCAATGCCCCATTTATAGGGGGTTATCTTGGAGTTGGGGGCCTATCCCTTAACAAGGAAGGGCGTAAGTTGTAGAGTAACATCCCCTACGATGGTGGCGGCAGTTTCCCATTAAGGGGTGAGTACCCCAGAGTCAGCTATTTCCTAGGCGAGTATTACGACACTCGTAGGGCATGCTCGCCTCTTACGGGGTAGGAGCCAACGTCATGGAGGGTAACGGTCGGTGCCGGAGGGTCTTCCAACGATCATTACGTATTGGCCGTGGCCTTTCCAATGCTGTCGAATCTGATGCCAGGTCGTATTGGACTGGGCTTACATGGGCTACAGCCCCCTCACACCTTTGGGTGTGGTGATCGGCCTCGGGCCAAGTTGGGTTTATCGTGGATGGGCTGATAAACCGTGCGAAAGGTGAGCTAGAAGGGGAGGGGTTGAATAGATCACCTCAATAAAAAATTCTTAATAGAAACAACCACTGAAAGCGCTAAGAGCAGAAGAGAAATAACTAGACAATGATCTAAGCCGCAAGAGATTGAGTGATGGATGTACACAGATAGCAATAGATGAACAGAAATAGCAAACCACCAAACCTGTCTGCCATCTATTACGGGCCACGGTTCCTGTTCGACGAGGAACCAGACGACGACTTCGACGAACTGCTCGACACATTCCCCAACGCAACACGCGCCGACTAGAAGGGCCGCACCGTGGCTGTTGACCCCATCACCCCACCCAGCAACCTCGGTTTCGGCACCGTTGTTTGGCAGGTCGCGGACTGGCAAACCGACTCCGCTGACGGTGGGGACATCCCCGACTTCAACGCCCTCACCGGCACAGTCACATTCACCCCGACCGTGTTGTTCGTCAACGATGCGACCGCCGACCCGAACCCCATCACGTTGGCTGGCGATGTCATCACCGGCACGCTGGGTCCAGACGGATATTTGGGTGTCCTCAACGGGTCCACATTCACAGCCGGCGTGAAGCTCCCAGCCACCAACGACCCCGACACCAACCCCACCAACTTCGCTTACCGGGTCGACTTCGTGTTGCGGAACTCCGCCAACAAACAGGTCCGGTTGCCGTCATTCAACATTGCTGTCCCCGAAGGCGAAACCGTCGACCTTGCGTTGACCCTCACCCCACCCTCGGCGGAACCCGAATCGTTAGCCGCAGCAGAAGCCGCAGCAGCCATCGCCGCACAAGCAGCGTTGGACGCTCAGGCAGCGGCAGAAGCGGCGGAAGAGGTCGCAGTCGGCATCAGCCCATCCGGCGACACGACCGGAGTAACAGATACCGCAACCATTCAGGCGGCCATCAACGCAGCCTCCACGGCAGGCGGCGGAACGGTCCGCCTCGGCTCAGGTGTCTTCTACGCCAAGGGTCTGCTCATCAAGAGCAAGGTCCACCTTGTCGGCGTAGGTGTCGAGGCGACCACGCTCCGACTCCCCGCGGCCGCGAACGTCGACCTCATCACCGTCCCCAACTTCGGCACCCTCACCGGCACCAACAGTCAGGGCGGCGAATACAAGTTCGGCCTGAACGGGCTCACCCTCGACGGCAACGGCACCAACCAGTCCTCCGCCTGCTGGCCCTTGCGCGTCTACGGGTGGGTTATCTCTATTTTTTTTCATGCTCTATCTATTGTGTCGAATACATTTATGCTCTGATTGACATGATTGATATAAGTCATCACATATTCCAGGTTCCTTCTATGCTCGGGAAGTGACAATTTTTGTGGTATCAAAGCCTAGGATATTCAACTCCTAGGAAACCAAGTCCAAGGATAGGATTATTCCTTTACTGGTGAGATTGGGTAAAGCAATAGGTTATGTTAACTTAGGGACTTAAACTCTTGGTTACTTATATACTAATATAGTTATTAAAAATTTTGTAGGATCATGGCTACCGAATGTGCCCAGTGGCATAACATGCAACGCACTGTTCAAGGCCTTACGTAGGTGCTACAACAACTAGCGCAAGGCAGAGCAAACCGTGGAGCAGGCAATCTCCACCATAGTTTTCGGAATATGAACCCGACAAAGTTTATTGGCTCATCCGATCCCGACAATGCTGAACACTGGCTTAGGGAAGTAGAAAGAATATTCTGTGTTATGCAATGCACGGACGAAGAGAAGGTGTTACTAGTAGCTTTCCAATTGGAAAGGGACACCCGATTCTAGTGGGAGTCTATTGAAGCTGCATTGGCACAAGATCCTATTACATGGGTGGAATTCGGTGAGCATTTTAATAACAAGTATTTCTCTGATCAGGTACAAGAGAAGAAGGCCGCAGAATTCACTACACTCAAACAATAAACTCTGTCAGTGGGTAAGTATGAGGCTCAATTCTCTAGGCTGTCAAGGTACACAAAGCATTTAGTGAGTATTGAGACAATGAAGGCTAGAAGATTCCTCAATGGGATTTGGCCTCAATATATCACCCAACTAGGGCCGATGGACATCCATGTTTATTCGGAGATGGTTTGAAGAGCTCAACTGTTAGAAGATGCCACGGAGCTATCCGACAGAATCCGTGGGAAGGACAAGAAAGAGCCTAGTACAAACTCCAGTACCTTCAAGCCCTCCTTTAATAAGAAGAGAGCCAATGATGGAGGTACTTCCTCCCAAGAGAAGAGCTCAATACTTAACAAATGAAATCAACAAATCATTCTCCCAAGGCTGGTTCAATTAAGCACATACAAGAGTATCAAGTCTTTCAACCCATTCACACTACAAAGCATGCTGAACTACTCATGTGACCTTTCATAAGAAACTGACATTCATAAATAAAACTTCAATGCCAATCATTTAGAATAGACCAAAATGACTTCATCACACATTGTCTTCGTTAAAACAACCCGGGGCACAACATTTCCTGTCATCTGGGATGGGTTACAGGACAGGTGAGGAGGACCCGATGGCTCGCCTGCTAAGAGAACATGGTGTGGTCAGGCCAGGACCTCATTCTACTTTTGTTTTCCCTTCCTATCCCCAGATGCCAAAGATGGAGGTAGGGTCGGAGGAGAACGAGAGGGACTTGAGGAGCCCATCATCGTCTCACCCACTACGACATTTTCTCAGCCAAGAAGAACTCGGAGAAGCCTGGCGGTGTCTTCTCTGGAGAAAGGAAGAGACTCCAGGTCTTGCCAGGGCCACCATTGCACGACCAAAGTGGAAGGGGCCGACTAGCTGGCTGGTGATGTCGGGGTGTCTGGAGAGACCGGGGTGGCAGGAGGATGGATAACGTTGACCGAGAAGTTGCTCAACTCTATCTCTTGACAGGTGTCCTATTCCCCACGCCTTCGCAACCATTCGAGAGCTTCTCAGTTGTCGGCCTGAAACTCAAGCCATTCTGGAGTATGCTGGTAAGGTAGCCCGTGCCCATTTTCTTGAGGAGGATCTGGCTGCTCTGGTGCGCCTCTAGCTATGCATAGAGTTTCTTCGACATCTTGTCAAAGTCTCACAAGTGCCATGGAGTTTCCCTCAACGTCAATCTGTTCCCACTAGATCTATTCCTAGATGAGGTACTTAACTTCCTCGCAGGACTCGATCGCGTGGTAGATTCTGGCGTGGAAAGGGTAGTATTGGGGGTGCCTGAAGTCCCTGTGAGTGTAATCGGCCGGTGGGTCGTGGGGCAAGATTTGCCCCTTCTCGATGAGGACATTGAAGAGTCACTGGGTCCTCTCCTTGGGAAAGGAAAGAGGTCTGTGATCAAGCCAAGGCCTCTACCCCAAATACCAGAGCGAATGCTCGCCCTGGCTGGTACTGGGCTCCTTTGCTTCAACGTCAAAGAGAGAGAACGCAGTCATCATGTGGATCACGTTAGCTGAGTAGTGGACCACACGTGCTGCCTTAGCTGGTCTAGACCACGTATGTGGCTGCGGAGGGTCGACGAGACCACTCTTCAATTGGATGAGACCGTCTCGGATCAGCTTCTGCACCTGAGTCTTGAAGACATATCAATCTTCAATTGGGTGACCCAGCATGTGATGATATGGGCAGTAGCTGGGATCGTCGATCTTGTGGGCCCCATTCGACTTGCGAACTTCTGGCAACTCGACGACCTTCTGGGCCATACAGAGGTCGAAGAGCATCTTCGTATGTTCCTTCTTGAAGGAGAAGGGTGTCTTCATACGCTCCGAGAAGGAGGGAGCGGCCAGCTTATCTGCTGGCTTCTTGTCGGGGCCACTCATCCCGGCCTCTTTGCTGGCTTTGGCGGCGGGTGAACTCAATCATGTTCACCCTCCTTCCCGGGCTGGCGTTCTCACATTTGTTTACCCTTTGCTGAAGTGTGGCTTGGATTATCAGCGAAGAACATCTCTATCTCGGCGACTGTCGAATTGAGCTGGTCGAAGCCTTTGATGTTGATGCCAAGGAGTTTTTCGCTGACCTCGGTCGCCAAGCCTCGGTGACATATGGTAATGGCATCCTCTTGGACTGATGGGTTGACACACCTCATGCTGAGGTCTCACCATTTCTTTATAAAGTCGAGGGTGCTCTCACCCTTCTTTTACCGAAGAGAGCAGAGCTTGGCTAGGGAGATCTTTCGCTCGACCGTTTGAAAAAGATCGAGGAACTTCTTCTGGAGATCCGCCCAATTGATGACTGAGTTGGGTTTCAGGCGGGAATACCACTGGAAGGTCATTCCCGTGAGTGAGGTGGTGAAGTAGTGGAGGAGGTATGACTCATCCAACGCTAGCTCGCCCATGGCTATAATGTAGTAGGCCAAATGCTCATGCGGAGACCCCTGCCTGTCGAACTTCTGCAGCATCGGCAGCATGGTGTACTCTGGAGGAAGCTTCTTGAGCTAGTGATGCAACGGGTAGGGGACGCTATAGAGGTCTATAGTTGCGACCCCTTCCCTAAACTGGGTGAGCTTTCTCTCGACAATCCACTCGATCATCCGGTGTTGTGCCATAAGATTCTCTGGCACTGGCATGTTGTATGGCCGTGGTTGAGCTTTGGCTAGGGGTGTGCCGAACCCTATCACTGTCGGGGTTCGGGCAACCACGACTGAGGGAGAAGGCCTAGTAGGTGGCTAGGGGTGAAGGACTCGTTCCTGAAGGAGGTCTTACAGGAGGGCCTTCAAGTGTTGGTTCTCCTTCACGAGGGTCTCGAGAGTTACTTCTTGAGCCTCATTGGCTGGAGGATCATTGTTGACTGGTTCTGCATTGATAGGAGTGGCACGGTCCTCGGTCAAAACTTCTTCTGCTCGTTCCGATGTCTGAGGTCCGACAAAAGTGCCGACATGACCGGCCAGAGTTGGAGGCTGAGTCTGATGATGAGGCCTCCTGAGCTGGGCTATAGGCTGGTTCAGATTGTCAAACTGAGTCTCGGGCTGGTGTCCGGTGGCATAACACGTGAACACCTTGATCGTGCCATTAAGGAATTGGATCGTCCGCTTACACTAGGAATGCTTCTCGGGACGGACGGGTGCCCCCAGTCTATCAAAGATCAAGGTGCGTTGCAGAGGAGCCTCCATTGCTGTGTCGACCTGAGGGGAGCTCGGGGCTGGGTGCTGGTAAGGCCCAGAACGAGCCCGTCTTTGCCTCCACCTACCTAGGCGAGAGACATTGGATGACTGGGCGCCGTCAGAAGGTGCCATTGTGGAATCGACCGCATCTTGCCTGACGCTATGTCTGAGCGCTCGGAGGGGGTTTCTGAGGCACGCCATTCAAACAGCCTGAGCTTCTTTTGTAGTGACCCAGATTCTTCTCAAGTTGGGTTGCTGGTCTCCCTTGTCGTTGTTTCTTCGACAAGACTTAGGAGCTCGTGTGTCAGGCTGGTGTAGGTGCCTCCGGACTAAACCTACGAGAATTACCTTATAAATAGAGCCCTGCACCTCTTGCTGAGAGGGGCCAACTTTAATTCACAGGGGGAAGTGCTGCCGGATTCGTAGTTGAAGGAGGGAGCTCCCTACGCCCAAAGCTTCATCCTGTCGGAGACTCCTTCCCAATCTAAAGCCACGTCCAGCCATCCCCGGAGAAACACAGGCTTTTTTTGCTTCTACTCTTCTTTTATTCTGTGTTCTTCATCTTTTCTTTAACTACATTTGCATGCACGTATCGTCGTCTTCTTCCACCTTCCTTTCTCAACCACATTGAGAGCCTCCTACAGTGCAACACTTGCACGCTTATCCTTTATTTTATCATTCATATCATCATATCTCCTTCCCTTTGCATGGGGTTTAAAGGGCCATTGCCCGACAGGTGTGTTCACTTCTATATCATTTTCACGTTGCATAGTTTATTTTAGTTTGATGCTACACCTTGGTTCTAATCCTATATACTTTGTTACTGTTATCTCTATTTTGTGCAAGGGTAATCTCAAGGAGACTCTCTTTATCGGCCCGCCGATAGGAAGAGAAGGAAGTCGGCTTACATCTCCCCACACTTAAGGTATTCCGCGATCCCTCCATTTATTTATTGTTATATTATTTTGAGGCCATCGCGTCTCTGGCGATCACCCTCCATTAGAATCCTATGTATGCTCTCCCATCCCCTTTTCCCATCCATTTAGCATCCTACTTCATGCTTTAATTTATTTTATTTTGTGTGGATTTTAAATGAGATCTACAACTAGCATCGACCTTTCTCTAACCGCTAGGTTGCTAGCATCAACCTGTGTACAATAGGCACCGACCTTATAGCACAAGTTGAGGCCAAGGTGCATGAGGTGCATCGACCTGATAGTGTACTATGATCAATGTACACCGACGAGACTATGCATTCTGTGTATAAGGTGTATCGTCCTTCTGGACGAAAATGCATATGTGCATCGACCTTAAAGACTCAGTGATATATGTGCATCGACCTTCTTGGTCTGTAGTTGACAGAAGTAATAAGAAGAAAATGACTTGTTCTACCATACGTAACCCGGTTACTATCAAACCCATTCAGTGATGTTACGGTGAATAAGGCATCTTGACTGGCATGTAACCAGCGAAGAGCTGCCCTATTCATTTATCAAACAGACCCTTAAGATGTCAATATTTCTTTTTGTGGCCGGTTCATCTTTTATCGCCTGTGGGTTCACTATTTTTGTTGTTTTTTTTTCTCATCCTCCCCTTTGGCGGGAGAGGGAGGGAAGAGGAGCGAAGATGGTGAAGTTTCTGAAACCGATCGACTGATCAAGGCGGTGATCATGCTGCAGGGCCACTTCGCTGGGCGGAAGGCCGTCATCGTGAAGAAATTTGACGAGGGGACCTGCGACCGTCCCTACGGCCACCGTCTCTGCTGCCGAGCATGTACAAGTACCCCCCACGAAGGCCCATCCGCAGGGACTCGGCTAAGAATGACAAGAAGGTCGCCGACTGCAAGGAGGCCAAGGCCCCACTTCAAGACGGGTAAGAACAGAGGCGGTGGCTCTTGCCCACGTTGAGGTTTTGAGTGGTGGGTCGCTCTCTCTCCCTCTCTCTGAGGACCCAGGTGTCGATGCCCCGAACCCTTCTTTGATTCGTCCTCTCGTCTTTCTGTATCATAATGATTGTAATGTCGAGGTTGAGCATTTTGTTATCCTTTTGGATCTGTTTTGAGTCCTTCAAGTGGATTACATTTCTTCCTCGATTACGTTTGCATCCTGTGTATGCCTGTTGTTCTGATCCAAATGCAGCAAACTTGCTGTTACTTTTGTTTATCATTTTTGTGTTAATCTTATGATATTCAACTGAGATCGTAGGTTTGTACACGGTCTACTCTCCCACCGCAATTTGCAGTAGTTTATATGGAAGAACCGGTGCATCACGTATGTAGTCTAGACTCTAGATGATGGCGATTTTCTCAGAAGGAAAAAAAAATCAAGTATACATCAAGAAGATCGGATTCAAGTGGCCACTGCTTGGAGCATTGCCTCGGACCTGACCCCCCCTCCCCTCTCATGCACGTAGGGGTTCCCTTTGCCTCTCGCTACGGCCACCCACATGACCATTACAACCTGCTCCTCGCCACGCCCCTACCCCGTCGGAGAATCAGTCCTGGCCGGCAACCTCCCTCATCTCCCGGTGCGGCCAACACACAACACGCCAGCATCGCCATCAGCAGTAGAGGGCCATGTATACCGTACGTGTAGCCTCACCGCTGCCACCGTAGGAGCCACCACCCTCGCTGCGGAAAGGCATGCAACCTTGCCATGGCATCATGCACACCATCATCACCTCTATGCAGAGCCTTCCTCTGCCCCCCCTCTTGTCGCAAGCGTGTCGCAGCCTCCTTCCACGTCCACCTCGACTGCCATGCAAGCACATAGTCCACCACGCCAACACATCATCGTCCTCGGTGAAGCAGCTGCCAAGGATACTCACTGTTGCCCTGTTGCCTCTAGGCCATCGTCCCCCATCTACGAATAGACTGCTGAAGTCCCGTCGTGACAGCACTCCCCCCACCGAGCACGTCCACCGGTGTCTGAGCCTAGCAATTCTCACCTTTGAGCACTGGCAGAGCAGCGAGCCCGGTGAACACGGCCTCCAGCCGTAGACACCATATGTCCAAGCCCACCGCTGCCATTCCCCACCTCTTGCGCTCTCTCTCTCTCTCTCTCTCCCTCTCTCTTCCTTCCCCCTCCTGCATCTCTTCCTCTACCTCTCCTCTCTTCACCCTCTCCCGTCCTCAACCGTCTCTCTCTCTTGTCTTCGCACTATCGAGAGCCTCACCTTCACCCTGCATCTCTATGTTCTCACCTTCCCCCCTCTCCTTTACTTCTCCTCACAAGCCCCACAGTCACGTAAAAACCAGCCTCCCCAAGTCTAGTTCTCCCTTCCCCTCACCCTCTCCAATCCCACGACTGGTCCCCTATCTGGAATAGGGCCACCGCCGATGGGGGCCGCGCCGGCCGGGCGGTGGGTGGCGCCCCACCCGGCCGCAGCTCAGGGGCCCCCGGCAAACTCAACTCAAAAACTACAAAAGTAATCCGAAACTCTTCCAAAAGGATCCGAACAACCTAATAAAGATCCGCCAAGACTCAATAAAGATCCGGCAAAGAATCCGGGGTGTTACATTCCTCCCCTCCTTTAAGAAATTTTATCCTCAAAATTTAAGGACAAGTAAGGGTAACGCAGGGAAGAACAACCCAATAACTACCAACACAAAACACGAGAGACAGAGCTCAGAGGAACAATGTTATATTAATATCACGAGACACGCTCGGGAGTAAGCACGACTCAAGTGAACACAAATTCGACACCTCCGAAACAAGATAATGTCGCTTACATCTCACAGGAAAAGAGACACGACTGCTAGAACAATAGACACCGAGAAATGAATCGATAAAAGCGACAGGCATGCAAAGCATCAGCTCACACAAGGAAACATAGTCCTCTCAGCTGACAGCCTGACAATATCATCGGTTCTGGTGCCAATGGCGACAGGGAACACCTGGCATGCAGGACACTAATGACAGATACATGGAAAGAGCGACAACAAAACAACAACACTGGACCTTGAGCAGAATCGAGTCAATCCTTAACCAGATAACATGACTGACCAAGCCGCAAGCTAATCTCACCAGGAAAGGAGAGTACAGTAATGTTAACTGACAAGACAATGGTCCACGACAGAGACACAAAATCATACAGAAATAACACGACACCACCTATAGGGTCCCAGCTCCAAATGACACACAAAACTATGGAACACATCTGCAAGCAGGGTCACATCGAGATATAACAGCAGCTGATCACCCGACTACAAGGAATGAGTCATGTGTCAGACTACTCACCAAGGAAGACCCACGACATGAAAAAGTGACACAAACAACAATCTCAAGGGAATGCTTCTCAAGGGCCACAGCAATGCTTAGAGAGCACAACACCGACGAGAAAAGATGCAAAGTAGGGGGTACTCAATCAGCAAACAAGCCGACAAATTCCCCAACACTCGCAAATGTCAATGCCAACACTAGAGAGTTCCAAGGGTACCTATTGGCCCTTCCTGATCTACCCGAACTTCCAACCTGTGCTCGCTCCGAGGCCTTCTTCCATATCCCGAGAACTCGAGGACAGCATTAAGATCCTTCAAAATAACAAACAATCAACTGCCGAGGTCATCTCCCAGTCGAACCTCCAACACTACGCCCGCACTCCCCTGCTCTCTGATGGTAAGCATTGAGCGTGTAGTTTTTACTTTAATTTGCCAGGTAGTCATTCTCTTTATTCTGATTGCATTGGTTGCAGACATCCCTCGCAGCAATGGAAGAAGCCAATCAGTCCGCCCGTCCGAGGCCTAGTCGGAAGTGGTGAAGGTGCCAGAGGTGGTTGCCGTCGAAGTACAAGAGGTTCTCCCCGAGGCGGGAGAAGCAACGAGCTCGCCGGCCGCTTATGACAAGGGCAAGAGGGCCCTCACTAGGGAGGAGGAGGAGAGAAGGGCATCCAAAAGGAAGGGGCCAGGCACGAGTTCATGGCGCCTTCTTTAAAGGCAATGGTTGCCGAGAAGAGTTGGCGGAAGAGGACGAAGGCGGTCCCTACGACGGGCGTGCCCCCAAACATCCTCGCTCACCCTCCGGCGTTGCCAACTCCTACACACCACATTGGCTTCTTGTTCAGTTTCCCACAGACGGCACCAGATGAAGAGGTGAAATCTCGTATCAAATTTCAAACTGTCGGATCCGGGATTGCGTGGCTCCTAGATCAGTTACTCAAAGGCACCTCAAGAAAGATTGCTACAAGAGGCAAGACAAGCGATCAAGGAGTCTGGGATTGTGATCTCAGGGAAAACCCTCTGATGCTTAAGTCAGTTTGGACAAGAGTAAGGTGCAAAAGGAGGCAACGAATATTGGGGGTATGAGACTGCTCTCCTCTAGTTGAGGAGGCTAGGATTAGAACTTACCTTTTCGGAGGTAATCCCTGAGATTAAATCGGTGCAGACTCCCTCTCTAGAGTAGTGGGAATCTGGAGGGGCCATTACGCGGGGGCTTTACATCCACGGTGTGAACACCCACATTCTTATTTATTCAATATTATTAACTATTTAATAGAATATGAAAATATCATCATGTAGAGGCTATTCTTTTTTTTCTGAATCATAAATCTATATATACATTCTTTTATTCCGATTTAGCCTTCAAAATTGTCGGACGTTACACCCTCCCCCACTTAAAAGAATTTTGTCCCCAAATTCACATCACCTTCCATTCGCAACGGGGAACTAGCTCTAACTCATTATGGTACTACACAGGTAAAGAAGGAATCTTAAGTATGGAAAAGAACTAATTTAAGATTGCGGGAGAGGGGTACCTTCCAATGTTTGTGACGCTTTTCTCTTTGGGAGTGGACAACGAACAATCTTATGATTTGTGCTTCTGCAACGGATGCACTTCCCGAGTTTATACCAACACTCGTCTTGGTGGTGCCTTCCTTTATTGCAATGATCGCATTTTTTTTCATTTCTTGCACCTTTGTGAGCTACCACCCGCGTTTACCCTTTTCTTGGTAATGATAAAATTCTCAGAATTATTGGTTTGATCTTTTCCTTCAACTCTCTCTTTTTCTTCCACCGCCTTCTCTAGCTCCTGAACTCTTCTAGCAAGGCCCGCATAAGTTTGGATGTCCACTAATACCATCTCGGGGACAAAGCTAGGCTTAGTTACCTCTATTTTATTTAGGTTCCTGCATGGATGAGTGGGGAGATAATTTACTGACTCAAGAATTAATAATATTGAAACATAAGTATCTTATTCTTCTTTTATAATTTAACCCCAAGCTCTACCCATTTCTCACAAAATTCCTAAAGGATGACCGACAAGGATACTCAACCTATCTCTTTGACTTAATGCCCTAAGGAATTGAAAGCCGAAGCTCTGATACCACCTCTGTCACGCCCCAAACTAATAGCAGCGGAACGTGTCGTTTGCTCAAAACGTGGCAGTTAAACAATCGTGAATAATCAAGAGTAATCGCATAAGACCAAATAATTTAGAGTAATAATAAAATTTTATTTCAATATAAGTCTCTTACAATCAGGCAGCAGTCGCGGTTGAGCTCAATTTGGCAAGGTCTACAGGGTTCTCTCAGTCCAGTGTTGCTCAGTCAGCTTCACCATTTCAACAGTCTTATCAATCGTCAGCACCTGGAGTTCCGTCTATTGTGCTTACTTCTAGTGGTCCTTCGAGGCGGATGTTTAGAAAGTCCAAAAAGTTATTTAACCGTCAAGCATCTTCGGGTTTTGTGCAGTAGCAATCGGCGTCTTCTGATTCTATCCAGCACTCTGTTTCTCCTTTTCAGCAGCGTCAAGAGTTTCCCGTGAGTCAGCTGAGACCATGTCCGAGGTCTGGTGGTAGCATCCCGGTGTACCATGTTCCTTACCGGTGGTTTGTTATCCCTGTGATCAGACGGGTCATGTTGTTCGAGATTGCCTAATGAAGTCTATTCCGGAGCAGTTCTCGCAGATTACCCAGCCGCAGCAGTCCCAATTCCATCTTCCTGCACCACCTTTGCCTCAGCCGTCATCTTTGCAAGTTCCAGCTTCTTCCCAACAATCTTCTGCAACCTCTAGCCGGAAGCCGAGGAGCCAGATTACTCACATCACTCATGCAAAAGCCATTGCGTCTAATCTCGTAGAAGGTATAGTTTCACTTTTTGGTCATTCAGCCCGCGTTTTATTGGATTCAGGTGCCACTCATTCATTTGTCTCTGAGGATTTCCTTGCTCGTCTCGAGGAGTCGGTGGCCGAGTCACCTTGTGAGCTGCTCTTTGAGTTACCATCTGGAGATTTCATGTCCACTCTATTTTGTCTGGAAGACTCTCCTGTTATCGTTAGTGACCGACAATTGCCAGTGAAGTTGTATGCGCTGCAGTTGGCAGATTACGATGCGATTCTAGGCATGGACTAGTTAGAGCAATATCATGCCGTGGTTGATTGTAGATCCAAGAAAGTCTACTTTCAGCCACCTGGGAAATCAGCTTTCTATTTTTAAGGCACCTGGCTCTGTTATTCTCATTTTTCTGTAATTAGGTGTAGTTCGTTTTTAGTTTCCTCTTTGTTGATCTTTTGAGTAAGGGGAGATGTTGCCTAAATCTTCTCAGATTTTTATAGTTGTTCGATTGATTGCTTTGATTGAATGCCTTCCATTTAAGTCTGAACTGAGTTAATACTTGATGTTTGGAATGATGTTATATGGTTGGCTATGGGTGATGTATCTTCGAATCCAGTGTACTCGTGCTCGAGTACGAACCTTGCACAGATGATAAACTGTGAAATAAAGAGCATTAAGAACTCTAACGTAACAATCATCTGTTATTTGTCACCCTCCCCTTATCATCCCTTCAAAGTTCAGGTAAGTCAGGCAGCACGGCAAGTCAGCAGCCTCCCCTATATTCTATGGCTGAGACCAGCCTCTCCCTTCAATCTCCTCTAGGGTAACACCAAGTTAGAGTCCCTGCGTCGAGTCCTTGGCTCCCCAGAGTGGCATCATAACCCTCAAACTGTCCCAGTAACTTGCTCTACATCGACCCATCCTCCGAAAAAGCGCCATCCCCTTGAGTCGGTGCGGGGTGTAGTGGGTTGGCGCAAGGGGAAATCCCCTAGCGCCGACTCACCGGCCGTTCCGAGTGAAAAAGAGTGAATTGGCGCAAGGAGAAGCCCCTTGGTGCTGACTCACTTCCTCTCTCTCTCTCTCTCTCTCTCTCTCTCTCTCTCTCTCTCTCTCTCTCTCTCCCCTATGAAGCCCCACGACACTGACCGAGCCATCTTGGTGCCGACCCAGCCTGCCACTGCGGCGCCGACTCACCTTGTCTTGCGTCGAACCATAGCCGTTATATCCCTTGTCACCTAGATCGACCTCTTGAGCAGCCCAAGCCAACCTCAGCCTATGCCAGCTCACTGAAAGACCCTCCAATTGCCTATCCAGAGTCATGTTATGAATTAAATGATGTAGAGTAACAATGAAATCAATATTAAACCCCCTTTTCTTTGGTGTTTGTTCTCCTCATGTTCATACATCTGTTGGTGTACATACTTGCATGCACATATATCACTAATCTATTGTATGCCTACCTATCCCAATCTTCATGATGCCAGAACATATCATAAATATCTGCTTAGACATGAGGCCATGATGCCAGAACATATGTCATAAGTATCGGCTTAGACGTGAGGTCATGATGCCAGGATATATCATAAATATCGGCTTAGACGCGAGGTCATGATGCCAGAACATATCATAAATATCGGTTTAGACGCGAGGTCATGATGCCAGAGTATAACATAGATATCGGCTTAGACATGAGGTCATGATGCCAAGATATATCATAAATATCGGCTTAGACGTAAGGTCATGATGCCAAAATATAACATAGATATCGGCTTAGACGCGAGGTCATAATGCCAACCAAATTCGACATCCTTTGGACATGACTGAACGTCTTTTCTAGATATCATCAAACATCTTTTTGAATACCTGGGATAGCTTTGAATATCTTAGAATATTTGCCGGGCTAAATGCCGACCCTCGAGCTTCTCAAATATCTTGAAATATTCATCGTTATACATGCCAACGCTTGAGCATCCTGAATATCTTGGAATATTTATCAGGTTTCATGCCGACCCTCAGGCTTCTTGAGTATCTTGAAATAGTTTCCGGCTTGAATGCCATTGCTTGGACATCTTTGGGTGTTTACCGACTTGACTGCTGGTGGCTGAATATCTTTAATATCCTTGGGTATTCGTCAGACTGAGTGCCAACAATCACATATCTTGAATATCTTGGCACATTTGTCGGGCTGGATGTCGACAATTTAAACTTCTTGAATATCTTAGGACATTAGTCGGACCACATGCTAATGCTTGAGATTCTTAAATATCCTATAATATCCGTCGGGCCAGGTGCCGATCATCGAGCTTCTTAAGTATCCTTTTTCTTCTTTTTGTTGGAGTGGGAATCGACAAATGGACGTCCTGAATATCTCTGAACATTTTTCTGCCTGACTGGCAATGGTTGAATATTTTTGGTATTTCCCGGCCTGACTGCCAGCGGTTGAGCATCTTCGATATTTGCCAGGCTGACTACCGATGGTTGATCATCATTTGGTGCTAGTACTTCTGGGTGGGTACATCTTCAGTGGATACGTCTTGAAATTTTCCAACAGTGCCCAACTTCCACCCGAACATTCCTTCGAAGCCTGTCGAGGTATCCTTGGAGGTGGAGCAGAGGGCTGCAGTTCTCTGGGAGAATCGCCGATCGACGGGTGAGCTGGTGATTCCAGCTAACATCGAACAATGCCTTCCTGAGCAGCTGTTGACGATGGGTAAGGGCCTCAGGAATCAGCTTCTCCCTCTATTTGAGAAAATGATCTTCTTTTCATGACCATGTCTTCTTTTGTTCAGACGTGAGGCAGCCGGTTGAGGAGGAGGCACCATCGACTGAGTTGCAGGTGATCGATGTGGAGAATGCATCGGCCGCCATCGAGTCGCGGGCTCCCGAGGGTTCTTCCCAAGCCTAGGACAAAGGCAAGCGGGTAGCCTGGGAAGGGGCTTTCGAGCGGCGGGGGGCCAAGCGCAAGGATCCTGTGGAGAAGATGCTACAGGATTCTATGAAGGCTCAGTCTGCAGAGAAGAAGCAGGCAAAGGGGGCTGGGGCCGCACGCTCAGTCGAAGATGGTGCTCACTCGGCTCTACCCTCCACCGAGCTAGAAGGGGCTGAGCCTATTTGGCCGCCTCTCCCTTTTGCCGAGCGAGAGGGGGCCGATGAGGTCGTGGAGGTCGCAGCGGGGGTGGGCGACTCTCGAGCGATAGTGGCCGATGCTGGAGCATCGGGTGAAGCCGGAGGACCACAGGGTGGAGGCGTCGGGGCAGAGCCAGTCGAGGCCGAAGCGGCGCGAGGAGACGTGACTGAACCCAGCCGACCGAGGTAGGAGAGACATGGGACAAGGCGGCCCAGTTTGAGCCAACTGGCGGGGCTCCTGAGGGAGTATCGCTCGGAGGGAGAGCCCCCATTTCGGTCGCTCCGGAGAGGACCGTCCCTCTACCCAGCATTCGGGGTCCCCTGTATCAGAGATGTTGTAACATAGCCTCAAGGATGGTGCGAGAAGGAGATAGGTAGAATCCTCCATCCGTGGTCCTTGATATGATCATGGAGGGTGGTTTGTTTCTGGCCCTGATGGCGGCCGACACCAACACTCGGGCGGAGTCGGAGCGATCGACTCTTGCTTGGGCCATTAGCACATCCGACCGGAAGGTCACTCGGCTCACTATCAATCTCGAGGAGCTTCGGCGGGAGATTACCTCACTTCTGGAATGGGCAAAGTCGAGCCAAGCGGAGGCTCATGCATCGGCCGAGCAGCTGGCTCAGGCCCGCAGTTCGCTCGAGTTGAAGAGTAGGCTCCTAGAGCGTGCGGGGGTAGGAAGACAGAGCCGAGGGGGCCGAGCGATTTCGGGTGGAGGTTGAGGCTAAGCTGGCTAAGGTGGAGAAGAGGTCGGTCGAGCTTGCTAGTAGGGCGGAGTCAGCCGGGGTGGAGGCGCTCGAGCGGTACAAAAGCTCAGAGGACTATCGGACTGATCTCCAAAAGGCTGCCTTCCCTTATTACCAGTCGGGCTTCCGTCGAGGCGTCCAAAAGGGGTTCACCCAAGGCTATTTTCGGGCCAGCTTCCTGGAGGAGGAGGAGGCGCCAGGGGCAGTCATCTTCCCGTCCGGGCAGTGCCACGACTCAGATTCGACATCTCCCGAATCTTCTAGCTCGACGTCAAGGGAGGAGGGAAGTCGAGGGGACTCTACCTCGTCCAAGGGATCACCAACTCCGGCTGCCTCGGGAGGGCACGCGACCGAGGCAGTTCCCACACCAGTGGGGTCAGTGCCTGGGTTGGCCGTCGCCGAGGGTGCCGGGGGCGGATCACCCGATGCCGAAGAGCCTTTGATCCCTGAGTCTTAGGATGGACCCGAGGCCTAATGTATCTTTGCTTTTTTCCTTTCCTTTTTTTTAGCATGGTTATGTAAAGACTTTTCTTGCTTGTGAAAGCTTTTGTAATATTAAATGATGACTAGACTATTCCTTACCGCCTTTGATGCAATTTGACCATTGTACTTGTAGTTGTTGGGAAAGTATAGATTTTCTCTATAGATATCTCGCATGTCGATTGGCTAGATATCTGACGAGGCGTCTTTCCGTTTTCCCACGCTTTGAACGACTTGCCACTTTGCGTGTCCCCTTGGGAAAATTGGGGAAGACGAGGCGACCGCCTTAGGGAAAAGGCTCCTTTAGCGTGTTTTTGAGGGGAGAATCATTTAAGGCAATTATCTCCCCTTTGGCCTACAAAAGGTCTGAAGTGCGTCTCCTCTCCTTCTACCGCTTAAGGCCATCCCTGACAGTCTTTCCTTCTTCCCTCTCCGCGAAGAGTTGTGACGTCGCCTTGGTGAAGCATGGAAGATGTTTCAAAAGACAAAGGTGCAGACAGCGGTGTGCGGGAGGCTCTTATCGCTTTGGCGAGCAGATCTGAAGGGTGTTCGACAGCCGACGGGCAGATCTGAAGGGTGTTCAACGTGCTAGAGCACGTCACGTTCCTGTCCCTGTACCGTCGACACTACCAAGGAGGGGGGGCGGGTCATGCTTCATTCTTTCACTATCACACCCAGCCCCTCCTTTCTTTTGTTTTCTTTTCACTTGGCGGATTTCTCTCCCGCCTCTTCTTTTTCGTCGTCGATCCATCCATTGGAGGGGTAGCTCTTCGAGCTTCCTCTCTCTTTGGTCTGGTTCGACCTCTTCCTCTATTTTCTCTCTCTTACCATCCTCTTGTTCTTTGACTCTTTGGAGGATGCCCCCTACTATCCTCATTTTAATCATATTCCATTGGAGGGGTTACCAAAGAGTTTGCAGATTGGTCCCTCTTCTTCTTCTTTCGGTACTTGTCCCTCTGAAGATCTCGAGCAAACAAGGTTGGTCATCCCAATAGCGGAGCCAGTTTCTACACTACGTAGAGTTAGTGGCTCGTTCTGAGAGTACTAGCCGAGCTTGCACCGAGTGATCAGATTGTACTAGCAGATAATGTAATTTTATTTTTTCTTTTGCTTTGTACTATAATGGCCTTGGCCTATCCAATGTATCAAAGAAGCATTAATAATAGAAGGGGAAAGTTTTTGCTCTATGTTGCTTACATGTACATTTTTGAGGAAGGCTCAAAAATAAAATTTGCGTAGTGTTGCCGTGTTCCATGTCCGAGGGATGGGCGTTCCTTCCATGGTAGCCAGTCGGTACGCCCCTTTCCCGAGCACCTCTGCCCTGCTAATCCACAGGAATTTCTGAAAATAGATTTTCAAATGAAAGATAAGTTTTTGGTTTGGCACCAGAGCTGAGAGGTGTGAGCGTGACTTGGGAAAAGGGTGGAGAGGAGAAGAGCTTGTAGAAAAGAGAAGACTCCCTACTTTCAAAACCAGATGGAGAAGAAGCCTTGAAACTACTAAAGAAGAAAAATTGAAGAGTCAATCAGTCTGCTACGCCAAGTGTTCATCTGCGAGGACCTTCTTCAGCATCAGGGCCCTCATTTCAGATCGTGGTCAGTCATTCATACATCCAGAATTTTAGTGTCAATGAAGATCTAAAATTCCTTTTTCTCTACTTTCTCATTTGGTTTTTATTTATCTACCTACTTCTTAAACCACAAGCTGTAAGGCAGCATTGGAAGCTGTGAATCAGCGTAGGCAAGCTGTGAGTCAGCATAGGGAAGCTGTGATTCAGCATTGTCAAGCTGTGTGCCAGCGAGTGTGAAAGCTGTGGGACAGCGGTGTTGATTGAGGAACATTTCCTTGATAGTGAAGCCTCACTCAAGTTGAGTGGGGGGTGGACGTAGGTCTCGTGTGGAGACTGAACCACCTAAAAGACTGTTTTATGTGTGTGGTTTGTCCTACTGTGATTACCCTATTCTCTATCATCTCTACTCTTTGGCGTGACAAAAAATTAGATTTTCATTAAAGTCCTTGCTTCCTATCATTATCTGAAATAACTTTTGAATAAATTTTCATAAACTTAATTTTTGGGGGAAAGATCTATTCACCCCCCTCTAGATCTATCCAATCTATATTCAACACTTGGTATCAGAGTTAGGCTCTCCAATATGTGGTCCAACAACCAGGAGAGAGTTAGTGGATTGACGTCTAGAGGTGTGATAGCCAAGGGACACTTAGTAAGCAGACCACCATTTTTCGATGGAAATGATTATTCATATTGGAAAAATCGAATATAGGTATTCCTGAGGGCACAAGATCATGAGATGTGGAGAGTGGTGAGTCGTGGTCCCAACAAAAAAGAAGGTGCATCCTTGTGTGGAGTAAGTGAAATTCACAAGTGCTTTAACGGGTTAGTTTTCTTCTTCCTCCTTATGCTACATCGGTGTTCTACTGCAAAGAGAGAACTCCAAAGTATGTTTATATCCTACAAATTTTCTTCCCCACATTCTAGAAGTAGCATCTACTAAGGCAGAGCTTCTTATACAACTCTAGTTCTTTATTTTCTCTATTATATTCTTGTGTTTCATTGTATATCGAGAAGAAGAAAAGAATAAGTGTGTGGATCGCAAGTGTGCAATTAGTGTGGTGGTCATAGGTATGTGTTACACTATGTGTGGTGATTGGTGCAGATTTCATCGTGTGGTTATGGTTAGTGAGTAGAGCACCATGATGTCATCAGTGCGTGCACCACTGTGTGTGCGTGTGTGTGGTTGGTGCACATAGCACTGTGCGTGTGGTTGGTGTGTTTATGTGGCACCCTCTTGTAAGGTTTCAACCAGAATACGTAGCAGAAATCATCGAAACCTTAGATTACATATCGTTGCCGATTTTTCAAAATCGAACAAAAACGATAATCCAGCGGCATAAAGAACGATTCTTTACCTTTGAGGGGTCGAGAATCTCCCAAAATCTCGAAGACGAACGAGAGGAAGATCCCAAGTTCGCGAGCCGTTCAAGCGTCCGGCCTCTAGACGTATCCACACGAGCAGTGAAAGCAGACAGGATCTCCTCCACGATCTCCACACGCCGACCTGATCTCAACACCACCATCCACCGAGGAGGAAGGAGAGAGAGGAGGGGGCGCACCTTGGAGAGAGAGAGAGAGAGAGAGAGAAGAGAGGGCGGCCAGGGTTCAACCTTGTAGCTTGGCCAAGGTTTCTCCCTTCAGTGTATATTTATAGACCTTTGGCATTTTTCACAAAAACTTAATAATAGTCTATAAAGTCCACACATCCCGGTCTGTCTAGTACTCTCTTGTGTGTGACCCTCTAGGACCAATAGTCAGTTTGATTTTTCAGCCCATTAAGTAAAGAAATTTGCGTTAAGTTCTGCCATGAAAAGAAAAATATGGATACAAGGAACGGCTAGAAGGAAGACTGGGAGTGCGGAATAGAGAGCCAACTGTCACCGACTCGCCATGTGCAGTCAGTCAGTCGTAAGATAAGAGGGGATAAAGAAATAAGCAGGGTTGGGTTGGGTTGAGTTGGCTCCTCACATAATGAGAGAGTGACGGCATTCTTGCGATTTTATATATCTCCTGTGAGCGACTATGTTTATTTATATTGAAGGGTCTGTACATAATGAGGGATCCAGTCCTTCTCTGTGCATGTGTACATGCCGCCGCGCACTTCCTTTTATTGAAATTAACCTTGTTATATTATATATATATATATAATTGGATGCATGGAGGTTCCCTGTTGGGCATGATTGAAACTTGAGAAATAAGTAATTCTCCTGTGATCAAGCAAGTCAATGGAGCCGTTGTGGTGTCTCCCACGTTGTACCGCCCGCTCCCCTTTTTAACACAGCACAGGTGGGCGGATGTAGCGGTGGAGCCTAGCTAGCAGGAATGCGTCTTGAAATCACGAGTGATATGACCACGGGGGGAACTATATATTAAGGGAAACCCTATATGTAGTGTTAAGTACGCCATTAATTAGGAACGGGCAGTTGGAATCATTTGGACGTTGACCCTCGTTAGGAAAGATAGTTCCATTATCTTTTGTTTTCTCCCACTCACCTACCTATATATAATAAAATATTCACGAAGTCATGAGATTGAGCACATCTCTACTCCAACGCGACGCGGGGGGTGGGGTGGGGTGGAGATCCCAGTGCAAGATGCTATATTTTATTTTTCTTGCATTGGCGTTGCGTACATGGTTGGTCATCATGGCAAGTCGGCAACAGGAAGCAGGGTGTTCGTTGGAACCTATCTACCTCCTACGTACCAGTCTCCGGGTCTAGAAAAGCTCACGGCACGTGAACGGAGAGAAGAAGAAAAAGAAGATTTTGCCTCACTGATCACCAACGGACAAAAAGACAACATATACAATTTAAGCATCTCCAGCAGCAAGAGAGAGAGTAAGAAAGCCAGTTCGAGTGAGGAGAAAGATAAAGAGATTTTTTAGAGCAGCCAGCCAAGAGAATTTGTTTATGCTTCTGTGAAGCTACATTGAACGTTGTTTTGTTTTCTCTTTTCCTCTTTGTTCTGATCCTTATTTTACAATTTGTGTTTTCTGAGTTCCCTCCAGTGTGGAGGAAGGGAGACATTGTCTCTAGTTGCGAGTGAGCCTGCAGGGTCACTCGTGGGGTTCCCTCTGTGTAGAGGAAGAGAGGAATTGTCCTCTGATTCGGGATTTACAGGGAGCAAGTCCAGTGTTCAGGTTCTGTATGGTGTAGGACCTGGGTTGAGGGATTTGTCTCCCTCTGGGCAAACTGTAAGGCAGTGCCCTGTCGCAGACTGAGTCTGCTTCGTTTCTAGTCTAAGCTAGTGGAATCCCCGTTTGGTGTGAACAAGGGGTGGACATAGATTGTTGCTGGCAATCGAACCACCTAAAACTCCTTGACTCCTTGTGTGATTGTTGTTCTGTCCTCTGTGAGCTTTCTGACTTATGATCGGTTGAGTGTGTGCTTTCATTTACCCATCATCTGATTCGTTCAATTGGGTGTGTTTCACTGCTTGCTATCTGAGGCATTTATTTCATGTGAGAGTGTTTTCTAACGAGCATTAAGATTTCTACATCTCTTCTTCCGAGTCACTTGCCAAATTATTTTGATTCAAGTTTTAAATTGGGGTGATCTATTCATCCCCCCCTTCTAGATCACTCTCTAGTGTATCTATCAATTGGTATCAGAGCAGGTTACCCAACATGTGGTCCAACGACCAGGGTAATTCTGGATCAAGCAATCCTTGCAGTTTCATGGCTGAGGGACAGTCTATTAGTCGCCCCCCTTTCTTTGATGGTAATAATTATTTTTACTGAAAAAATAGGATGGAAGTATTCCTGAGAGCGCAGAGCCACGAACTCTAGATGGTGATCACCACAGGACCATATGATCTCCCACCAAATGAAGACGCACGCACCTGAGATAGTGCATTAAGTGCACCAGAACCAGAAATTGATTTTTTTGAGATTTTCTATTTTCTAATTTTTTTGTTTATTTTGGTTATTATAAACGCAATGCAAGTAACTCCTATGACTTCATGACTGACCCTATGACCTAAATGTGCAGGGGAAATGAAGAACATAGATCACATGGCTACAAGTCCGGGCGGTCTACCTCGCACTACCGGAGTACCAAAGAGAGAGGCTAGCTGCCATGGGCTTCAGGGAAGTCCTCAGTATTGAGGTAGCAAGAGTGGACATGGCCGTCCTATTCGCCTTGCATGAGAGTGGGACCCAGTCAGCCGAGCATTTATATTCCCATGGGGACATATGATACCGACGCTGGAGGACATGGCCCGAATCAGCGACTTACGAGTGCACGGCAAGGTGGTGACCGGGTGGGCTTATGTCGACTACCGGGAGCTTGCCCATGAGCTGCTTGGTTTAGACTTGATGAGGCCGGGGCATCCATCGTCCCAATTATCGCGATCGATACTACAGGAGAGTTTGGGACTCCGGAGAGCAGCCATAGCAGTTGGAGAGCTACCGGAGCAGCACATCGACCGGGTGGTCGAACAAGCGCGCTCGAGTGTGGCGACAGAGGCGAGACCGGAGGGAGATAGGGTCCTGAGATGCTTCCTGATGCTCTTGTTCAGGAAGCTCCTGTTCGTGACTCGAGCTGATGTGATCAGCTATAGGCTCCTACCCTTGCTAGCGGATCTGAGCAGAGTGGGGAGGTATGCATGGGGAGCAGCGGTGCTGGCCTTTTTATTCTACTCGCTCAGCACGACTGACCGAGTGACGATGCTAGGCGGCTTCTCACCTTTCCTACAGGTAAATGCCTAAATGCTTCTACATGCCTTCTATTATGCGTTAACTACTATATGCTGACATCTCTAAAATGCAGTTCTGGGCTTTCATATACCTACCGAGGATTGGCCGAGGGGTCGAGCTATATCCGGAGTGGATCCCCATCGCGAGGCGGTGGAACATAGCTTCAGGCACTTCTTCTGAAGATGGGTCTATGCAGATTCCTCAGACAGTTCATCGTAAATTTCGATGGACAAATGATCCATAGGAAAAACCATCTGAATTTCAAATGGAATTTATGATAAACATTTGTTTGTCGATTATTTTCGATGGACGTATTTACGGTCGTAAATTCCATTAGAAATTTTTGACGGATTTCATTCCATCTGAAATCCATCGAAAATAATTTACATTTCCCTCCCACCGCACTACCCCTCGTGCCCCACCCTCATGTTTGACTCCTTCCTTTGCCTCTCTCTCTCTCTCTCTCTCTCTCTCTCTCTCTCTCTCCTCTCTCTCTCTCTCTCTCTCTCTCTTCGACCGACGTCTCCCTCTCCCTCTCTCTCGCCGGTGACTGTGGTGGCCTCTCCCTCTCTCTCTCCAGTGAGCACGGTGGTGTCTTCCCCTCTCTCTCTCTCTCCGATGAGCGGCAACGGCTCTCCACCTCTCTCTCTATCTCTCTCTCTCTGAGCAACGGCATCTCCCCCTCTCTGTCTCTCCTATGAGCAACAACAGCGGTGTCTCCCCCTCTGGTAAGTTTGCATCTCCCTCACCACTGTCTCCCTCTCCCTCTCTCATCGTCTCCCTCTCCCACTCTCACCGTCTCCTTCTCTCACAATCTCTCTCCCTCTCCCTCTCCCTCTTTCATGCACGGTCTCTCTCCCTCTCTTTGTCCCTCTCCCTCTCTCTAAAACACACGCATGCACTCACAAAGGGGGGGCACCAGACCCCCTCTGTCTCCCTCTTACTCTCTTGGTCTCCCTATCCCTCTCCCTCTCTCGGTCTCCCTCCCTCCCTCTCCCTCTCTCTCTAACACATGCACGCACTCACAAGGGGGTGATCGACCCCCTCTATCTCCCTCTCCTTCTCTCTCTAACACATGCCTGCACTCACAGAGGGGGGGGGGGGCCCCAGATATTCAATTTAAACCACAACCACACCTTGTATACCCAAAATAAAAAAACAAAAAATTTAAAAAAAAAAAAATGAACTTGGCTATATATCAATTCATTCAAGTAAATACTTTTACCCTTCTGCGGGTCTCAAGTCAAATCAATCAAGTAAAATCATGAGAATGAGTGGAATGCCTAAAGTCTAGCAAGCAAGTACTCCGGTGCAATGCCAAACACTGTGGTCATTAAACTCCCATAGGCACAAGTACCTTCGGGTGCTCCTCCTAGAACAAGACCGGGCCCTATATGCATAGCATTGGTCATGTTTGTCGACATCCACTCTCATGTATAACTAATATGAAATTTCAAGGTTTGACTAGGTAGGATAGATAAGGTAGATTATAGAATGGATTCCAAGGACATATCGTTGTGTAAGGACTAACTAGAAGTAAAACCAACGATGAATGATACATGGAAATACTAGGTGAGATCGGTGCCTTGTAGACTACCTGACATGCTCAGGAACGACACCCTCACAGCAGGACGACCTTCCTGTGAACTATACAGGGTTTAGAGAACCCTGTTAGGAGTTAAATGGTGACTCTCAGGCTGCCATTTATCAGTGAATGGCGTCCAGACACAAGGGCGCGTCATTCAGGGGTTTAAAGTATCGAAAAAACCAAATCTCAGGGTCTGGTTAATAGGCGCCCAGGTCACGGCCATCTATCTATAACAGGCGCCTGGGTACACGTCGCCTACTTCTGGGACTGTCGGATACTGGGTCAGCTCCTAGAATTGGTGCCCAGGGGGTTGCCATCTCCTTAAAATTGGCACCCACAACCCTACCATTTATTAAGTGATAGGGACCCTAGGGTCAGCCACGTTTTACAGGGTTTACAGGGTCAAGTTTAGTAGGCGCCCAGGGGGCTGCCATCTCCTTGAAATTGGTGCCCTGGGTGTAGACTCGTTCTAGTAAATGGCGCCCTGATGTCTACTATGTATCACTGATCGGCGCCCAAGGGTCAGGCGCCTATCAAACATGCTGTCCAGGTTAACTAATGGCAGATAGAAGGTGTAACGCCCGGGATTTAGTGGATCCTTAGTGGATCCTTAGGCAATTTTTTCAGGTTTGACCTGCGCGAACCCTAGTTTTGGAGCGCGTGGATCGAAGGTAAGACGATACTATTTCATGTAAGTCCTTTAGAAGATTTTGTTCCACTTAGTTTTGTCTAACTCCCCTCCAAATTTTGTGCTAGGAGATCAAGTTGTCGGAGAGCTAGAAGATCTGGAAGTTGTTGGTTCACTGTAGACCGCATAGGAACGAGTGTGTTCATCCAGGAAAGATCAAAAGAGTAGAAGCCCTAGCACAGGTAATTTGATGTTGAGTCTTTAGAACAATTTGTTCTCCTTCATATCTTCTCCTCACCCTCCAAATTTCATGAACTTAGGATGAGAGGACCAGGAGATAAAGCCACAAGAAGTTGCTGGTTTGGCACGAGACATGTAGAAACAAGGGTCTTCTTCCAGTTAGAAGTTCAGAGTATCTAGCCCAACCCATAGGTAGGTTATTTCATGAATGGCTCAAATGTTAAGCTATGAGTAAAAGCCCTCTCGTTTCATGCGATTTCACGCTTTATAGATAGAGTATTTTATGATTTTCTATTACTGTGCATGCATGATCATTACAGCATGTTATTCCTATACTCCTTAATCAACGATGACAATTCTTATTTAATTAATGCCCAATCATGTATTCTAGTCATTATATACATGTTAGCATGCTTTACCCTTCTAGTCTTCATAGGTTTCATGCATAAATTGTCCTAGAAATTAGTCAAGTACCTCAGTTTTACTTCTATATATCTACTACAGACAAGAAACTGTCTCCCTAAGACCACCCTCAATAGATAACGACCCAACGACACACTGCTACCACTAGTATGCGGTCTTCATCTGACCGCTATTTTGCTTCTATTCTCTACTTCCTATTTACTCTAAACAGAATGCAGATTGGCCATTTTAATTATCTGTTAAGCACAGGTAATTAGGTCGTATTCCAAGTTTTGACTTTGGATTCATGTTAATGGTTATAGTGAGCATCTATCATGTTAGCTTTCATGACTTGCATGTTTTATACACTGATTTTAACGGACATTTCACGGTACTGTCATAGAATATTTTTTTAGTGACAGAACTATGCGTGCAAAAATAATTATGCACAAACAAGGGCGTATATGTAATTAACAGGGGCACACACAACTTCTGATTTTTTTGATCACCCACTGCACATGGTAGAGCATATACATGATTTCTGTTTTTTTTTTTTTACACATTGCACATGGACGGGCATAAGTGCAACACCCGTTCCTTTTTTTGAAAAAATCACAAAGCACAATTCTTCTCGGGCTGCTACTCCTTCGCGCACAGCACTGGACTTCTTCGTTCTGAGGTCTTCTCTTGTTCTCAGTTTGTTGTCTTCTCTTCACACCCATAGGTATTTATAGGAGAATGGGCTTGGGTTGGGGCTTGAGACTCCTCCGGTTAAGAGCTACCCACATTAAATGGGCCGAGCCCCCATACCCTGTCCGGTTAAACCAAGATGCCATTTAATGGGTTGGGGTTGTCCGGTTAAGGCCAGACAAGGGAGAGAACACAGAGAGAAGAGAGGGGGGGCGCAATCCCCTCTCTCCTATCCTTCGTTTAGGAGGGGAGAGAGAGGGGTTGTGGGCCCCGCAACCCACTCCTCAACTTCTCAGTTAAGGACGAAGGAGGAGGGGGCTGCGGGTGGGCCCACCCCTCCTCACCTGCTCCGGTTAGGAGAAGGGAGGAGGTGGTGCACAGTGGCCCCCACCTTTCCCACACCTCCTCCGGTTGAGGAGGCAGGGGTAAGGTGGCTGTGCCCCCCCTTCACCTCCTCCTGTTAAGAGGATGGAGGGGGTGCTGTGGGCCTGCCCCCCCTTTCTCTTCACCTCCTCCGGTTAAGAGGAGAGAGAAAGAGGGCGCCCGCCTTCTCCTGCCAGCCCTCATTTCATTTTTTTTAACTATATAAAGCAGCAAGCCTGCTGCTCCCTCATTTAAAATAAACTTTTGTTCTGCCCCCTTTCTTATTTTTTGCTTCTATACCCCTGTGAATTTTTTTTGGGGTTCAACACCATCCTAACAATATTAAATGAGAGAAATTGGGTGGAGCCTAGGATGAGATAGTAATTAGAAATTTTCTCTAGGATTAACCCCGCCAATTCCATTAGAATTAATAAATTTATTACTCTTCTCAGGTACCTTATTCTCACAATGGCTCACCGTGTTGATTGGGGATGAATGCAACAAACTATTGTGGGTCTCACCCAGGCCTTGCAGAATATGGCTCAAGCCGGCGCAAGGGTAGGCACTGGTGACTTGCATCGTAATTTTTGGAGTTTAAACCCTCCATGGTTTTTGAGTTCCGCTAACCCGGATGAGGTAGAAAATTGGATAGACGAAATGAATCGTATATTCAAGGTCATGCAGTGTACTGACTAAGAGAAGGTTCATCTCACCACATTCTAGTTGAATAAAGACGCTCGTACCTGGTGGAAGTCTTTTACTGCACCGCCTGCAGATGCACCACATACATGGAATGGATTTCTCACTCTTTTCTGAGCCAAGTACTTCTCTAAGCATGTTAAGGAGAGAAAGGCAGCCGAGTTCGCATCACTACGTCAAGGCATGATGACGGTGGTGGAATATGAATTACAGTTTTCCTGCTTAGCACCCTATGCTCAGCATCTAGTGAGCATGGATCTTTTGAAGGCAAATCGCTTTATGGACGGGCTGCGGCCTATCTTCATCCAACACCTTGGCCCATAAAATATGTGGACCTATGCAGAGATGGTCCAATGGGCACACTTATGTGAACAGACCTTGGAGAAGGTCGATAAACTAAAAGTCAAAGTAGAGGGGCCGAGTCGAAAGTCTGATCGGCGAGGTAAGAGGCCAGAGAAATTTAGCATCACCTACAACTCTCAGGATAACAAGAAGAGATCCCAGATTGGAAGCGACAAGGATGATCGTCATAACAAGAAGGCTAAACGACATGAAGATAAGCAAGTCATGGCGGATTGCTCATTTTGTGATAAATTCGGTCATGCAGCCGAAGAATGTTGGAAACATTTTGGCGCATGCCTGAGATATGGAAGCCGGGAGCACCGCATGCATGAGGTAATGTCTAGCAACGATTGATATCGGTCAGTTTTTTAGCATGAATATTAAAATGTTAGTTATCGCTAATTTGGCATAACTTTATGATTCTTACAAGATATATAATTTAAGTTTTACTGTTGTGTTGTCTGATATTCTCCACTTTCTCATATTTGACTTTTCATGCTAATAAAATAAGCTAATTATTGCTATCTTTGCAGCAGCTTACATTTTGACTTTTCTTCTGCCATCTTTCTGTGCATCTTTCCCATGAGTTTTGACCAAAATGTATCAGTAATTTCAGTGTTTTCATTTACTTATATGCTATAAAGGCAGCAGGAACCGATTAATTTACTTATAGCATGGTCAGTGCTATGTAATTCTTCAGGTGTCTTATGCTATTGTCATCATATGGGGCAAAGGTTTATCCCATTCTGTGAAGTTGTTGGCTGCATATTTTCTTTTTGTTGGAGAACTAATGTCGTGGCCATCCTCCCTGGCTTATAGATTTTCTATTTTATGTCACATTTTGATTTATTCCCATTGTGACATGCCTATTGCCAAGTTCAGGGAAAAATCTGACTTCTTTGCTTCTTTCCCATTATCTTTCGTATTGCCAAGTGCAGGAATTGTCTGATGAATAAGTCCTACTTTCAAAAGGCTAACTGCCCTCTTCCTTTCACAAATTACCTTTGCCTGGGTTCTGTGACCATTGCTTAAGAGGGCCTATCAAATTTTGGCAGGGATACAAAATGTAATGCAAGCTCAGTCTACCTTGACCTGTTCATCAGGGATGTCATTTAAGGAAAGAAAAATATCATAGGGAGGAGTTCTGAGGGTTCCCTATAGTTTATGGGAAGATGCTTCTGTTTGCTCACCATGCGATTCTTTGATCATGTGACTTTGACCAAACTTAACTCGAGAATGTGCTAGACTATGGGGGTTGCCTGTCTGTGATGAAGAGACAAGATTGATGTTTTCATCTAATTATATTTTCCTGTCAATCCTTCAACTTTCGACCTTCTGACCTCCATGCTTAGGCTCTTGCCCAGCCTACAGAAGGTGTGAAAAATAGTGGTCCGACGCCAGTCATCACTGGCCTGTGACTGGGTGAGATGTCTTGTGACTCAAGGACCGTTGGATTTAGTGAGTCTAGAGGACTGTCCAGAGTCCAATGGCTTAGCACCACTTGGTTCTTCACGACTTTCGTGTAGAGTGCGTGCGTGGTTCTCAGAGTTTCTCCTCGGAGAGTGGTCACATTAGTGACTCCCCGCTAGTCGTAGCTTTCCGACACGCGTGTGGTCCCACCAGGGAGTGGTGGCGAGGCTTTACTCGAGAGAGACGATTTTTAGACTGGTTACTGTAGGGCCCCACGTCTTGGAGCTAGAGTCCGGTTGAGGGAAAAACCAGTCAGAGGCCTGGCGTCGGACGCATGGTCAGTGTGTGCACACATGGTTGGGGGCAGTTGGACCTACGCTGACGAGCACAACCCCAGCTAGTTCTTGTTCGTGGTACTGGTTACTGTACGGTGTCTTTGTCTCCACTTGGGGCATCGCAGCGAGACACTTGAGGCGCGATTTAAGACATCAGTGGATGCATCCGACCTTGCTTCTAGTGGGCAGGTACTCCTGTCACGTGAGTCGTGACTCTCCTATTTTTGGGTTTCAATTTTCGTCTGCGAGACGTAGCTTCTGGACTGTTCCAGCGTGTTTTCCCGAGGTAGTGGCCAGAGGTGCTGGTAGGGATTACCGAGGCCTCGCCGTGCCAGTGTAGGACTGTGCGGTCCCAGTTGGTCGAGACTGTGTGGGCAGGCTTCCGGGGCAGGGTTGCCGTGGGTGTTTTCTCGGTAGGTCTGGTGTTAGAATGGTCCGATTTTCGATTGTAAGATCGGGATTTTTTCCCTTTCTGTTGCCAATAGGAGTAGCTGTAGTGCCGAGTTTTGACCGGCCACTGGTTCGCTGTTCCTACTGTAGTTGTTTAGCTAGTGCTACTTTCCTTTCCGCCGTGATTTTCTCTATTGATGTTCCGCGGGACCCCTATTGAGTCTCTATTTGGAGACTCATCCCTGGTATTTTGGTCATGTGAAAAGTGGATGCCTATAAATAGGCCACCCCACTCTCTCATTTGTAACTTTTGATGAATCAGTGGCGCCGTCACCCTCCCGGGAAAGTGGAAGAAGGAAGGAATGGGTAAAGGTGAGGAAGGAGTAGGACAAGGCTGTCGTGCCAAGTGCCCTCTCCCTTGAGCCTCCTTCTACTTCTACCTTCCTCCTAAGATAGTGGCAGTGGTCAAGAAGTCGGAAGAGGCACGTTTCTACGTGCCATCCCTTCTTGCATGCCATCCGCCTGTTGCCATCCATTCTTCCATGCCAGAGTAGTAGGAACACCTCGACGGCTGCCAGGATCAATGTCTTCCAAGTTGCCCTCTATGTCCTACTGATACTCCCCCAGAATGAGAAATAGACACCTTATGAGAAAGGAGAAAGAGTAGAGACTGCAAGGGAAGCCTAAGCAGTGTAGAGAGGTGGAGACGTTGTTCGGGACTTTTTCATAGGCCGAAGGGGGGAGCCCCTGCCTTAATTGAATCTCCCCTCGAAAGAATGTAAAAGGCACGAACCTTTCCCCAAAGAGTAGTTACTCCATTTTCCCGAAGTGACTACTCTCACAGGGATATGCAAAAGGATAATTTAGTGAAAGCATGGAAAGCGAAAACGCAAGAAGACGCCAATGCCACCGCCTGGCCGATAACCACGCAACAAGCCTGTGAAATGTATCAAATCTTCATTTTTCTGGCAAATATAGATACAGTAGTCAAATCACACTAAATGCAGTAAGGAATTGACAACTCAGATTCTAGAAATCACTGCCATTATATATAGGAAGAAAAAGTTTTTACATGGCAATGTTCAAAAAGAGAAAGAACTAGTGCATCCAGCTCATGCCCCTCCTAGTCTATGGAGATAGGGGAACTTCCTTGAGGCTCGGCGAGCGAAGAATCTTCAACGCCAGGAGATCTGCCCCCGGCATCCTTAGTGGCGGCCGATCCAGGCACTGACCCCACCAGTGTGGGAACTGCCCCGATCGTGTGCCCCCTAGAGGTAACCGGAGTTGGCGACTCCTCTGATGAAGCATTAGCATCCCTGCTCCCCCCTTCACTTGACGACGGAGAGGGAGAATCTATGGCATCCTCGTCCGAGTCGTAGCACTACCCAAAAGGAAAAATGAGCTCCTCGAGCACCTGCTATTGGGCCACGGTGACCGCTCGATGGAAGTCTTGGGCTAACCCCTTCCGCAGCCCCCGTCAGTAGCCCAGCTCGTAATACGAGAAGGTGACCTTCTGGAGGGCTGCGTGGTAGCCCTCCGAGCTCCAATATCGATCGACCGCCTCCGCCCCATCTTGCTCCGCTTTCTCCTCAGGCTTGGCCACTCTCCATTCAGCCCCGAGCAACTTCATCTCGGCCTCATACAGCTTCGCCTTGGCCTCAGCCCGTGCAACCTCTGCTTCGCCCCGCCTGCGCTCAACCTCTCGAACCTGGCTATCAAGCATCTCCCGCTCGGCCCTCAACTACTCGTGACGCTCGACTTGAGCCTGGCGCTCCTCTTCCAAGAGCTTGCACTTCAGGTCGGCCATATAATGAGCCTGGGCCAATTGCTCAGCCTATTTCTGAGCATTCTCCTGACTCGACTGAGTCTGCGCCCGCAACGAGGCAGCCTCCCACTGAAGAATCTCGAGCTCGGAAGACAGTTGCTCAATCCTACGATCAAACTCGACACGGGCCCAAGAGAGTGACCTCTCCTTACTTTCCAGCAGTCTAAAATAGTTGACTATCTCAGCCCCCAGCTGGGCCATGATCAAGCCACCCTCTATTACCTTCTCGAAGAGTAGGGAGGGGGGACCATGCCTAAACTCCTCCCAAACCAGCGAAGGCATCAAGGACCGGCACCTCTAGTACATGGTAGCCCAGACGGCTGGGGCACCAGCTGAAGGGGGGAGAGTCCTCTCTGGGGGTGCCGTGACCGGTGCATCCCCTCTGAGAGTCCCCATTCTTGGGGTGGCTTCACTCGGCTCAGGTCAAGTCGATAAGTTGCCCTGTGCTCCCTCGCCCCCGACGGGGACTCTGGGACCAACCACCTCTACCTGCTGTCTGACGGGCTCCGCGACGGCTTCCCCACTAGCAGTAGCAACCTCTAGCCCGATGGATGGGAGGTCTGGGCGGTGAACCTCCTCGATTGAGGCCCCCTTCACCAGGCGCGCCTGCTCCTCGATCGGAAGGGTAGCCCCCACCTTTTTCGATCACCTCTTCTCCGCGAGCAAGGCCTTCATGGAAGACAACAGTAATGGCTCACCAGGTTCCTCACGCTTGGACCCACGGCGCTCAGGGACGTCATCCCGAGCCTTTGCTTGCCCTTATCCCGGGCACGGGAGGGACCCTCGAAAGTTCAGGGCTCACTCGGAGTAGGCATCTCCTCTAGGCTGGCGGTCCCCTGCTCCAACTGTTGCTCCCCTTCATCAGTTGTCCACCTCGAATTTGAGCAACAGAAGTCAAATCCTCAGAAGAAGGCCCACCTACCCAAGCCAGAAGCATAATGCGGGGCACTAAGGATCTTACCATGCGATGACAACGTCTGGGAATGATATTCCTCGATGTTCGCCATCGTCATCAGCTTGGTGGTCGATTGGTGATGCTCCTGAAGAATCCTGATCTCCTCTTCCAGCTCCAGGGGAATCGCCACCTGCTTCTGAGAAATAGATGGATGGAAGTTGGGCACCGTTGGGAAGCCCCAAGAAGCGCCACCCTTCAGCGAGCCTACCCAAAAGAATTGGGTCTTCCACCCCTAGTGAGAAGAATCTTTGGTAGAAAGTGTCACACAACTCCTTCCCCTCTTCGCTTGAAGATAAAAGAAGCCTTTGCCCCCCATGAGTGTGCTCCTTCAACTCAAAAAAGGAATGGAAGAGGTCCAGCAAAGTGTGAAGCCCGCACAAGTGATAGAGAAAGATGAAGGTGTACGAGTTGGAAACCAACTGGACAGGAGCTAGTTGGTAAGATTGAAGCAACCGGATGACGAAATGGTGGAGAGGCAGACGGAACCCGCACTTCCAAGCCAAGAGGAAAGTGCAGAAGAGGCCAAAACAAGTATCCAGACTGGACTCGTGAGGTTGGGCCGGAGAGAAATAATGCTGCCACGACAGCCCGAAGTGCCCCTCCATTGCCTTCACTTCATCCTCACTCAACTCCCCCCCCCCCCCCCCCCCCCCCCCCCCCCCCCCCCACGGCTGCTGTCATGCCTGCCTGGTCTTTGCTTGTGGGGGCCAAGCGAGAGCCCCCAAGTCCATGGCGGGGGGCACCGCCATTCCAAGGGTACATGCACCTTGACGGATAGCATCCCTCATGCAGACGTCGCGATAGCCGTAGCCAGGTGACCGTTTCTTCCCCACGCTGCTGCTCCCCTTAATTTCGTACACCACAAGCTGCCATTAATGGTGCGCGGGGTGCCAATCCTTTGGCCTCTTCCAGGGCCACACACATGAATGTGCTCCCATGGCGTCACAGTTTTGGACTTCACTAATATTGGAGGGCTGCCGGTGTCGGGTTGTGGGCAAGCCAGCGCTGGTTGGATGGACCGGTGTTCCTACATGGTTGATGTGTATGATTGAGAAATATCTATGATCACATTAGCTCCGGCAGCTCTGCAAAGCCTAGCTAGTCTATATATGGAACAATCACAACTCACCAACAAATTGTTTAAGTAGCCGGCGCTGAATGGATGGGTATAACTGCAGGTGGATCGAATGCTTTAATTATTATTATTTGTTATGTGCAAGAAAAAAGGTAGATCGCATGCATGTTTTGGAGAGAATTTAATTAATCACTTAATTAGTCGACGTCCAACTCTCATAATTAAGAAGAACGCCGCAGAACTATGCTCACCCTGATTTATCATTGAGTTGTCACCAGCTCGGCGTGTGACCTAGCAGCAGGGGGTCTGAATGCTAAATTTCTATCAAAATTAATGCCAGATTAACTGATGATCGATATTATTAGCTTCTAATTAAGTTGAGACCCTGCAACTCTTATCTATGGACCACGGATCGGTGGAATGTTTAAGGTCCGATGTTTTTAACTTATAAATCTGATGTCCGCCAGCAAACATTCGATATATGCATACAGGTGGAACCCACGTACCCATCTTGTTGCAGCTAATTACGATTTACCATATGAACTCCCAAAACTTATGCAGGGATGTCCCGTTGTTAGATCGGAGATCCTAATGGTGTAGAGAGAGGAGGTCTCTTAACCAAATACCTTAGAATGGAAGCTAATGTAGGTAGGATAAACAACAATATGAATGTAAGCAATAATCAAACCACACAAGCCAAAGCAGCAGCAAAGAAAGCAATTCTGTGACAACAGAAAGAAATGGCGGCCACACAGTGGTTACTGTACCAGGAAATAACGACTGGCTAACAGCCACTGATTATGTTGCTGGCGCCTCTTTACAGAGGCGCTGAATCCAGCGAATAACAATACTGAAAAGAAACAGCGCCTGTGGATGAGGCGCTAAATCAGGGACTGGCGCCTCTATAGAGGGACGCTAATTGCTAGAAATAGTAACGAACTGCGAGAAATCTGCGTCTTAGGGTTAGGCGCTGAATCAGTGAATAACGCCTTTGTGTAGGGGCATTTATTCTATAAATAGCAAATATCAATGAAAATAAGACAATGGGCGCCGCTGTAAGAGGTCACTGATTATGAAAATTACAGCTGCCTGAGCGGTCGCTGATTCTTCAGAGAAATAGAAATGATAGTAAATAGAAAAGAAAGTAATTTTTTTTAATAAAAATGTTATGGGACAGTCCAGAAACTGGTAAATCAAGTGGGAGGTGTGAACGAGGGGCACAAAGGGAGTGTGCTACATGGAGCACGAAGGAGGGGCACACGTGGGTGCCAAAAGGAGGGGCACGCGAGGGTACCAAGGGGAGGGGCACACGTGGGTGCCGGAGGAGGGGTAATCAAAATAAAAACACTAAGGGTCCCACCGTGATCGCCAATTTGTGAACGTGTCACATAGACAATAAAAAAAGAGAATTTATTAACTGTTAACCCAAGTATGTGAATAAAGGATGATGAAATAAAAAGTGGGGAGGGAACATGAGATGCTACTCTAGGAGTGTCATCGCTAGAGGGGCTACCTCAAAGAGAAAGGAGTGATTGCAAATACCTTGTGATAGCGGGTGTGATTGTGAGTTGCACTTCCTCCTTCTACTGGCCAGCCGATGAAGGGTCCTTAGGGGCCGACAACATGTCAAATACTGCACATGGGAAGGTTGAATGCTTGTTTCTACCTGTGGGAGGGCAGGGATAGTCATTTTGATGTAACAAAAGTTAATATTATGACACAAATTTTCAGGATAACTAATGATCTGATGGAAGTTGGAAAAAGAGTGGTTATTAAAGGGCTATCCTTGGGAGATACCTTTTCTGAATGGAGGCAAATCTTGAAAGATGAACAGCACATCATTGTGTGGCATATTGCTTTGAAGGAAAACTGGAAGGACAGATAGTTCCTGGGTGTCCCGGAAAGGTGTTCCAAGAACTGCTTAGAGTAGCAGCATGTGAAGAATTCCTATGGATCATATATTTGTAGGAGGTAAGTTGGGGACCATTCCAAGTATGAATAGAAAGCTGATGGATAAGTAACTTGGATGCCAATTTTTAAGGTCTCATCAGCAGCCATAGTTGAGCCTGGAAAAGCAATTTCTCTGGTTGATAAAACAGTTGTATCATGTTTAACGAAAGATTGACCCGGGACATTTCTTTTGGTTTTGTTTTGCTTGTATCTGAGATTCTGAGTATTATGTCCCGGGTTATGATCCAGTCTTTTAGTAGAAAAAGGGGAAAAGTAGGGGGAAACCTTGGCAACCAGCATGGTTGCCCCTTATCATGCAGAATGCATTAGCAATCATTGTGCGAAATTTAAAGCAAGACTCAAAGGGTGCAGTTGGAAACTTTTTCGAAGCCCTTTTCATGAAAGTGCCTCTGTGGAGGAGTGTCCTCAGTAAGCAGTGTTTCTTATCTTAGAAGTAAAAGGACTTTAGAAACTCATAATGAACATGACGATCAGAAGCACTTCGCAAGATATTCTGATCAAAATACCCTTAAGTTTCTTTATAATCACAACCTTTATTTCTGTTTGTTCTGTTGAGTGTGGTGAGGAACCTCTCCTCAGCTCCTCGTGGTTGTATTTCTCTTTAGCACTAAAATCGCTGATACAACCTACTATTTTTCTAAATAAAAGGGAAAACATGATAGAGAATGGCTATTTGAATATCAAATTTTAGATTAAAATTTTTATATCGATTGATAGGTATTCACAAATTCTTATTAGTTTTATTTTTATTAATTTGTTATTATTTGTCATTTATTCTGGTTTTACTTTTTAAAATATATGTATATGTTGAAGATTTGTGGATTTCAAATTTTCTAGTGACTAAAGATAGAAATTATATGTAGAAAATACATATTAGTAGTTCTCTTGCAATATATTTAGTTATATAAACTTGGCTTCGCCTAGGCGCCTTGCTTTGTCGCCTAAGTAGTAAGGCAGTGGGCCACTGCCTTGGTCGCCTTGGATGCCTTGACAACCATGGGATCAGATGAGGACGGCACCGGCGGGATCCGCCCAGAACGGCAGCGGCGGCGGTGGCGATGGTGTTCGCTACCATCGCCTTTGCAGTTTGCTTAAGCTGGCTTGACCTCGATTGGGGTTGGTTTTAATTTTTAAAGTGTGTTGGTTATTTATGCAATAGCCCTCATAACAAAAGTTAATTGTATAAATAATTAATTGCTTTTAATAGGATATACATAACATATGTGGGGGAGGTGGAACCGGGAAGGGAGGTGAGGAACCGGTACCCTACTGGCCGATACTGGTTCGTACTGGTACCAGTATTGGCCCTGTATGGTACCGGTTTCGGTACTGGTTTTGAAGACCTTGGTACTAAGCTATGTCCTGATGTTTGCTATAAGAACTTGCTGCTGTTTTTTAATTATTTTGGTACCGATTTTGAAGACCTTGGTACTAAGCTGTGTCCTGATGTTTGCTATAAGAACCTGCTGTTTTTTAATTTAAAACTTTGGTAACCATTGTTAGAAAACATGTTTTTGGTGATGACGAAATGCTTTCAGGTAGCTGTATGGGGTTATCTAACTGCGCATGTCTATGACTGGATTCATATATGGTCAGTCTTCATGTATGCATCACAGTGCTTAGCTGTATTTGCACGTGGCATCTGGTCTGGGCACTGATCTTTGGGTGTACCCTTTTGGTTTAAAAAATAATAAAAAGGAAAAGTGATACGTGCAGCACAAGGGGGAGATGCACCGTGGGTGCAAAAGGGAAAGGGCACATTTGGGTGCCAAGTGGAGAGGGTAATCAAAAGAAAAATATGAGGGGTCCCACCGTGATCGTCAATTTATAGATCCATAGAAAAATCTACAAAGAAGATTAAAAATTAATTAATAAGGAAATAAGAGGGGAAGGGGAAAGGAGGGAAAAGGATCATGCGCGGATGCTATATGGAAACGTAATCACTAGAGACTCGCGGGCCTCAAAAGATATAACAATTAAATAAAGGGAGGGATTGCGAATAAACACCTTTGAAGTGCGGGGGAGATTGTGAGTCTTGACCTTCTCTTCCAATCGGCCAGCCGATGAAGAGAGTTTTTCCTTTGTTGATTACCCCTGCAAAATAAATAAACACCAATAAAAGATATGGATTAGAAACAAGTGTGTAGCATCAAATTCTAATATGAATAAGCATGAAAAACATGTATAAGAACACACATTGTTGGTGTTAGCCTTTAAACACATATGCAAAGGGTACGTAGGAAAACAATGACGAATGAAGAATGGGAGGTGTGCAAGTGTTGCACAAAAGGAGGATCTCAACGTGGTTGAGATGAAAAGAAATAAGAGAAATAGGGAAATGTGCATGCATGCAATGCGAATGATAATAAAATTAAAGAGAAAGGGAAAGGGAGGAATATGGCTTATTGAGTTTTTCTCCAAAGGGGATGGGCTTCAAATCTTCTTCAACGTGGCTTCAAGGAGGAAGAACTCCAAGGATGTAACTTTGGGCGCATGGGTGTCTACCCCTTGAGCCCTTAGTCCAGCATCATCTCCCCAGGATCTTCAAACTTCAGCCTTATGAACAAGGGAGAGGGGGGGTCCTATTTATAGAGGTGAAATTCATAGGTTTAATTTCATGAAAAATAAGAAATCAAGTTTTAATGGGATTTGGAAGAAGATATTCAATTGCCAAGTGTCCTCCCAACTTTAGAAAGCCTTAGGGACATGCATGGGTACTTTATGTGATAGTCAAAGAATATGTATTTTTTCTCACATGAGTTATTTTAAGTAGATGATAATGAATGGATATGCTATTGTTAGCATCTGAACTATGTATATAATTTGGTTCTATAGATGCGAGTTAACCCCGATTTGTTTAGGCTGCCTACTGAGCGTCACACTCACCCCTTTGTGACACACGTTTTCAAGAGACATAGAGGAGGTTGAGGAGGAGGCAGCAGCTGAGGATTAGTGCTATCTCATAGTTTGTCTGGGTATGCTATGGATGAATGTCCCTCTTATGTGTATGGTTATGGGGTGGTGAGCCTATATGTACTCATGTTTAAATCTGGAACATCAGTCATGTACTCTCTTTGAAAATTATGAATGGCTGAGATGTTACCTACATTTCTTGTAATATGTGATTTCTCTCTCTCATGCGAATGTATGCATGTTTATATACATTTGTGCTTCCACGATACGTACGAAGTAATGTCTCGAGATCCGATGGCAGAAAAGAAAAGAAAAGAAAAAAAAATATACCCATAATTTGGGGATCATATCTCGGGGCGTTACACAAATCCCTCAAACACTAATCTAGCACCCCACTAGATCAGCACCCTACTACTAATGTAGTGATAGGAGAGATCCACTCTCCCTTCTTCTGCGAATGCAGAAGGAAATAGTGAGACATCACCCAGCTGCTCACAAACCCAGATAGTTACCACCCTCTCTTCCTCTGAGAGCTCAGAGGGAACCCAAAGACTAGCTCTCCCTTCTTTTGATTACTCAGAAGGAGCCCAATCCCCGAACAGGAGATCAGAAAGACAGTAAGAAAATGAAACTAAGAAATAAGAACCCAACACGAAAAGACAATCGAAAGCCAATGAATACAATGTAGCTCCAAATGAGCGAATTGGCTCTAGATTTGATCCACAAGACCAGACTTCCTTATGGGGTCATCACCATCTGATCCCACACTTGGGGCCCGTCTTCTTACCACGGGGACATCCAGCATGATCAGATTGTCACACAGCATGCTTCCCTTTTTATCAACCTGAGATGCTATTGAAACAGTCAAATTGAATGTGATTTTTTTTTGAAAGTGGATAGGGCCACATTTTTTTTAAAAAGATAAGAATTTACTACTAAGGAGGGACTACTCCCAAAAGCTCCCTAATACAAAAAAGGTGGCGGGATGTTCTCTGCCCCTGGAGCAAAGGAAAAAAGGAGAGATGCAGCCTACCTCTCTACCAGAACTGACCCCCCACCATACACAAAATAAAAGATCAAGATAAGACATTCATATGAGCTTTCTTGCAGAAAGTACAGTAGCTCACAAGCGGTTCATCTCCTCTACATCCACTGCATTCCAAGCTGCCCTTATACCTTCCGAGGATCCCACATCTGGATATGAAACTCCCCTATACAGCCTCAGACCCCTTGTTTCTCTCATGACATTCTCCCCATCGCTCCCCATCACTCCCCTGTTCACCCTCCTATGCCCTGTTTCTCTCATAACACGTTCTCCATCAATTTACATCTCCATACAACCTCCCTCGCCATCCTCTATATTTTCAGTGCTGCCCACCCCCCTCCCATTCCATATTAGTCAACCCCTTTTTCCTTCCCCTAAGCCTCTACTGGTTCCTTCCCTTTCTCTTCCCTCCCTACTTGCCCTCTTCTACTGGATCTTCCTGCCTTGGCATCCCTTGCTGTACCCATAAGCCATCTTCTCTGGATTTTGCAAAAGACTGACCTCACATCTTTGTCAACGCCTTCAGTGGACAGTCCAATCTTTGTCAATACCTTGAATGTGAAATTATGATGAGAAAATACGATAGCTTCATCAGTTTCATGTATGATTTTCTTTTCTTTAATGTGAACCCTAATTCATTTCATGCATTCTTGTACCATAAGGTCCTGACAGAATCTGAGAATCATGAACAAATCATGAACCCATGCATATATTTATGCTGAACAATAGGTTTGTCATTTTCATGAGAAATCTTAGATTCAACTTAATGGTTTACTCCATCTTCTATATTTTAGAACCATGGCTATCCCCATTGGGAGGTAAAAGTGTTCCTGGTTCCTTTGCTTTCCACGAACCCTAACAGCAGGTTAACTATGCTAGCTCGGCACTTTAACTTGAGCCATAAGAAAATGAAACTTTCATATCACTCAATTTTTAGCATATGCCTGGTTGCATTACAAGTACTCTTTTTCCTTACTCCCTCTACACAATATCCCCATGATTGGGAAAATGTCCTACCTATGTTAGCGTGTGCAAGAAGGACATCGACTATGAAGCACAGGCTATCCCTTTCTTTATCCTTTCCCCCAACCAAACACCTTAGTAGGGTCAATTGACATGCTAGGTGAAGTTAGCATAGACTCCCCATCATCAAAGATGATCACTTCCGAGGATGTCCTTGCGGCCTTGTGATCATCCCCGCGGAATTCAATTTTGTTCGTTAGGCCCACTACAAAGCCGAGAGATGATGTTTACTTTTCCAACCATTTAACTCGGTGAATGCTTCCTCTTTAAATTCTTATTTGTTTATGAGCTATACTGATGTGTGTTTGTGTAGTTGCAGATCACGTAGCAACAGGATTCGCTCAACATTATCATCCCCTACTATATATATTTACATATTATATAAAGCTCTGAGGCTGAAAACTTTGAGCACATAAATTCTAAGTTCCTCTCTATTAAAAGCAATGAGGGATTTATGTTCCTTAAGTTATTCAACGGCAATATGGTTACTTTATTGACTTCGAGATAACAGATTTCTTAGACTCTTGACCGAAGTCATCCATGGAGCTAGACAATAATACCTTCGGATATGCATTTAAATAAATTTTCTCTTTAAACCCAGCATGTATCATATAAGTCATTTTATTGCATCAAAAAAAATAGGAAAAATCATTTAGAAAAACATGATATGCATACGTGCAACATAATGGAAATAAGGGTGGAGAGAAGGGTTTGCCATCAATATGCCCTGGATTCTCCTTGTCAATCATCCAAATTTTTCAAGTTCGTAACTCTTATGTTGTCTATCCTATTCCACTATATAATGATATGACTCTCATAAAAATAAGAAAATACATCATATGACTCAAAATAGATAACTAGACCATGCTAGATGCATCCGAGGCGAGGAGACGAGCCATGAGTGTAGGCAAGGGAGGTGATGCCCCCATCAGACCTCCTTACTATTTACTTTGTTGCGTATTTGTGGCCTTTCCATAACTGATAAGGCCGAGGTGATATTGGAAAGGCCTTTATTTACTGCCTTCAAATACACCGACGGATGGGGAATAGACCATCTCAGCTTGTATTACAGTCTATCGGCTCATGGCCATGAGGATCTGGCACTCCTAGCTGAACATTGTGCCATTATTGGCGACATCTGTAGGCTAGTTCGGGAGGGTGTGTCCAAGGACAAAGAACCTCCCCTGTACTATTGGTCTCTTTCTCCATTATATTCAGGCCCACCAGGTATATCCTGTCCCATTGTGCTCATTGTTTTTATTTGTTCATTTCTCCCTTTGGCATGTATGCATGGCTTCCGCATAACCATTAGGTGCCCACATTTCTTCTGCAGATTTTTCAGATTCCAAAATAACTTTGGAATACCGAAAGTTAATTTCTAAGGCATAAAAGCCTAGTTATTTCGAAGCCCCAGTCGTAGCTCTGACCACTGCGCCATTGCCCTCCAGAGGGTCTCAGAAGCATGAGAGATCCCGAGTGAAGGAAGCCATTTCTCGGGCTAAGAAGGCTCGAGCGGAGATCTCTAAGCAGGGGACGCAGGCGGCGGTATGACCCAGTGTTCCATTACCAGCGATTCCCTCCTTCGAGGAGTTTGAGGCGGTGCAAGAGTAGCCGCCTTCTTTGATAGGTACACTCCTTTGATCTGATCCGTTTGGACATGGACGAGGTCTTCGTTAATTTGTCTTCTTCATTCAGACCCAGCGGCCCTTTCTGCTCCAACCGTTGAAGAGGTTGTAACTGCCAGTGGCCCTGAGGGGGTTGAAGGTACGGAAGTACCCATAATTCTGGTCGAAAGTGATCTCCCTTCGCCAACACCTAGTCATGGTGGTGAAGGTAATGTTGTTGCTCATAAGACTTTAAGGGTAGATGCTTGTTCTTCTTCTTTCATCAACCCTATTTCTATTGGCTAGATATCATCCCTTCAGAGCCTATCGTGGCTCCTTCTCCCAAGCTCTCGGCTCCAGATGTGCTACCCACCTGCTAGTCTTCGGAGCAGTTGACCACCTTAGTTGCGAAGAAGGTTTCTTCGGAGGCAACCCTGGGCGACTCGGTGTGCCCGGAGGGCCCTGGCGGGATAGCTGCCGAGTTGTCCAAGAGTCCACCTTCTGAAGAGCCCGTTGACTAAGAACCTTCTAGCGATGAAGAGGGGCAAGAGTTATAGTTGGGAGCTAGCACCCCATCTCTCTCTTATGGGAGTGACCTTCCCACATTCAGCCCACCCCGGTTGATATTGGGGCCCTTGAGTGTGCTCAGCCTCCTTACAGAGGAAGGGGGAATCACTTCAAGCCTAACACAGTCAGTATTGAAGGCTTCAGAGACTAGTGAGTTGGTCCTTGTGCCGGTTGAGGTGAGCTTCTTCTTTGTTCATGACTTTCTTCATGTCCATCACCATTTATAGCAGGAGATCTGACATGTTTCTTTCCTTCCACCACTTTCGTATTTGGTCCCCTGTAGGAGCCGGTGATTTTAGTGGGGCTGACACTACCAGCAGTGGACACCATGGCTACCTTCTTTCCATTTCAAGCGAGGGCCACAACTTTTACCCCTGTTATGGGCATGGCTCCTGTGTTGAGGTTGATCACTCTAAAGTTCCTGGGTGAGTCTGTTTCAACACTAGGCTTTGGTCAACCCTCTGCGGAGTAGCTTCAGCTTCAATCTGTGGAAGTCGAGTTAGAATTTATGGATGCTGCTGCTGCCGAAACATCGATAGGTGCAGAGCCCAGAGAGATGACTGGTGACACTTCCATCTTGGCAATTGAGGTCGAGACTGAGCTAGAACAGGCGGCCCAGCTGGGACAGCATGATGGAGTCCCCTCCGAGGGTGGAGACTTTGAAGGGGAGACAGTCGGTGAGTCAACTGCTCTGGTGATCATAGCTGGTACCGAGTTGGAAAAGGTGACACAGCTAGAGCAACATGTAGAATTCACCTCTGAAGATGCGGACCTCGAAGTTCAAGACTTTGGACCTTCAATAGAGGTCGAGGCCGAAGCCCCTACCCCAATCAGTACTAAGTCTATCGAGCAGCTCGAGAAGGAATTAGTGGAACCATCTTCCTCATTGCCTTCATCCTCTTCACAACCTACTGATGATATCTGGGCTGACGTTGATAGCAGGGTAGAGTTTCATCTCCCTGACTCACCATCACTTGGCTTGCAATCATCTAATGAACTGGTGTGGCAGAACTTAGAGATGCTGAAGCAAATTGTGTTGGCCCATCGGGACTTATCTTATGCACAGTTGAGGGGGCTAGTAGAGCCTATGTCGCGTACCCTCATGGCTTTTGGCTATCCCATGCAACATTGGACGCCTCGTGTGATCTTGCTACTCAGGTATGTGAACCGGTGAGAATTTATTGATCACGGCCTGAGGGATCAACTAACCGCCCTAAAGCTTCAATGGAAGGAAGGCCTCACTGCACTGCAAGCCTCCACATAAACTGCCAGCCAACAGAGGATCATCGTCGGGGGAGCCGCTGATCGGATTTCATTGCTGCAGAAGCAGACTTCTGAACTGCGAGCTGAATTGGCCCAGGCCAAAGAGGATTTGGCACGCACCAAGCAGCTACAGATATAGAGTTTAAACGAAGCTGCACTGGTAGAAGGGCACGCTAGCTCTATTCAAGAGGAGCTATTGAAGCTGGAAGCTGAAGAGAACCGACTACAAGACCTGGTTGACAATCCTTCTATCAGGCTTATGGAACTCGACGATATTTTTCGCTCTCCCAGCCAATGATCATATATATTTTTTTATCTTTTCCCTCTTTTCTCTTTTCTCTTTTTTTTGAAACTTCATGTATATCAAAGTACGCTCCGGGACTCCATGTATCTTTTCTTTTTATGCAATGAAATTTCTTCAGCTTTGCTTTGAAATCTTGGTGTTAAGCTACAGCTGGATGCTTCTTTTCTATCCATCATAGACTTGTGTAGAGGTATGTTGCTAGTTCACCAAGCCTGGGGTACATTAGTGGAAATGTAACAGAATAATTTATGGTTGATATTGAATAAAGGATTGGGTTATATTTACTTTTGCGCACTCTGTCTTTGTGTCGAATACACTAACATTCTGATTGACATGATCGATATAAACTCGTCATGCACTCCGAGTTCCTTCTGCGCTCGGGGCGTGATAATATTTATTTGGTGGAAAATGCTAAACTTGCTAGGGTGATGCAAATAAGATTGAACCCTAACATAAAAGAGGTGGTGATGAAAGAGGTAGTTAAGTGGCTTTATGCGGGTATGATATGCCCAATTTCTGACAGTTAGTGGGTAAACCCAACCCAAGTAGTCTCTAAGAAATCAAGGCTCACTGTGGTGAGCAATGACCAAGGGGAAGGGGTGCCCACTAGATTGACCACTAGGTGGATGGTGCACTTAGACTATAGGAAATTAAATGCTACCACTGAGAAGGATCGCTTTCCTCTACCCACCATTGATCAAATCCTGGAGAAACTACCTGGCCAAAGGTATTTTTACTTTTTAGAAGGTTATTTAGGATACAATTAAGTAGCAATCTACCCAGGGGATCAAGAAAGACCACATTCACATGCCCCTATGGAACATTTGCATTTAAGAGGATGCCTTTTGGGCTATGTAATGCATTATGGGCTGATAAGACTGCATTCAAAACTCCCATTAGAATATCTCCATTTAGGTTGATTTATGGGAAGGTCTGTCACCTCACAATTGAATTGGAGCACAAAGCTTATTGGGCCATTAAACATTTCAATCTAGATTAGGCACAAGCAGGAGCACATCGAGCCTTATAACTGACTGAGTTAGATGAGCTACGCAAGGGGTCATACAAAAACTCTAAGATTTATAAGGCCAAAATGAATGCTTTTCATGACAAACACATCTCTAGGAAAATATTTTTGAGCCTAACCAAAATGTCTGGTTGTTCAATTTTAAATTGAAATTATTCCCTGGGAAGCTTTAATCTAGGTGGGATGGGCCTTACATTATAGTCAACACATTTCCACATGGTGCTAACATGCGATGGATCTGGCATATATTTCCTCAATATAAAAATATGAAACACATTGTGGATTGCTCTCATTGCAGGTGGTAATTGAAGAAGATAAGCCACATGGCCCGCAGGCTCCAAGATAGGAAATAGAAGAATGTACCGAGGACTGAGCTTTCCACATCTGTGAAATTGCATAATGCCTTTCATTGGGGAGACCCTTACAAAAACAAAATCTCCGGGCTCAAATTGCAAAGGTCTTCGGCATTGATCGGCATAACTTTTCTGATGACTCTGAGCTATCAACAGTCTCTGCCTGATCAGATGAACTGTCTCAACACACTACTGAACTAACTCCAGTCCTGTCATTAGCTGGTCACCGGCCTCAAACCAGTCTAACGGAGTACAACACAGTCGACCATAAAAGGCTTCATACGGTGTCATACCAATACTCGAATGAAAGCTGTTATTATATGTAAATTCTACCAATGACAAGTGCCGGGTCCAAGAACCCTACCAGTCAAGACAACAACACTTCAACATGTCTTCTAGCGTCTGAATGGTCCTCTCAGACTGACCATTAGATTGAGGATGATATGCTAAACTAAATGCCAAATCCGTGCCTAATGCCTTTTAGAAGACCCTCCAAAAACTAGAAGTAAAGCGTGGGTCACGGTCAGATATAATAGATATGGGAATCCCATGCAATGGTACAATCTTTTCAACATCAAGCTTGGCCAATTTTTCAACATTCCATCTCACCTTAATTGGAAACAATCTAGCTATTTTTGTCAAACGATCAACTAATAGCCAAATGCCATCATAACCTTTAGGTTTGAGGTAAACCCACTAAGAAGTCAGTAGTCACCTGATCCCATTTTCACATCAGAATCTCCAAAGGTTGAAGCATACCTCCGGGTCTCTGATGCTCGACTTTCACCTACTGACATGTTAAACATTTAGCCACAAAATCTGCCACATCCCTCTTTATACCTGGCCACCAGAATTACCTCTTCACATTGTTATACATCTTCGTGGTTCTAGGATGCATTAATTCATCCATTGTTCAAGCATTTAATAAGAGGAGAAGGAGAATAATGATAATAATAGTAATAATAATAAAAACCAGAAAATAAAATAAAAAGAAAAGCAAAGTTTTCTTCCTAGGGTTGGGCGGCCAGTTCTGGGCCGCATGATGTTTGTACGGTCAGGACCGCATGTTGTGTGTTGTTTGCCAGGGGTTGTGCGGCCACTCCTGGGCCGCATTAGGGTTGGACGGCCCACCATGGACCGCCCTTCCTATGTCTGTTCATCAACTTTGTACGGTCTCCCTGGACCGCACAAGGGTTTGTGCAGCCTGATGTAGGCCGCATATGTTTGTGTGGCCATCTATGGTCCGCACTTCCTTTAGTCGGTTTGAGGGTTTGTACGGCCAACCATAGGCCGCATAAGGTTTGTGCGGTCCGATGAGGACCGCATGTTCTTGGTTGTGCAGTTGACCGAGGACCGCACAACCGTCGTCTTCCCCGACGACGGCGACGGCCCTCCCCCGCTAGTGGGAACGTCCCATAACGCCCCAACTGGCTCCTAAACATGCTACTAAGCCCCCAATGACATGCTTAACTTCATAAAACAACGGGGATGGGGTTTTTCAGCCTACCTCGGGGTCCCAAACGATGTTCCCCGACGTCGGTGGCGTGGCGGCTTCCCCCTCCATCGGCGGCGTGCCTTCCTCCTCCATGGCACTCCCCTCCATGGCCACGGACGGCAGGGCCGGTGCGTCCTCCTCCACGGCGGGGATGACGGTGGCGGCGGTCGGTGAGCCTTCCTCCATCGGCAACGGCATCGACGATGGCGGCGCTTCCTCTTCCCCGAACGATCGTGGGGGACGGCGGGCTTGGGACTTCGTCCTCATCTGTAGAGAGAGTGAGTAGGGGAGAGATTGAGGAAGGGAGAGGGAGAGATTGAGGACGAGAGAGCAAGAGAGAAAGAGGGGAGAGTGGGTGGGCGGTTACGGTTGTGGCCCTTTCCTCTCCTCCTCCACCGAGTACGGTGAAGGAGGGGGAGGGGGAGAAAGTTCTAATCATGAAGATTATGTATACAAGCTAGACAAGGCTCTTTATGACTTGAAGCAAGCACCTAGATCTTGGTATGAAAGGCTACGCTCTTTTCTCACCAAAAATTGATACACAAAAGGTAAAGTAGATCAAACACACTTCACCAAAAAGTAAGGTAAGAACATCTTGATTGTTCAAATTTATGTTGATGATATTGGGCATATACATGCTAGGCTACTCACCTTCAGGTGCTCAAGGACTCAAGCCCCAAGGCTTCTGACAAAGACGTGAGGAGCAAGGAGTGTTGGGTGGCTTGTTGATCGGCTCATATATGCCGAGGGTATGTTGGATGTACTCCCCTCACATGGCATCTATCCGCTTCACTCAAGTCCGTTCCCTCGCATATGAGGCATTATGATAATGGCAATCACACCTGCACACCGGGTTTACCCACGTATGGTGCGTTATGATAACAACGTGAATGCCATAATGCTAGATTTGCTCTTGCCATGGGACCACATGCCCACTGCTCAGTCTGAGCCAGCCACTGACGGTCTCGACTATTGACTCGAGTTAGCCAGACCATGGCTCAAAAGTAATATTCCTGAGACCATTTCCAACTTCCTAGCATGAAGACAATCGCCTTATGGGACCTGTACCTGACTGCTCACCTCTAGCCCCATCTGGCCTCCCTCAGGCGCCAGTCAGTGTCCACCCCTCCCAACCAGTCTAGTCCTACCTCGACAACTCGGGCATGCCCTTAGCTCTTTGTAGAGAGCTTTTGTAAAAATACATGGATATCCGCTTTATCCTGCATTGACCCGAGGACTGACCCACATGTCAGAATTCTCTCGTGGCTTGCACCAGATGTCTTTCAACCTTTTAGGCCCACCTGTTGCTGAGTATCCCATTTTATATCATAATTTGCATCACATTTGTCATCTTCGGGCATTAAATGAATAAAGTTGTGCGACATGAGCAGTTAATTTCATTCTCACAACCAATTTGAGTCTACATATTTTTTACCATCTTTTTGAGCAGAGTAAAACATCTCCCCACATACTCTCCTATAAACTTGAGCTACATAACTTGCAATCCACCACGTCCATCAAAGTCTCATTTTTCCTCTCAGTTACACCATTAAATTCATGAGAGTAAGGAGCAGCCAACTCATGAATAATATCATTCTTTTCACAAAAATCATGTAATGCATTAGAGGTTTATTGACCTCCTCTATCAGATCTAAGCCTCTTAAGAACCATATTTGTTTATTTTTTATTGAGAGATTTAAATGCCATGAATTTATCAAGAGTCTCATCTTTAGTTAATCAAATACAACAAATAAAACCTAGAAGCATCATCGATGAAGGTAATAAAATACCTCTTACCACCTTTGGTTAGGGAACCAGTCCCTTCACAAATGTTGGAGTGAACTAACTCCAACATGGAGGTAGGTCTCTCAACATATTTAAAAGACTTCCTAGGTTTACCTTACATGCAAATTTGGCATTTCTCTTTATTCTTAATATCAAACTTGCATTAGTGCTTGGAAGAGCAGGTTTTTAGTGCAAGCTGGCTGGGTGACCCTAATCAATTCAGTGCTATGTTCGTTACCAGCTTACCTTGTGACAGCTTCAGCTGTGCCCATCTCAATTATTACTTATATTGAACGATTATGTGCGGCTTTCTTCTGCGGTGATGTAGATGAGCAGTGGCGGAGGTGTTTGGTCCCTCGGTTCTGTGAACGTATGTCATTAAGACATGAAAAAAAGAGAGAAAAGAAAATCTAGGTGCTAAGAAGTATGGAAAACAAAAAGAAAGAAGAAAAGGGGAGCATGAGATGCTCTAAAGGAAGGTGATCGCTAGAGGGGTTACCTCAAAAAGAGTGATCGCATGTACCTTGTAAAGAAGCGGGTGAGATTGTGAGTTCGTTCTTCCTCCTCCTATCGGCCGGCCGATGAAGGGGGTCTACTTTTGATTACCTTTGCAAGAGAAGCAAAAAAAAAAAACAAAAAGGATTAGCCCAAAGTGTATTATAAAAGCACAAAAGAAATAAAAATAAGGTAGATTATAGCATGCTGCGGCGCAAGATATTACAAAAATTGCCGCTATTTCAATGGTTTACGGCGCGAATTTTGCACCAGAGTAGCGCAGGTGCTTTACGCTGTAATGACACCTCACGCGTGAAGGACGACAAATCGCCGATTCCCGGCTAATGGCCGCCTCTTTCCCGTCCGAGCGTCCAATAACTCGGCAGCTTTCGCATGGCTTCGTCGAGGTTCAATGCAGGCATTGCCATCCAGCCACCAAGGGAAAATGAGTTCGGGAGTGGTGCAGGCTTGGCTGCCTGCCAAGTCCCGATCACACTTTGTTTCTTGCCCCTGAGGTAGTCTATATATGCGAAGTGGATCACTTGGGCCTTATCCATCCAGCAAACTATCTTCAAGGTTTCCTTCATTTCTTTGCCGTCGGCATCTTCTCTCGAAACCTCAATGCTGCGGGCCTGTTTCGTGGCACCGACAGATGCAGGGCCCAGCGGAAATGCCAGCACGACAAGTTTCAAGCTGAGGAAAATTTTGGAATCGACACTTCCTTCCTCAGGTGCAATATCGGAATAAGTTCGCACCAACAGCTTGTGACCGGATTCGATCTTCAACGATTGTACGAACGTAGTGTATTTGCGATTCCCGCTGGATCGATTCCAGACTTTCTCTCCGCGCCAAGTCTCGCCATTGGAATGATATTCGACACGGTACAAAAGACGTTCCGTTTCCGTATCATGCTCCGGAAATGGGAATGGCAGTTCCGGTTTGATCTCGATTTGCGCGGCGCCACAACAACGCCAAGAATTCATGTCGACCGTGCAGTCACCGGAAAAACCGAGAGAATCGCGTGTGGGAGCTTGAGCGCAAGCATTATTTGCCAAGGGAAGCAGGCAAATCAACAGCAACAGAAATTTGCGATTCCAAGCGTTTCGATGCGCAATCATGAGTTGGGGTTGATTGAAAACCAGTACCCAGCTTAGCCGTTTGATTCACTGAGGGCAACCAGACGCTCTGGCGCCAATACACCAAACTCGCGCATCAAAACAAAAAAGAAGAAGAAAGAAAAAAGTGGGCATCATTACCTGGGGTGACAGAAAATGTCATCAACTTCCATAAGCTCGATAGAAGGATGATCAATCAAGTCCTACAACTGACGTTCCTCAGCTTCCAGCTTCAGCAATTCTTCTTCGATAGAGCCGGCGCGCCCCTCTACCAACGCAGCTTCATCCAAGCTTTGTGCCTACAGCTGTCTGGCGTGTGCTAGATCCTCCTCAGCCTGAGCCAACTTGATGCGGAGTCGAGAGGCCTGCTTGTCCAGCACAGAGATCTGGTTGGTGGCCCCTTCAGCAATTACAGTGTTTCTTTGGAGATCCCTCATAGCTGCCCCAGAAGAAGTTTGCAAGGAGCTTGTGGATTCCTTTGAGTATGGAGGATGGAATGACTGCACATGATAAGGTGTAGATGGGCACTGCAGTGAGCACATGCCGAATGAGAGTAAGGTAGCCTCCCATGGACAAAAATGCCATCTTCCAAGATTGCAACTTGGCCGCTACCTTGGATATGACGTAAGAGAAGTACACCAGCTTCGACTGGCCCGGGCAAAGATGGATGCCCAAGTAAGTGAATGGGAGGGTGCCCTCCCTGAAGGCCGTGATCCGAGCAATGGATGATGACATAGATGTCGGTGCCCCCCGTGCTACAACAAAGGAGCTTTTGGTCATCGAAAATATTTCTCTAGCTAGGGAGATGGTTCGGCACATTGGCAACACATGCAGAGGCAGGAATGTTATTCTCAAACTAGACATGGCTAAGGCATATGACCATATGGAATGGAACTTCATCTTTGCAGCCCTCCGCAAATTTGGATTCGGACTTCCTATCATCTCTCTTATTGAACCACTGCTTACTAACTACTGGTTTTCAGCCCTTCTTAATGGACAACCCCATGGCTTCTTCAAGTCCTCTAGAGGGCTGCGACAAGGTGACCCTATTGCTCTAGCTCTTTTCATATTGTCAGAAGAAGCCCTGAGCTGAGGACTAGCCAACCTTTCAATCGTGGCAGAGGTGGATATTATCAAACTCTCAGAAGGTGTCCCCCTGTCTCCCATCTCTTATTCGCTGATGACACATTGATCTTCTCCAACGGCTTGGTGTGTCACTTGCGGGAACTTATGAAACTTCTTAAGAAATATGAGGTGGCCTCCGGACAGCTTATCAACACCTCCAAAAGCTCCTTTGTTGTAGCACAGGGGGCACCGGCATCTATGTCATCATCCATTACTCAGATCACGGCCTTTAGGAAGGGCACCCTCCCATTCACGTACCTGGGCATCCCTATTTGCTCCGGCTGGCCCAAGCTGGTGCACTTCTCTTATGTCATATCCAAGGCAGCGACAAAGCTGCAATCTTGGAAGATGGCATTTTTGTCCATCAGAGGCCGCCTTACTCTCATTCGGCATGTGCTCACTGTAGTGCCCATCTACACCTTATCAAGTGCAGTCATTCCATCCTCCATACTCAAAGGATTCCACAAGCTCCTTGCAAACTTCTTCTGGGGCAGCTATGAGGGATCTCCAAAGAAACACTGGAAGTCGTGGGATGAGATTGCGCGCCCAATTGAATGTGGCGATCTAGGTGTCCTGCACCTACCATCCATGCAAATTGCCCTGAGGCCAAAAGTGATGTGGAAGGCCTTATCATCCAAATCACTATGGTCAGCCTTCTTCAGAGCCAAGTATCTTCACGAAGACCATTATTCCACTGCAGCATTCTCCCTCACCCTCTCGGCAGACAAGCATCTATGGTGATTGGCAGCTGAGATAATCCACGCCAATCACCGGGTCTTCTCTTCCAAGGAGAGCCAACATGTATCTTTCTGGCAGGATGTATGGGTGGGGAATGCCCCTCTAAATATACCTGCCCCCCAACATCTGGTATGCCTTGACGGATAAAAATTACTCTGCCCATGCCGCCATGTTAGGTAGCGCACAGACTAGTATTATAACAGCCCACCAGTTCTGCCCGCCCATGCTCCTCCAGCTAGCATTCGGCTCCACCACATCCAAGGACACATGGTGCTGGACCCCAAATCCTAATGGCATATTCTCCTCTTAATATGTTCACAAACTACTATCCCCAAATGCATCCCTGCCTTAGGCCCAGTTATGGCACCACCACCTACCCACCAAATGTCCAGTCCTCTCTTGGAAGCTCATTCGAGGTTGCCTCCCTGTGGACGAGGCCATTGCAGCATGCGGGGTCCCTCTTTGCTCACGCTACAACTGCTGCTCTGCTCCACATATTGAGAGCTACGTCCACCTATTTTTTCATGGCAACATAGCAAGAGAAGTATGGTCTGGCTTACACTCCTTCCTGTAATTTTGCAATTCCACAGCCACTGCACCAGGACAGGCTATTTTTGAGTATTTGAACAGCATTCACCTCACCTCCACGGCTGGCAGTCTAGCTCGGTGCATGTTCTTGGCAGCCCTTTGGGAAATCTGGTTTAGCAGGAACAAGGCTCGCTTTGAGGGGTAGCACATGATTACAAGACATATTCTCAGCTGAGTCATGCTCTCTATTTGCTCCATCACACAAGCTCATGTTTTTAAAGGAAGAAGCCTCATTGCTGCCCAATAGCGTCTTCTACATTCTTGGGGCATTTTCCTATCTGCACCGTAGGCACCCCTACCAAGAATCATTCGATGGCTCGCTCCTCCCTCCAGACGACTCAAACTCAATGTTGATGGTGCTTTTAAATGAGGGATGGGCCTTGCAGGAGGTGGTGGCGCCTTGCGTGACTCCTATGGCCACCTGGTGTTTGCTTTTGTGATAGTGTACCCTCATGTTCATTCCAGCCTCAAGATAGAAGCCCTCGCCCTCCGTGATGGCCTTTCTTACTGCAAGGCACACGGCATTCACTCCATCGAAGTAGAGATGGACTCCTCTGTGCTCGCTCACATTGTCAATGGTCGTTTCTCCTGCCCCTGGCGATTGCGCATCGTCATGTATCAAGTGGAGGAGCTGCTGCGCCTTATGCACGTCTCGGTCAAGCATATTTTTTGAGAAGCTAATCAAGTGGCAGACATGCTGGCTGGCCTGGGGTGTTCTTTACCTTCTTTTATTTCTTGGGCCTCTTGGACGGACTTACCCACCGTTGTAAAAGGCCCATGTCATCTTTATAGGATTGGCATCCCATCATTCCTTCCATGACACTCTGGAGGCAATCATGATGGCGACAGCGACCCACGAAGCAGCACCCGACGCGGGACGCAACGATCATCGCAGCCGCGCCTCCACGCCACTTTCCCTGATCGAAGTCGAACGCATTACCGTCGTTGATACCATCATGGAAGAATCGGCAGAGCCCGATGGCGTGTACTCGGTCGGCGCGATGCGCGAGTTGTGCCCGCACTGCCAAACGAATCATTTGAAGCTGGTATTGCGCCAAAAGCGCGTGCGGCAGTCGCACCTGTTTTGCGAGGTGTGCGACAAGTGTTTCGATGCGCGTTACCTGGATGGCACTTCTGCCCTGACCATCATCATCGATTAGCCACGGCGCCTGGGGGCGCCCCCATCCGGATCGTCATCCCACATTTCATGCATCAGGAAGCGCTCGAGCTGGTCGTTGTCAGCCGGGCGCGCCGACATGCGGATCACGCGCCCGCCGCTGCGCGATGAAATCCAGTCGAAGTCCCCGGTGTAGAACTTGCGGATGATTTCGATTTCCTTGCGCACCACGGCCAGTTGTACGTTACCGCCCTCGCCCGCATCGACGGTATAGGTTTCATGCCAGCGGTTATCCGAACCGGGATGCCAGCCGTTGAAGCGCAAGGTTGCTTCGCGCACACCCATGCTGAGCACCTGGAACACGCCGCCCGTGCCTATGGTGCGCGAATTCATGGCCAGCGAGCGCTTGATGTTGTTGAGCGCTACGTCATTGTCGGTATTGCCACCGCCGCCCGAGGTGTCTTGCGCATTGGGCGAGGGATCGCTCTCGCCGCGGGCGGCGCGGCGCTTGGCCAATTGCGTGGAAAAATCGTCTTCCGGCGGCGAAGGCGGTACCGGCTTGACTGTAGGCTGCGGGTTCGGCGGCGGGGGTGGTGCCGTCGGGTGGTCAGGCGTCCGCGGGCGCCGCGAGGTCACCACGCTTTGCTGCGGCGGTTCGGGGCGCGGCTTGGGCTGTTTCGGCTTTTCCTGTTCCTCGTCGGCGTGCGAGCGGTGCCTTTCCAGGTGCTTTTACTATTTTTCTCATTCACATTCACATCTTCTCTGTTACTCGCCCGTTCCCTCTCTTCTTCTATTCTTTGTTCATCTCACTTTTCTTTTAAACACCACACACGTATACATGTTTTGGCCATTTTAAACTTCTCACCCCATCTTTCTTCATTATCTCTCCCTCCTCTAATTTCTTCTCAAGTCCCATTGACGGATCTTCTTCTTCGGTCCTCTCACAGTGGCATTCTCTCTCAAGGTAGGGCGATCTTGTGCAAGGCTCGGCAAGGAGGAGATGGCAGCATTCTTCATATTTTGGCTCTATTTTCTTTCCCTTTTCTTTTAGTTCATTTTGGTTGTAATTTTTCTTTTATAGATCTTGTAATTTCAGTTCCTAGTAATAAAAAGTTCTATTTGAGCAAATATCTTTCTTTTTATTTCTCTCTCTATCTCTTCCAATTTTCTCTCCTTCAACCCTCTAAATTTCTTTAGTTAGATTCCTTCATTGCAATTTTATTTTCCCCAAACCAAAGGCTCACTCAAATTTTGGCTTCAAAAATACAAGTTTTTCACAACTTAGTAGGAGATTTTTCCTCCTCATGGGATCGACCCGTATTCATCACTTTACACTTAATCTAAGATTTCTTGTGAGTGTGTGCGGTAATTTTTTGAAATTGAGTCCGGTACTTTTAACGACAAATCACATCGTACATCAGATAGCATGTCGCTGTGGTGAGGAGTTGGTTGTGTTGTTTGCGAAGGTTTTCCATTGGGTTTGCTCTTCCCTGTGAGTTCTATGCATGTCCTAAAATTTGAGGATGGAATTTTGTTAAGGGGGAGGACTATAATGCCCGGGGTTTTCAGATCGTGTTTCTGCGGGTTGTAGATTGTGTTTGAGTGAGTTTTGGACTTTTATATCAGATTATCAGACCCTCAAGTGGCGCATATGTGATTTATTTGGGGTCCGTGGCGACGCGTGGCATGGCCTAGCCATTTTTTTGAAATTTTCAAAGTCAGAAGATATTTTTTGAGATTTTTCTGGAGTCTTCTTTTAAAAGCTTTCGAGCAGCCCTCAGCCATATATACAACCTGTGATTGTCCCTGTGTTTCTTGTGGATCGTCTCCCATCTAAACAACAGGCCCCTTTCTGAAGTGTGAATACAAGGTTCACGTAAGAGGTTTTTCATCTTCTTCAATCAGGCCTTCAAAGCCCAAGCCGACTCTAAGAATTGCCCCGGCCTTCTTCACTGGCCTCAGTCTTCCTTGTAACTGTGCCCCTAGACCCCTGCCTTGCTGGTAGCCTAAGTTGCTCATGATTTTCCATCCCCTGGAATGGGAAGGAGAACGTGGCATTGGCCCGGGAGGTGGCTTCTTTTGTGTTGGCGAAGCGCTGCTGGGGTCGCACACATCTAGTAGTAAAAGAATATGCCTATGGGTTAGCCAGATAGAGGGTAATGAAGTGTTAATAGTATCCACCATAGGGAGCAGGGGCATACTAAACACTTTGACGATCCATCCCTTGTATGGGAATTTTAGGCATTGGTGGTTGGTGGAAGAGACGGCATTCAGTGTCTCTATGTAAGGACAACCTAGTATGCCCTTGAATGTAGGGTCCATGTCGAGAATGTGAAACTCTGCAGGAATAGCAACAGGACCCACTTCTACCTTGAGAGTAATCATTCCCTGCGGTGGCCTCTTGCTATTATCATATGCCGTGACCGTGATAGCCGACGGTCTTATCTGCTCTATGTCAACCCCACATAACAAGAGAGTGTTTATGGAGATCACACTGATTGAGGCACCTATGTCCACTAGGCACGGGTTCACGGACACCCCATTGATCTTCACCGTAATGCACAAAGCATACTTCTGAGCTTCTAGGGGGCAAGCTCATAGTCCTGGAATGTGATAGCTGGTTGCGTGCTTGTCGGTGTCAGCACCGACGATATCTTCTCTACCGGGAGATCCTCGTTTACCATGACTTTTTGGAGGTATTTCATTAGTGCCTCCTGATGGGACGCAGACCTCTTAATCAACTCCAGGATGGAGATCCGGGTAGGCATCTTGTCTACCCCGCTCTCCACTGTCGTGCCAAAATAATCTGGCTTGGATAGAATCTTGTTTCCTTATGATTGTCCTTGGAATCTGGAAAATAGAAAGATAGTAAATGGGGAGGCAATTTAGTACGGATTTGCAAAGCACCAACCTTCCTCCATAGGAAAGAAGCCTCACCTTTGATCCTTGTAATATCTTCTCAAAGCTCTAGATCACGCAGCTCTAATCTTTGCAATGAATAGCTCCTAGTGAGAGTGGGAGGCCCAAATAGGATGTAGGAAACTCTCCTATCTGACAACCTAGGATGAAAACTACTTTCCATGTATCTCTGTCCTCCATGTTGATACCTACAATATGGATCTTATTAAAGTTAACCTTTAAGCCATTGACAACCCTAGAAACTCCAGAATAAGTCTAGTGATATAGAGGTGTCTCTCTCCCTATACTATAAAAAGGATGGTATCATTAACACACTGTAGATGTGTGATGCTAGGATTGACCCCTGCAACCTGGAAACCCTTGATCAAACTATGTGCCTTTGCTCTTAGCCACAACCTGATAAGGATATGTGTAACCAGGACAAAAAGTAGGGGGGACATCGGCTCTCCCTGTCTGAGGCACCCACTACTATGGAAGTATGATGAAGGCTGCCCATTGACTAAAACTGCAAGCATGGCTGAAGTAACGCAAGCCCGAATCCACCTAGTCCATTGATCATGAAATCCCATCTCCCTCTGGACATCAAATAGACTGCTCTAATTAACTCTATCATATGCTTGCTCAGAGTCCAGCTTGAGTACCACACCCCTCTTCCTTTGGTTCTTCATGGCATATAGACATTCATGAGCAACTAAGAAATCATTTTGAATGTGACGGCCTTTGATGAAACCTAGGCCTGGCAATTATCTGTTTAAAATTCAAACCGAATTTGAATTCGTATTCGTTTGATCGGATAATTATCCGAATAGAGTATCCGACATATAATTTAATCGGGTATCGGATAATCAGATTATTAATCGGATAATCTGATTATTAATAATTGATTCACTCGGGGAGTGTTGACCAGGCCACATGACATCGCCATTTTTTAGTTTGAGTAATGCTTTTTACAACACCTCGAGTAATTACATCTTAAGCTATTACACATGTAACACTCTTTATTTTTTTTAAAAATTACATTAGATTTGCCAAACACCTTAAGAGCTCAAATGTAGCTCTTTTCAAGCTTGGGAGAAAAATCTTAGATAGCGTGTTTCCAAGTTCAAAATCCCTATAAAGGGATCACTATTCATGGATGGATCAAAAATTCGAAGAACACTACAGAATGGAACATCAATATTCAAGTATATAATTATACAATCACAAAGTTGTACAATTTAAATTCTTCCCGAAGAAATCAAACAATTGATCACAGCCTCCAAGAAGAAAACATTTTCCTTTCTGAGGAGCTTCTCGTATTTCCCACGTACTAGTAGGTATATTCTTTCACAATAACGAGGCGGATCATAGTGTCCTATTGCATGACTTTCTTGTCAGAAGGATATGGAGAAAAAAAAATCAAATAACAGAGTGGAACCACCAAAATATATGAAACTTCTTGGTCAATGAGGCTCCCACGTTCGTGTGCCACATCAAATCCGGTCAAAAAATGTGAGTCTCGGGGAGCTCAATTCTTGTTGAATATTCCAAAAAGAGATTTGATGGCGTTCATGGCGTTTTCGTTGATGAATGACTCATCAAACCTTTTTAAGAGTGGCTCGAATTCTTCCGAAGTTCTTAGGGTAGCCAAATCAGGATCATTCCTAATCCTCTGCCAAACAAAAAAAAAACATTTTTTAAAGGACATTTTCTCAAAATGCAGTGTGACATGGTGTGCAGCGAAGCAAAAACTGTGATGGTTTCATTGGATTTACAAATTGTGGAAGCTGTAGTGCTCTAATTGATGTACCTTGAAGTCCTCATATCCTGCTTTCAGTGCATCCTCGAGCGCGGAAAGGCCTGCTTGTACCTGCAAAAGATAATGCCAACATCAATTGCATTGCATCACATGAATAATAGGTTGGTCATCAAGTCCAAGATTGTGTGCCTAATGTGCAAGAGTGTAATTAATGGTCACATACCGGAGTATATGTCATGTACTTATGAAAATGACTTTATAGATAAGAAGAGAATCAGTAAGAAATCCATAGTGTACCATGATCATCTTAACATTTGAAAGATCCATTTATTACAAAAGTATATGATTTAGCCATGAAATTAACTTAAGCTTTAAAATAATCCTAAGTGTATAAAGTACGTGAAATCCATTAGAGTGAACAGTAGTAAAACCCAGAGTAAGAAAGTAGTAACTAAAACAGGTTGGAAACTTAATTAACTAGTCATATCATAAGTTAAATGGCTGTTCTTAGTTCAGTCTCGGGTTGACAGAACTCATAACGTAAATGGTCCATTATATGGCCGTGTGTATAGGCTGAGCGGTCTATCGTAGGTCCACTTATGGTATTATAAAAATCAAATCGCAGGAAACCAAACGGTCTAGCGATTGGCCGCTTTCCTTGACAAGCGATCTATCGTTGGGCCACGAACCAATAACTAGCGATCCATTATTAGGCCGTTTAGACCCGACTGACAGGAAAACTAAATGTTTGAAAACTAATTACTAACTTAAAACATATCATGCCTAGAAATCAACATATACAAACTCTATAGCATGATAGAATGAAGTAGAGGCCAACAATATACATGGGTTCTTATATAACGACAAAAAGATTTCCTTTTTGTTCAATTAGGGCTATGGTTCAAGCATGCGATGACAAGTCATGGTAAAACAACCAATACTCTGTGTACAAAGCATGAAATCAAGTGCAATAAGAGGACTTTTAATCCTAGAACCATATTTTAGCCGTTCATGAGATACCCTCTGGAAGTGCTCCTAGACTCCGAATTTAGGGTTGGAAGTTAACCCTAATTCCTGCTCATTCTGAACCAAACCAGTAACTTCACACCTTCCTATCTCTTGATTCCCTTAACCAAAGGATGTGAAATTTTGAGGGTAGATAGAAGATACAAAGTAGAACAAAAAATTAGGGATGGCTCCCTATGAGGCGTTGTATGGGCGTCCGTGTCGGACTCCACTCGATTGGTTTGAGGTTGGTGAGCGTGCATTGACGGGACCAGAGCTGGCACAACAGTGTGTGATTGTTGTCCACTTGGTTCGTCAGAACATGTTGGCGGCCCAAAGTCAGCAGAAGAGTTTTGCTGACCGTCGACGACAGCCTCTCACTTTCACCGTTGGCGATCGTGTGTTCTTGAGAGTTTCTCCGATGAAGGGGCTGATGTGCTTAGGGCGACGTAGGAAGCTGAGTCCCCGCTATGTTGGTCCCTTTCCCATTGTGGAGCGCATCGGTGAGGCAGCTTATCAGTTGCAGTTACCCCCTGAGTTGCCGTCGGTGCATGACGTGTTCTATGTCTCGATGTTGCGAAAGTATATGCCCGATGACACTCATGTGCTTGAGGATTCTGTTTGGCCCGATGTGACTCTAGATCTTTCTCTCTCAGAGTTTCCCATCCACATTGAGGATAGGTGAGAGCAGCACCTATGGAATAAGGTCATCCCTTTGGTTAAGGTGGTGTGGCAGCGGCACTCTGGTGATGAGGCTTCTTGGGAGTGGGAGGATGAGATGTGTCAGTAGTTCCCGTACTTGTTTGAGCAAGTCTTCCTCTTCTTTCCCCGTGGGTTTGTTCTTAATTTCGAGGATGAAATTTCTTTAAGGGGGGAGGGTTGTAATATCCCGGACCTTTCAGATCCTTATTTTCGGGTCCCAGATCTATTTTCTTGGAGTGTCCCGGATCCGTTGTGTCCGAAATTACATTTCGGATGTCTTTCATGTTCGGATCGTCGCGATCCGGGGTCGTTTCGGAAGCCCGGAGGCGTTCCGTGACTTTTCTGCACGTTTTTTCTATTCCTGATCCGATTTTTGGCAAATCATACGGAACTCCGCTGTGAGCGAACCGAGTTGTTCACCCAGACGTGAGTGGTACCATTGTGATCGGTGCGTTCCGAGGATCACGGAAAAGTGAATTTCTATTTTTTAATTTTTTTTTCTAAAAATCTGAATTTTCTATAAATAGGGGCATTTCTTTAATGTTTTCATCTTTTCTTCTTCTTTCGCTTTCCTTCTTCCTCTCCCAACGTGAGTCCCCCTCCCTTCCTCCTCTTCATCCAGTGAGCTCACGACGGCGTCCCCTCCGACTGCAGACGACGCGGGGTGGCGGCATGATGACGACGGTGATGGCGAGGTGATCGTGGCGGCATAAAGCTTGTAGGAGATCGTGAAGGGGCGAGAGTTCTAAAAGCGTTCTTCGTGATTTGTGGACTATCCGATGCGTCTCGAGGTGAGATCGAGGTAGGGTGACGTTCCCTCGCTTCCCGCGTTCCTTTTTCGTGATTTCTAGCCCGAGAGGGGCCGAGAGATGGGTTTCCATGCCGAGTTAGGATTTTCCATGATTTGGGGAGAGTTCACCCGATCTATGGATTTAAGCCGCGATTCTGCGTTTTGATGGCCTAGAAGCATGCTAGGGGTCCCTAGAGGGCTTCCCCCTCTCCCATGGAGGTATGGGGGCGTGGTTGGAGTTTTTGGGCCTTTCCCACTGGTTCGCCATCAGAACGGTGTGACGGTCCTTCCAGTGACCGTCACCGCTTGTTATGCCCCAGGGTGGGTGCGTCACAGACTGTGACGCCCCATGGTGGGTGCATCACAGGACGCTGTTTTGCCAACTGGGTGGCTCGTGGGCCTGACGGTCCCACGATAGACCGCCAGGGCATGTGACGCGCCTAGGTTGGACCGTCAGAGTGACGATCCGACCGTTGGCATCTGACCGTTGTGATTTCTGACTGTTGAGTTTTTGACTATTGAGGGGGGTTAGGACTCTGACGCACCCAGGGTGGGGCATTAGAGCCTTGTGACGCCCTAGTGAGGGAGCGTCAGAGCTGACGCTGCCCATCACCCTAATGCTCCTAGGTAGGACTGTTAGAGGCTGTGCTGCCCTGACGGGTGCGCGTCAAAGCTGATTTCATCCTTTCTCCTGACGCATCGAAGGTGGTCTGTCAGAGACTGTGATGCCCCGAGCAGTGTGCTTCACAGATTGTTTCTACTCGTCTCCTCACGCATTGGGTTAGGTGCGTCAGGGACTGTGACGCACCAGGGTTGGCGCGTCACAGTGAGTTTTGCACCATTGGCCTGACGACCTGTGTTCGACCGTCAGACTACTGTGACAGCCCAGTGGTAGATCGTTAGAGCCTGTGGCGCTCCTGGTAGGACTGCTAGGCTCTGGGCTGCATCGGGTGGGTTGTAGTCTCATTTCTTCTCCGACTGTGGTCACCGTACGACGGTGTTGGCACGTAGGACAGTCCCCGTACTTCGTCGGGTTCGGACGTTATTTTTCGTAGCGTGAGAGTCTACTCCTTTAGTGACACTCCACTAGTCGTAGCCTTTGGTACGTGTGTACTGGCCCACCAGGGAGTGGTGGAGGGGCTACCCTGAGGATGATTTTTAGACTGGTTTCCATTGGGCCCCACATGTAGCAGCCAGAGTCCGACTGAGGGGAAAACTAGTTAGAGGCCAGACCTAGTGCGTATGGTCTGTGTGTGCACACGTGGTTGGGTGCAGTTGGACACGCGTTGACAGGCGTGACCCCAGCTAGTCACTCGCTTTGTGGTTACTCGAGCGTGTCTGAGTCTTGCGCACGGGGCGTGGTAGCTAGACACTTGTGACGTGGTATAAGATATCAGTGGATGCATTCGGTCATTCTTCTAGTAGGAGATACTTATGTTCTTGACAGAGAGTGAAAGACTGTCAGTTTTAGTGACCTTGACCTTAAGTTTTGGTCGTGTTGACCGGTGAGTTCCAGTTGTTTTGCCGTGGCGTGCGCGTGTGAGTTTACAAGCCGTGAGATCGGTGTTGTAGTTGCAGGACTTTACCTTGTGGTACTCGCTTAGCTGCTAGCGTAGCGATTTTCCCGTGTGGGCGAGGTGGGGTTCGAGTGATCCCTATTGAGTCTTATTTTAAGACTCATTCCTTGTGTGTTTTCACCGTGTTTCAGGCGAGGCGAGACTTTAGAGGAGTGCACTAGAGGCTCAACGTGGTTCTGGTGCTTAGCATTAGTTGCTAGTGGTGAGTACCGGGGTATGCCCCGTGTAGCTGTACTTTTCTTTCTATTTCTGTACTAGTTGTGGGCTACTGTTGTATTTATTGGGAGATGCAGTGAGTGTGGTCTGATGGAGCACTTGGCAAGTGTTGTCGGAGGAGCTGACTTGACGAAAGTAATGGTTTTTCTTGGTGCTAGAATGTGCTGCTCCCAGTCGGTGTGCGAGGTTCGAGGTCAGGCCAGTGATAGAAATCGAAAGATAGATCCAGAAGGGGGGATGAATAGATCTACCCCCCAAAACAACCAAATTAAAACTTAAGTGCTATACTGTCAAACATGCCAATAGCAGAACCAATTCAAGCGCAAGTGCCAGATTAGATAAACGATCAAGAAGCTTATGTGCAGAGAGTAATGAAGCGAACTAAGTGTGCACAAATAAAGACATCAACAATGAAGGCTCACCACTCTCAATCGAGCAAACAATCATCAACTAACATCGGTACTAGGTGGAGGTTTGATCCATGGATCTTCTCACGCAAGGGGCAGCATTTCGGATAGGCTTGACCTATCTTTCCAGCTACGTCTTTTGATATACCGATTAGTTGTAGTAGAACAAGAATATCAAGCTAAGCAAACCACACAATGGACAAGAGGATTTTTAGGTGGTTCGATTGTAGTCTGCGATCTACATCCACCCCTTACTCTGCTAGAGTGAGGGTTTCTTTCACAAAGCAAATCACACGCAGACTCTGTCTGCAAACAACGAATAAAACCACAGCTTAATACCTAAGGGAGACAGATCCCTTGAACTTCAATCCTGCTCTCAACAGGGATTGAACCCACTACATAATGCAGTACCTGGAGAACCAATCCTCCATTCTTATGATTTCTCAAAAGGAACCCCGGAGACAATTCTCCCTTCCTCTGTCTGCACAGAGGGAAAAATCCTAGAGAGTATATCTCCCTTCTTCTGAAATCTCAGAAGGAGCAAATACAAGTGACTTCGAATTGAAATGAGAAAGATGAGAACGAAAATACAAAAGGCTACCAGAGAAACTCGAGAAAAACTAATCAAGCTGTAGCTTCAAATTGAAGCATTCTCCATAGGAGATGAAATAGGCTGCTCTCAGGGGCGCGGCGTCGAGCCCGTCGCGAGCAGCAGCTTGTCGTAGCCGAGCGTGTCGCCGCTCGCGAGCGTCACGCTGCGTGCCGCGGTGTCGAGCGCCGTCACGGTCGCTTCGGGGGTGAAGCGGATGCCGTGCTCGGCGTACCACTCGCGCGGCTTCACCTCGAACGACGCGCGTTCGTCGGTGCCCGCGAGATAGCCCTTCGACAGCGGCGGACGGATGTAGGGCGCGTGGGCCTCGGCGCCGACGAGTTCGATGTCGCCGTCGAAGCCCCGCTCGCGCAACTCCACGGCGGCGCCCGCTCCGGCGAGTCCCGCTCCGACGATGAGGATGTGATCGGCCATGTTCCCGATGCTAGGCCCGTGCCCGGGGGCGCGGCCTGCCCGGCTGGCCGCGGCGGCCATCAGACCTCCCCGAGCGGCACGTCGACGTCGACGAGCCGTGCGCGATCGATCCGACGCCCCGCGGCGCCGCCGCGCACGAGCTCGGCGATGTCGTCAGCGACATCCCACAGGTTGACGTTCATGCCCGCGACGACACGGTCGTCTCGCAGCCAGAACGCGATGAAGCTGCCGTCCTCGGGGCGACCGCGGTACACGATCTCCGCCCCGACGGTGAACGGCGCGAAGCCGGTGTACTCCATGCCCAGCTCGAACTGGTCGGTGTAGAAGTACGGCACGTCGCGGTAGTCGCCCTCGACGCCGAGCATCCCCCGCGCGGCAGCCTTCCCCCCGCGCTTCGCATTGGCCCAGTGCTCGCTGCGCAGCCTCTTGCGCACGAGCGGGTGCACCGCGGATGCGATGTCGCCCGCCGCGAAGACGTGCGGATCGCTCGTGCGCATCCGCTCGTCCACGAGCACCCCGTCGTCGGCGAGCAGTCCCGCCGACTCCGCGAGTCCGACGTTCGGCACCGCGCCCACGCCGATGACCACGAGATCCGCGGGCACCTGCTCGCCGCCGACGAGCTCGACGGCGCGCACGCCCGCGGCGTCGCCGACGATGCGGTCGACGAGCGCCCCCGCGCGGATGAGCCGATGGGGGAAGACGTGGCGGTGTTGCGTCCTTTGACAATTCTGGGCAGCGGCCATGCCGTGCCGAAGGCCGGCATGCCGTCCGACGCGCTCGACGCCCGCGAGGGCCTGGCGCCCGGCTGGCTCTATCGGCGCAGCGGCGTGCGCATGCTGCTGGCAAAATACCTCGACGTTAAGCCCGATAAGATAACCCGGTGGGCCAACACGGCGCCGGGCAAAGAATCGCACGTGATTCCCGGCGATGTGTACGAGAACATGAAACGCTTCTTCGACGAGCAGATTTCCGCGTCCGAAGATATCGTTACGTCCGTCCCTCTTATGGGCTTTCTTGGTGCCGGTGCCGAAGTGGAGCCAGACTTTGAACAAGTTCCGCCAGAGGGGTTGGAGACGATCGACCTGCCCTTTACCGTGCCGGCGGAGATGGTTGCGTTTAAGGTAGTGGGCCATTCAATGATGCCGGCCTTCCGCCCCGGCACGATAATTGTCGTGCATCGAGAGCAGCGTAAGCCGCTTGAATCGTTCTATGGGCTGGAGGCTGCCGTTCGAACATCGGACGGGCGCCGATTTATCAAGACAATCCATCGCGGCTCTCGCCCCGGTGCCGTGAATCTCATTTCATGGAACGATACTCAGCCCATTGAGGACGTACACCTTGAATGGATTGGCGAAATATTCGCGACACTGCCGCCAAGCGCGGTGCGGCCAGCCGTTAGGAATGGCGGAATTCAGGGGCGTTTGGCCTTGCCGCAAAAATAATTTGCGGATTTCGCGAATTGCTACTTGCGTATATCGCGAATAATTCGCATAATGCACCCGTACAGCCTAGATGGCTGCTGGCTCCGAAGATGGAGTGCGGGAAGATGGATACAAAGGAACAGGCGCCAACTTGCACGGGGCGCAATGGGGCGCATACGCCGGGGCCGTGGAAGGTTGGCGTTAGCGGACTGTTCAACATCTATATTGACTTCGGCGACGCCGCATCAGGACGACGGGCCTTGGTGCTGCCGGCCAATGTGGAGCCGATAACACTGGCCTCAAGTACTCTAGGATGCATCTGATTCAACTTACAGATATGACCTATGGTGGATATGACTAAAAGGGCGCATCATGAATCAAACCCCATCTTGGACGGGTTGGATTGAGGGTAAATCGAGTGAACTCAAATATAAATTGTAATGACCTAAATGTTGGGTTGAGGATGTTTGGGAGCACATATAAGAAAGGAAAACTTAAAAGTTTTCTAAATGGTGCAACCTCAAGTGTTGTGTTTTGTATGGAGACTTTAGTCTCACATTAGAAAATACAAAGTGGTGAGGGGATCTTATAACTCCAAGGTCCCTCAAAAGTATGTTTTATAGACAATAGTGGAGGTGTGCTGGATCCTATCACACGCAAGCGCCGAGCTGGGCGAGCGTGCGCGTGTGGAGGAGCGGGTGCACTGGCACTTTTTTGGATTTCTTTTTATTGTTTTACCCTTTCTTGGAGAGAAAGAGAGGTCTTCGAACTGTCATTTTGGAGGCGAATCGTCGCGGGCCTGGGCGTATAAAAGGGGGCGATTAGTCTTTTCCTAATCACGGTTAACCCTAACTGTCCCACTTTGCACTTCCTAGAGGAATTGCTCGGTTCTTGCTCTCTCCCTCTCGTCTCTCCCTGCTTCGATTGTGGCTTGCCGTCGTCGTCGTCCGCACCGCCGCCGCTCCTTTTGTCGCTCGCTGTGCTTTCCGTGGAACATCTATGTTGCGTGCTGCGATCTCCTTTGCCGTTGTTCGCGTGCACAGACGTTGTTCCGTTTGCCTTGCTTTCTTGCGGGGCTTTTATCTTCGGTGTTCGGTGCATGCTCTTCAACCTTCTCTCTCTTATTCCGGAGGGGTCTAGGTTTCTTATATAACATGTTTACGCGATTCTTGAGTACGCTTAATAATCTTGTGTTGATAGTCATATCATGAGAGAATACCGTCGTACCCGTCGCAACGTTCTAGTGGGGACGATATCTTCTCTAAGAGGAGTCTCTTTGAGACGCTTCTATCTTGTTTGTATCTTTTATTTTGACTAACTAATTTATCTTTCATTAACCAAGCATACATAGCTCAGAGTCTTTTGGTATAAGAGTTCAGATAGTGCATCCTTGATAAAAATCTAGTTTAAGGGTGATGGAAGTTAGAGTTTAGCAACTGTACTCCTTGAAGAAGTTTGTATTAACCCTTAATAGTAATAAACCAAATACGCATGGATCATGTCAGATTAGTCTTACTTTAAAAATCTTACTTATCTAAAATTCAATAAATTTCTTAGGAGTAACTAGAACATGTATTGAGGTTAAACAAATTTGACATTTCTGATATTTTACCTCAGGGTTACAGCCAGATTTTTCCTTTTGTTCATCAATTTTTGAACAGTCAGGTATAATCCCCACTTCACCCTTGCAGAGCTCAGAATTTTGCCCATCAGTCCTGCCGGACTGGGTTCATAAAATCATTTTCCTTGGCATAAGGCACTTCGCCCTTGCAGAGTTCAAAGTTACCCTTTGTCCCACTGAGATGGGTTCATAAAATCTTTTTCCTTGGCCTGAGGCACTCTGCCCTCGCTGAGCCCTAAAATTACCCTTTGCCCCACTATGTTGGGTCCATAAAATCTCTCTCCCTTGGCCTGAGGCACTTCGCCCTCGCCGAGCTCTAAAAAAATTACCTATTAGTCCCGCCAGATTGGGCCCATAAAACATTTTTCCTTGGCCTAGGGTACTCCACTCTCGCCAAGCCTGTTGGACTGTTGGACATCGATCCCTAGTCCCGCCAACACGATAAGCAAGCGAATCGAACAATAGTCTTACCAGACAAAATGTCCCGCACCGTAGATGAGTCTACGCTAGGGAAACCAAAAATAATATAAAATAAAATAAACTAAACAAAAAAGGGAAACAAAAATAAGAAATAAATAAATGAAAAGATGAAGAAATAAAAATGATGATTTAAAATAAGCTTAATTAATCAATAAATATAATAAAACCAACTAAACCCAACAAGTCCAACAAATTCAACAAAACCAAAAAATTTAGTAGATTCAACAAACTCATTCTTTAGCACTGCTTGTTACCACCGTTGTTTACGGTTGGGGTTCTGCAAGACCCCTACTAAGCTAGTGATAGGAGGCTCACTCCCCTGCTTCTCATGAGTAGTGGTTCCTCCTCGAGTTTCGGAGGTGCAGCACGGAGGTTCGTAGTGTTGGATATGGAATAGTTGATCTAGAAGGGGGGTTGAATAGATCTGCGCCCTTTTTTATCAAACAAGTCAAGTGAGTAATGAATATAATGAATGAGGCTATAATTCTGGAAGTATGTTGAATTAGCAGATCGGTCCTAAGCAATCATCTAGTGCCAAAGAACTCACAATTAACAAACTATCAGCAAACCACAGAATGAGGCATAGTTTCTTAGGTCACTCGGTCCTCAATTTAGAGGCCTACGTCCACCCCTCACTCAATTGAGTGAGGATTCACTAAGTGCCACACACGCACCCGAGAAATCTTCCCAAACACCACTGATTACACAGCTTCTACCTGGCTGCCTAATAGCTTGAAAAACACTCAATCCTAGCGCTTCTCGCTGGACTGAAATAGCTGACAAACAGCTTGAGCACGCTTCCAAATAGCTTGAGTGGATAGAGGTTCAAAACAAAGTAAAATGTCAAAATAAAAGGCTACAGATAGAGATCAGAGGATCTTGAATAGTATAAGAAGGATCTGCAGAAAACTTCTCTCGGATAGCACACTGGTTGCTTTGAAGAAACTCCTGATATTCAGATTTGAATCCCTGCAGATATCACTTCTCTAGATTCTGCACACTCTCCTTTTGGATGACTGGCACTTCAGATCTTCATCAATTCAATTTGGTTCCATGAATAGAAGGATCAAATGATCTAAGTTGTAGGTGCTACAGTCTTCAATCAAGAGCAGAAATCTTGACTCCGAGCCGAGTGGAAATTTCTACCTCTGTGGATGATTACAACTTGACATGATCAACTCTCAAGACCCCTTTTGCTCATCAAATTCTAAATCAGCATCCCTATTTCTTCACTACTGACTCCACTCTAATTTTTCCCACGAGTCAATTTTACCACCAAGGTCGCGTTGGAACGATCGTCACGTCGATCAAACCAGTATTTTTGATTTTATACTCCCGAACCTAACTTTTTTAATTTTAAACTAAGCACATTTAGATAATACTCTTTTAAGCGTTAAGCCTAAATCGAGTATCCAATTTAGATTTCATCAGCTCTCACAAGTTATGCTTACCACCCAGGTCAAGTTGGAACGATCAACATGCCGATTAGATCAGTATTTTAGATTTTAAACTCCCAAATCTAACTTCTTTAATTTTAAACTAAGTACATTTAGAGAATTCTCTTTTGAGCACCAAGCCAAAATTGGGTGGCCAATTTGGATTCCGTAAGTTTTCATAAGTCACTCTCACCACCCAGGTCATGTTGAAATGATCGACATATCGATCAGACTGGTATTTTAGATTTTGAACCTTTGAACTTAATTTCTTTAATTTTAAGCAAAGTGCATTTAAATAATGATCTTTTGAGTGTCGAGCCCAAACCAGATATCCGATTTAGATTTCGTCAACTCTTACAAGTCACTTTCACCACTTAGGTCACGTTGGAATGATCGTCACACCTATCAGACCAGTATGTTAGATTTTGAACACCCAAACCTAACTTCTTTAATTTTAAACTAATTAAATTTAGATAATGCTCTTTTGAGCGCCGAGCCCAAACTGGGTGTCCGATTTAGATTCCGTCAGCTCTCACAAATCACTCACATCACCCAGGTCGCTTTGGAATGATTGACACACCGCTCAGATTGATATTTTAGATTTTTGACCTCCGAAGCCAACTTATTTAATGTTAAACTAAGTATATTTAGAGAATGCTCTTTTGAGCGTCGAGCCTAAACCGAATATCTGATTTGGATTCTGTCAGCTCTCGCAAGTCACTCTCACCACCCAAGTCATGTTGAAATAATCAGCACATCGATTAGAGTTATTTTTTAGATTTTAGACTCCCGAATCTAAGTTATCTAAATTATTTAAATTAAGTTAGTTCTGAATTAAGTGATTTAATACGTAGGTACGTGATTTTATAAAGATGGAATCCCATTCAATATTGTGCGCCGCCTACCTAGCTTTCAAACCATGTTAGAAGCTACAGGGCAATACGGTCCAGGATTCAAAGGGCCTAACTATGACGAGATTTGCGCGACTATTTTGCATAAAGAGAGAAAAATAACTCAAGAGTTGGTGAATGCCTAAAGAGAAAATTGGGCGAGATATGGTTGTAACATCATGTATGATGCATGGACAAATGTAAAGGGCCGAACACTGATCAACTTTTTTGTGAACTCTCCAGGTGGGATTGTTTTCTTGAAATCAGTGGATTCTTTCAATCTGATTTCTCTCTCACTATCATTCTGTCTTAGTCTCTCTCCAGGTGGGACTATTTTCTTGCAATCAATTGATGCTTCCTCACATGTGAAAGATGTCAAATTGTTGGCAGATTTATTGGACAAGATTATTAAAGTTGGTGTTGCGGATGTCATCCAGATTGTGACAGATAATGAGTCTAGTTATGTGGCAGCCGAGAAAATGTTGATGACAGCCCATCCTCATTTATTCTGGACACCATATGCTGCTCATCGCTTAGACTTGATGTTGGATGACATTTCCAAATTGCCTCCAATGAAAGAAACTATTCGTAAAGTCAAAATGGTTACTACATTATTTATGCGTACACTGATATTGGCTATGATGAGAAAGTACACAAATGGCCAGAACCTTACACGTGTAGTTGTCACTCGCTTTGCCACTAACTACTAAAATTTGCAGAGTTTGCTTGATTGCAAAGATAACTTGAGAAGAATGTTTACATCAACTGATTTGCTTGCTAGTAACAATTAGTGGGCCAAAAAAAATAAAGAGAAGAAGATAGAGGGCGTAATTTTGAATACTTCTTTTTGGAATGGTGTGGTATATTCATTGCAAATATCCAAACCCCTTGTTATGGCTCTACGGTTGGTTGATGGAGAAAACTCGCTATGGGCTACATTTATGAAGCCATGGATTGTGCAAATGGGAGTATTACAAGGGTCTGGCCATCGATTTGTGGATGAAAAGCAGTGCTGAAATTTTACTGGGTCCCCAAAGAATGGTGTAGACTCTTCCAGAATTGTAATGTGAAATGAGGGTCTCGGTCAGATATTATCGTGATAGGGACACCGTGTAGTTTAACAATCTCCTTTATATATAGTGCTGCCAGGACATCCATGGACCATTGACTTGTAATAGGTAGAAAGCATGTAGATTTTGTCAAATGGTCAATTATCACTCATATGCCATCACGCCCACCTCTTGTCTTAAGCAGACTCATGATGAAATCCATCCCTATACTCTCCACCTTCTACTCGGGAATGTCTAAGGGATGTAGTTTTCTAGCAGACTTTTGATGTTTCACCTTGACTTGTTGACAAGTGAGGCAGTGAGCTACAAAATTTGCCACTTCTCTTTTCATGTTGGGCCACCAAAAGTTTCTTTTAAGGTCTTGATACATTTTGGTAGCACCAGGGTGAATAGCATAACGTGACCTATGTACTTCTTCCATAATTAGCTTCTGTTCTTCTACCCGATCTGGTATACAGATCTGACCTCAAAATAATACTCTTCTATTAGTTAGGAGAGAAAAATCTAGCTGCTGATCAATGTTGGATTTGATCTCAATCAGTGTAGGATCATTTTCTTGCAACTTGGCTAAATCTTCTATTAATATGGGTTGTGACCTAATGTTGGTGACAATACACCCTTCTTCCTCGGTGTCTAAATCTAGATTCATCTTGGCAAAATCATCTAGGAGGTTTGTCATGCCCATCCTGAGGCTAGATAGAATTGTCATTGGCTTTCTACTGAGTGCATCGGCCACAACAATAGCCTTCCCTGGGTGATATTAAATAGAAAATTCAAAGTCTTTTAGATACTCTTGTCACCTTCTTTGCCTCATATTTAATTCTTTCTGAGAGAAAAGATATTGCAAAGTTTTGTGGTTTGAGAATACCATGAATTTTTCACCATATAGGTAATGTCTCCATATCTTCAAGGTGAAGATAACAACAGCTAGTTCTCCCACCACCCAAACCCACCTCCTCCACCCTCCACAGTCCTCGCACGACTCCCTACAGCCGTCCACCGTCCAATCGCTCATCAACAGACCACCCCCATCGTCCTCCTCTCTAAAAAATAAAAAATAAAATACCTCGTCGTAGGCCTCTGATCATCGGTCCCCGCCACCTGCATTGCCCCTTATTGGCCTGCATCGCCGCATGTACCATCCCTCGTCGGTCCCTACTGCTATGTTCGATGCCCTGCACTCTCATGCCTATCACCGACTTTTAATGCCAGACCAGCACGAGCAGGGCAACCCGCACATACCAAGCCGGTCCCACTTCTAACCGATCTGGTAAGTAGTGGGAAGCACGGTTCCGTGTGATTCAATGCATCTCGGCCACGTCCCACAACCCGCTCATCTTGCCCGCCACGTGGCACGGTCCGAGTAATTTGTCTCGTACTGGGTCAATTCCAAAAACCTTACTTTTATAGATAGAGATAGACTTCTATTCCGACGCCTCCTTTTACATTTAAAATTCCTCCATCATTTGACGTTGAAAAATCATCTGAAAGATAGTGGAAGAAAAAGTTGATTGAAGACATGCACGATCCACCAAAAGCTATCCAACGGCCGTTTAATTTCTCTGGCAAACAAACTCTCCATTAATGTAATAAAATCCCATGTGACTAAAATTTTCAACATCCATGGCCGTTCTCTCTCACTCCTGTTGCCATTTGGTGCTAGGCTGCACTAAAACCGCCAAATCAGATTTTGAAACCAAGGGTCTCCGTAGTATGTAGTGAGTCAACATTCATAAACTTTTAATCCATTTTGATAATAATAAGAGTAAGAGGTCTTCTCGGGATGACGTGTCCATCCCATTCATAAATCTTTAATCCATTTTGATAATAATAGGAGTAATTGGTCTACTCGAGATGACATGTCCACCCCCTTACTTACTTGTCTTATCTGGGTTAAGTCATTTAATTAATCTCTTTTATAACAATGAAAGAATTCACTCTAATCTCCATTCGACTTGACTCAAACAAATTCTCAGGACTTTACATGCAGGATTGCTTATGACCATTCATTATGTAATTTCATTTTTAAAGTAGATTCATCAAATTTAAGCATGATATCATGGAATGACATGCATATGCAAACATGAGTCTGTGTTGAGATTTCATATAGCAAATTCTGCAACTTTCAACATGTGATTCAAAGAGTGATGTGCATGTGCACACACAAGCATGTGCTAAAAAATTCATGAAGCAGATTTGAAATGAATGCAATTGTTCAATATGAAAGATTAATTTCAAATTTATTCATATGACAATGCATGACAATGTAGATGAATATAGGCAAATATTCAAGTCATGATTCAAAGTTAGCTTTACAAATAGCCCTTAGTGCTTGGCAGAGCACTTAGGTCCGAAGATCACCTCACGCATGGTATGGGTTTCCAGACAGACAGAATGTGCCCTTCTCCCAACCCATTTGATATACCATTGGACTTTTCATGAAACCAACTTCAAGATCCCACAATGAAACCATTCAAACAGAATGAGCTTGAATTCTCATTAACTGAAAGATATGATGTGCAGATTTAACAATAAAACAATTAGAACAAACCTACAAGCAAGAATAGTGAATGTGGTGAATGGGATTTTACCAAACCAGGGTGCCTTGTTTATTTATCAAACCTCCTTTTATTTCCTTGCTCCAAGGCACACCTGCAAGAAGAAATTTTCATTTCCTGTTCAAAGGTACCCAAGATCTCTTGGGTCCTGAAAGGTTAGCTGCACCTTTTACTGGTGCTTTCCACGATTTCAAAGCATTCACATCATCAATCCTCATAATAAGACAATCATTCATAGTGTGACCTGACTTCTCACAGTAATGACAATAAATAATGCATTCAAGTTCTTCTTCAAGGGATGTGCATGAAATTTCTGTGGGATGGCATTAGTTCTGTCATTTCTATCATGGGGCTTGAAATTTCCTCTCAAATACCAGCAGTCTTGAACTATGTGGCCGGTCCTCTCACACTTGTGACAATAAGATTCAGTGTAACTTACTTGTGATAGTGCTTCCCTTGACACTCTATGTGTTAAGTCACTTGCACGAGGCTTGTGTGACCAAAAGTTTAGTTGTGTTTATTTATTTTTACCAGTATTATTTTGCTTCGTTATTATTTATTCTTGTTATTTACTGTGATTTCATGGAGGTGGGGATCCACGAGACCCCTACTGAGACAATAAGATAAGACTCAACCTTTTTCTTTTCAAGTGTGGTGCACCTCCACGCAATTCGGAGGCCTAGTGCGGCGCCAGTAGAGTCTTAGAGTTACTAGACTGCTCAAGCCAAGGTACATCCCAAGACTTTGTACGTTTCTTTTGTTGGACTATATTTTTGGACTTGTACTCTAGAGTTTAAACTATGTATAAATTGTATTAAATATTAAATTTAATTTTCACATTTTATTTTACTGCATTCATTCTAGAATCCCATGCACTCCCGCAACATCAATCGAACCCTTCCGAGCACTGTAGCTCGTGGGTGATGAGTCATGATTTGGGTTGCATTGGTTACTTTTTGGTACCCAAATCTCGTGTCATTACAGATGGTCTACCTTCAGAGTGATCATCCCCTTTGGAGGCCTCTTTGTGTTGTCATATGCTATGACTGAGATAGCTGAAGGTTGCATTTCTTTCTCACAGATCACATATAATGTTAGGGTGTTGGGAGGGAGCACATTGATGGATGCCCCAATTTCTACTAAAAATGAATCTACGGCCACATTATTGATGTTTATTGTAACACATAAGGCATATTTTCGAGCCTCCTTGGGGGCAAGCTCATAATCATGAAACATAATGGCCGGGTATTCACTCATTGGTGTCATCACTGTCGAGATTTTTTCCACCGAGAAATCTTCATTCACCATGACTTTCTGAAGATATTCCATCAAGGCCTCTTGATGCATCTTAGACCTCTTAATTAACTCAAGAATTGAGATCCTGGTTGGTGTCTTATCCAAGTGCTTCAGCAAATCATATTGAGTTACTGGGATGGACTCTTCCGCCTATCCTTTCAGGGCCTCTTGCCCCCTTCTATTTTCTCCCTTCGGAACCTCCGAACCCTCCTTCCTCTTTTGATCCACTCTCCCCGGGGCATCGCGTCCCTACATACTCCTTTCTCCTAGGGCATCGTGCCCCCTCCGATAACCCTTCTGGGCATCGCACCCCTTCCTATTTTCTCCCTCCGGAACCTCTAGACTTTTCAAGTCTCATAGGGCATTGCGCCCTTCCCTATTCTCTCCTTTCGGAACCTCCGGACTTACCTATTCTCACGGGACATCACGTCCCTCCACATTTTATTCCTTCGAAATCTCAGATTCTCTATTTCATTCTTCATCTCTTCTCCCAAGACATCGCGTCCCTTTTTACTCTCTTCTTCTGAAGCCTTCGGATTCTTCTCTCTTCCTAGAGCATCACGTCCCTCGATATTTTCTTCCTCCAGAACCCTCGGACCTTCTTCCTTTCCTCTGATTCACCCTTCTACTCCTCCAGGACATCACGTCCTTTGTTCTCTTTTTCCCTTTAAATCATCTTTTTCCATACCTCCTCCCAGGGCATCGTGTCCCTCGAGATTCTCTTCCGCCGGAGCCTCTAGATTTTCTCTATTCTGATTCTCCTCCTTTGCCTTTGGACCCTCCAAATTCGCATCTCTCGATCTACCAATTTCTCCTCCTAATTCCACCCGATCTAGGGTCTGACCCGACTTCTTCTACGTCAATTGCTTTGGGCATTTGTCCATTCTCCCACTACTTTCGAGACTTTAGTTCTCACTCCTCCTCTTGATTTCTCCCGTTTCTTCTGTAGACCATTTATGTGATCAAGGTCTCTACACCTTAGTAAGGAAGTTCTAGCCCTTACCTCTTTTCCTTTTCTCCTTATTCGTCTGAGTCAAGTTTTGGCACCACTCCCTCTTATTAAGCCACTTCTAATCATTGCCTCTTATATTCTTTTTTTGCCAAATGAGGATAAATCCCATGATTAATCAACATCGCCTCCAGCAGCTGCTTCAACAAAGGTCGCAAGGTAATATAAAAAAGAAAAAGAAGAAGAAGAAGGAAGGGGATTGATGAATCAACAGTAATAAACGACAAAAGAAATAAGAAGAAAAAGACAACAAAGAGGATTGAGGGGAGTGTTACGAGAGTGAACAGCATTTAATGCAAAATATTTGATTTGAGCATTTAATGTTCATCTGACAGCTCATTTGTTAGGTTAAAACCCCCCATATGGTAGCTCTAAACACCCATTTGGCAGCCCCTCGTTGCACATTAAATGCTACAACGGTAGCCCCCTTAACATCCCATCCACCAGCTCATTGGATGGGTAAAACCCCCCATCTGGTAGTCCCCCTTTTGCGCATTTCGACAGCCCCCTATGGAGCTCATCCAACAGCGTCATGGGAGCTCATCCGGTGGCATAGCGAGTGATCCGGCAACAACGGCCAAAACCGACAACCCTTTGCTTCATCCGGTAGTCCAGTGACGTGTTGAATCGATAGCTCCATGATGATAGCATGCAGCCTCTGCACCCCTATATAAAGGGCCCCAGAGGAGGAGAAAAAAGAAGAAGAGAGGACTCTCCCCAGAAGGAATGAAGGAGTAGCAACTCAAGGAGTCCATCGCGAAACAAAGCTATAGAAAAGGAAAAGAAGAGAGAGAGAGAGCCCCCAGGAGAAGTGAAGAGTGTGCATAGAGAGAGAAAGAGGAAGAGAAAATAGTGAGGTGAGAAAGGGGGGAGCGTGAGCCAACACTCTCATCTCCCCCTCCCTATATTGGTTCTTTTTTCTTTCTTTCTTTCCTTTTCCCTTTGATTCATATCTGTTCTCCCTTTTGCAATTAAGGAATAAAAATGGAAGTTTGTGCAAATCCTATTTTACACTGTATGGCATTGTTTGCATTTGATCTTTATTTCTTCGAAGTCTTCCCATCGCCGTCACCATCTTTGGTTTACGATTTCACATGGCTCGATTACGTGGGTTAATCTAGTCAATTATTTTGAGAAAAAATGCAAATACGACAAAGGAATTGGAGATTTCCCCCCTCCCGTAGAGACGCGGTCTCTATAAATCTTCGCGAGCCTGGGATTCCCACTAGGACGCCGAGTTAGTTGTACCTTAAAAACCCAAAAGTCTAGAGAGCACTTCATGAATTCTACGTTTTCTATGGATTGACTTTATCGTGGCCATCAAGCGACTGCTGCCTTCAAATAGCGGTCGATCTCTGACCACATTCTGCTAGCTTGATTCATTGCGTCGACCCAGCTTCTTGCGTTGACTCATCTTCTGTGCCCGTCAGATGGTGGTTCTCACTTGACCGCTACCTCTTGATAGCGGTCCTAGATCGATCCTGTTCTATCATCTTGCAGTCCAACCCATGGTTTGACCCAAGGGTTGATTGTGCTCTGTTCACAGATGGCCTTCTAATTATCTGGACCCCAACACCTTATTCAATAAGTCATTAATGATCTATGGAACTTTGGAAATGTACCGTTATGCTGCCGAAATTCCTCCATAACATGTCTAATTAATTCATCCTTGATCTCATGATTTTCATCTTGGTGTGTTCTTACCTTTGGTTTTATTGCCATGAAACTATTGTTTAAACTTGACATTATTGGACTACTTAATATTTCTCATGGAAGTAACTTGATTTATAACTTGAAGATGCAAGGGCGAGCATGGACGGTGTCCAAGGGCTCTACGCTAGCCCTCTCGGTAGATGGCCGAAAACATACTATTAACCATGGGGTATGATGAACACTGGCGTCACATTGCGCTGGGAGTAATTTTTTTATAAATGACTAAAATCCACGAGATCTCATGCTTGATTAATACATGCTTATTACATGACTTTTTAGTTCATAGCCTTTCTAAGATTATAAAAGTACATTCTCGTTACATGCTAGTATAATCTCGTTATTGAAAGGCCATACTTTAATCTTACTTGATCATGTTTTCATATCTCGTATCTCTTGGCTTGCTCATATCTTGATACTTATTGTTACTTTGGTTTTATCCATATAATTTATCGCACTTTCATTATCTTACCCTCTAGAGCTAAAATGTTAATTACGTTAACACAATCGCCCTCATCACAAGGAGGCCACAGGGGGCAAAAAGGCTAATAACCTGGCTGAGGTGAAAACCCGAAAAGACACCTCAGGTAAAATTGGGAAACCCCTCGACACGAAAACCCATGAGGGCGCATCGAAAATAGCTAAAGGGGGTCGACTCTGGTCTAAACTCGAAAGGGCGGTAGAGTCGACAATGAGAAAATATATCTCTCCCCACCAGTCAAGGTAACCATCCACCCACCTCTCAATGAATCATAGGCCTCTCTAGTCAAAACATGCCAGCCCCTGACCAACGCATATTGCCAAGTTACTAACCCTGCACTCTCCAGCTAGTTCTATATTACCCTGTTTGGCTCATTTTACCTTTGGCCTCCGCTCCATCGTAGTGGGCCTGCAACCCCCAATATCCATACATTATCCCAGTCATTTATCCCAACAAACCTCAGTCTCGGCTGATTCCCAGGCTCCCTCCATTCTACATCCATATACCTTAAATACCTTCAACCCAGAATCCCCAGCTGCCAGTCTGCCATGGTTTACCACCATGATCCCAGTCGTAACTTCGATGTTCATTGATTCCCTAACCAACCAGTTATGATTCCAGTCACACTCCGCCAGGACATAATCACCCTTAGGGCTGTAACTCAGTACCCTGTAAAGGCCCCAACCGGAGCCACAACGACACTAAGCTTCCAGTAACACGGGCTTCAAGTCACGTCCCTCAACAGCAGCCCGCTACAGATGAGACTCTCCAGATTCAAAAAAAATGTGGGGTTACAAATAGAGATATCATGGCGGCCTCAAGTAGCTCCCTCCACAGGACTATTGAGGATAAAAATTGCCACTAACCCAGAGGTAAAAACCCACAAGGGCATCTCAAGCAAAATCGGGTAACCCCTCGATGTGAAAACCTACAATGGCGCACATGAAAAAGTAAAAAGGGGGCAGCTTCGGTGAAAACCCGCAAGGGCGGTAGAGCTGGTAAAGAGAAAAAAAACTCTCTTCCTTCCTACTTCTCAATGGTGAAAGTCATTGACTGCGACATCCCGTCGACGGTGAACTCAGCATCACTCCACAACAATGGTGGCCATTACACCCCTGAGGGTCGGTCATCACCAGTCTCCAACTCCAGCATTTGGTTACATACCTCAACGGTCAGCCGACCAATCGCAGTCCTCTAGCTACTACGCATCAGCAGTCAGTCGACCAGCTCCAGTTCCAGTTTTTAGCTCCAGTATTCAGATACACACTTAGTGGTCAACCGACCAGTCCCAGTCTTCTGGCTACTATGCACCAGTAGCCAGCTGGCCAGCTCTAGTTCTTGTCTCCAGCCCTAGTATTCAGCTACACACCATAATGGTCAGCCGACCAGTCCTAGTCCTCCGGCTACTATGCACTAGCAGTCAGCCGACAGGCTCCAGTTCCACACCTCAACAGTCAGCCGACTAGTCCTAGTCCTCCGACTACTACGCACCAGCAGTCAACTGGCCAGCTCTAGTTCTAGTCTCCAGCCCTAGTACTCGACTACACACCTCAATGGTCAGCTGACCAGTCCCAGTCTTGCGACTACTACACGTTAGCAGTTAGCCAGCCAGTTCCAGTTCCAACTCTAGTCCCAGTCTCCGGCTACAACACCTCAATGGTTAGCAGGCTAGCTCCAGTTCCAGTTTTAGTTCCAGTCCCAGTCTCCTGGCTACTGCACAGTAGCAGCTAGCTGGCCAACCCAGCTCTAGTTCCCAAGATCAATATGAAGTACTTTTTCAGCTAACAACATGCTAGCAACTGATTCGCTGGTACTTAGCACATAACTGATATATTTCAGAGTCAACCAGTAACCCCAGTAACACATGCCACTACACACATACGGGTCGGCCCCGAGCCCCCCAGTTCCCAGCAACCTAGTCCAACACCCCCATGTGGGTCAGCCTCCAGTCGCTAGTTTCCAGTTCCCAATTCCTCGAATCATCTGACCTGTACACATTACGTCCCAGTCCCCCAATTCCCTACCAGTCTTGATCAACATACCCTACTTGGGGGAACCCCCAATACCCAGCTCCCAGTGCCAAGTACCCAACATCTAGTACTCAGTACCCAGTCCCCAATGCTTAGCCCTCAGTCCCTAGTGCAAGCTGGCCCATCCGCTCCCTCTCCTCCAGCAAGGCGGCCAGCCTCTGAGCCCTCTGCTCCTATGCCTGACGAAGCCGTAGGTACTCCACCCATATGCCAGCCAGTCTGAACATCTAAGGCTCCCGCAAGAAGCCAAGAATGTGGTAGCCTCGGGTACACTCCGTCAGACACTGCTTCAAGTCCTCCGGAGAAAGAAGGGGGTCGGGCTGAAGATACCCTCTCGCTCGCTAGAGCAAGGAGGCACCCACGCTCCCGTCCACCAATGGCTCGGGTGGTGGAGTGGAGGTGGGCCACTCAACCTCCAAACTCAGAGAGAAGTCTCCCGTCTCCGTCAGCACAATAGTTGATGCTGCACCATACCAAAAAGAACAAAGGGAAAGTGAGAAATACATGTGAAACTTTCCATGAAAAATAAGGCAAAAAACCTGATAAAACTTCTAGCCCTTACCCAGTGCAAGCCCCTCCACACCTACAGCATCACTCGCTAGGGTCAGAGAAGGGAGAGACTCCTCAATAACTCAGGAGCCTTCTCCCACAGCCCTACCCCCTCCAGAAGCAGCAGGGAGGTCAGGGACCTCCTCCCGACCATCGACAATAGGAGTTGGAACATGCTCCTCCCCTGACTCCAGTGCTACACACAACACAGAAGCATAAGTATTCTGCCAGGAAGCATAAACAAGTGCTAAAGAAGGGAAGGAAAGGCCCCCACGCACCTCCAGAAGTAGCCTCCATCTCAGCCCCCTCAGTGGAGGAGGCCCTAAAAGAGGAGAAACTCGAACTCTCCTCCGTCTCCATGATGAAGCTACCAACCTGAGGAGCCTAATGAAGTCTCCGATGAACTTTTGAAGGTGGTGGAACTAGAAGTCCCTACAGATCAACAAAACATACTCCTTTTCTTAGTGGCAAGAAAGTTCTTTACATAAGAAACATGAGCATGTAATTTTTCAGCCTTCTTATCATCTTGATCTTTCAATCTACACTCGTGCATCTCATGACCTAATTTATGGCAGTAAAAACATTTGACATTCTTACCAAAGAACTTGTTGGCCTGAGTTTTCTTAGCATGGACATTTTCATCACTCATTTTCAGTGTTTTCTTTTTCTGTCCTGTTTCCTCCTTTTCTTGAGTGATAAATTATTTTGAGGAGGTGGAGGCAGATGAGCTGGCTACGTTTGAGCTCCTTACAAAGGTTGTGTAAAGTTTATTCCTCGCATCCTGCTTGCTGCCAATCTTGTTGTTAGTATTTTTCTTTTTGAAGATAGTCTTCAGATTTTTGCCTTGCTCCTAAATTTTCTATGTAGTGAATTTGAACACAGATGGAATATGAATTTTGTTTGGTTCAGAGTTCTTAACAGATAAATTTGTCATTACATTTCCATCTGTTCCATTGTTGACAGGACTATAACCCAGTCCCTTCTTCTGAAGGTTAACACTTGTTCCGAGAAGCTTATTCAGATTTCTCTTTCCTTTAACAAATTTTGATAAAGATGATTTCGCATCCTCAATCTCACATTTTAAATCAGCAATAACAACTTCATAACCAGCAATCTCAGTTTCACATGAAATAACCTGCTGATGTAAAGCATCATTCAAACTTTTCAAGGTAGAAATTTCTTGTTTTAGCTCATGTTCATTATTGGCTTCTTCCTCCTTCAGCACATATTTTCCTTTCTCCATCGTCATCCATTTCTCTCCCATAACAGTGTTTAATACCATGAGCTTCTTATTTTGTTCCTTCAAATTTCTATTCTCTACCATGAAAGCTCTCACTCTGTCAGACTCATCAACAGATGTGCCCTCCTCCATTTCAAGCACTACCAATCTATCCGACAGAGTGATATTTAGTTGCTCTAACTTTTCTATTTCCTTTTCGAGTTTGTCATTTTGTATGAGCTCAGTAATCAATATCTGATCATCAAGATTGACGTCTTGTTTTAGATCAGTTCTAGCCTCTTCCAGATTCTTTAGCAGTTCAAAATTAACAATCTTAAGAGCTTCCAGCTTCTCTGATATTTGACTGTTTTCTTTCTGAAGTATTTTGAAGTTTTCTTCAATTGAGTGAGGCGCCGCTGATATTCCGTGGCTCGGATGCCTGCGATCTCTCAGATGTCACTCGCTATATCGAGGTTTACGAGCAGTTTCTGCTCATTCACCTCGGGCGAGAAGTTGATAACTCGGAGGGATAGGTTGCCGACCTCCAACTGAATCATGGCATCGGTGCCATAAACCAACTGGAAGGGGGTCTCGCCAGTGGCTATTCATGGAGTGGTTCGGTCCGACCAAAATACGCTTGGCAATTCCTCGAGCCAACTACTCTTGGCATTCCCGAACCTAGCGTTAATACCTTTCAAAATAGTTTTGTTGGCATTTTTGACTAGCCCATTAGCCTGGGGGTGGGCTACCAAAGTGAAGTGGTTCCGAATGTGTAGGTCGGTACATTTGCTCTTAAAGTAATGAGAATCAAATTGCCGACCGTTATCGCTCACGATCACTCAGGGGATACCAAAATGACAAATGATCGAATTCCATACGAAGCTCCAAACAACTGACTTGGTGATCCTAACATTGGCTTTGGCTTCAATCCACTTTGTGAAGTAGTCGATGGTGATGATGACGAACTTCTTCTGGGCCTGAGCCATAGGGAATGTCCCCAGTATGTCAATTCCCCAATGAGCAAAGGGATATGGCTCGGTAAGGGTGATGAGCTCCGAGACTGGCTAGTGGACCAGATGGTTGAATCGTTGGCATTTGTCACATTTTTACACATAGGTCGAACAATCTCACTGAAGAGTGGGCCACTAGTAGCCTTGTCGTAGCAAGATCCTGGCGAGTGATCTTCCTCCCTGATGCGCGCCGCAGTTGCCTTCGTGAACTTCTTGAATTGATTCACTGGCCTCATTGGCGCCGAGGCACTTAAGGAGGGGGCTGGTGAAAGACCTTTGGTACAGGGTGTCGTCCAAGATGACGAAAGGTCAGGCCTGGTATTTCAATCTCTGAGCTTCCCGAGGGTCAGAGGGCTCCTGGGAGTCTCGGAGCCAAGATATGTAAGGGGTCCGCCAGTCGCCCGGGGTAGTTGGGTCAATGATCATAAGCTCAGATTCGATGCTCAGTTGTTCTAACTCTTCGAGGAAGACTGACCGAGTGCCTTCAGGGCTGAGGGAGGAGGCCAGATGAGAGGGTGTCCGCCCGGGAGTTTTCCTCCCGAGCTATTCGGACTACCTCGAAACTCTCAAATCGTTGGGCCAATCCTCAGACCATTTGGAGATACTTAATCATTAGTGCTTCCCGAGCTTCGTAGTCACCATTGACCTGGCTGGTGACTAGCTGGGAGTCAGTGTGGATCCTGACTCGCTCGGCCCCTAGTCGTCGTGCCATCCTGGCCCCCGAAATGAGGGCATCATACTCAGAGGCATTATTAGATGCCTGAAAGTTGATATTCAGGGCGTATTGTAGCTTTGCTCCTTTGGGTGACTTGAGGAGGACACCAGCACTGCTTCCAGCCGAGTTGGATGACCCATCGACGATCAAGTCCCAGATTGGTCCGTGTGTGGACGGGGGTGCTTCCTCGATCGGGACGGTGCTCTCCGCGATGAAGTCTGCTAGGGCTTGTCCCTTGATGGCCGTGCGGGGGTGATAAGAGATATCGTAGGCTCCGAGCATGATGGCCCACTTGATGAAGCGCCCTGAGACTTCGGGATGAGAGAGGATCTTCTTCAGGGGCTCGCTGGTACCACGATAATAGAGTGTCCTTGGAAATAAGGTCAGAGGTGCTTGGCCGAGGTTACCAATGCTTGCACGAGTTTCTCAGTTACATGGTACCTTCTTTTGGCCTCGTTGAGCACCTTGCTGGTGTAGTAGACTGGCCTCTTGACTCTCACGTCGTTTCAGACTAGGACTGAGCTTATGGTAGAGGGGGTCACTGAGAGATACAGATGTAATGCTTCGCCCGGAACTGACTTTGATAGTACCAGAGGTGAGGTTAGGAATTCCTTGAGATCTTCAAAGGCCTTCTGGCATTCCTCATCCCACGCGAATGTGGCAGATGTCATTTTGGGTCCCCTCAACAATTTGAAGAAGGGTAGGCATCATTCGGCCGCCCGGGATAGGAAACGATTGAGCACAGCGATGCGCCCGATAAGGCAATGGACGCCATTGACGTAGGTGGGCGGCCGCATGTTCAGGATGGCCTGAGCCTTGTCTGGGTTGCCCTCGATCCCGGGCTGAGTTACCAGGAAACCCAGGAATTTCCCAGATCTAACTCCGAAGGTGCACTTGGCGGTATTGAGCTTCATGTTGTACTTAAGGAGGGTGCCGAAGGTCTCGGCTAGGTCGGTAAAATGGTCTTTGGCCTTTGGCATTTTTATGAGCATGTCGTCGATGTAGGCCTCGACGTTTCAACCAAGTTGTCCTTCGAAGATATGGTTGACTAGCCTTTGATATGTCACCCCGGTGTTCTTTAACCCGAATGGCATTCGGGTGTAGCAGTGTACACCGAAGTCAGTGATGAAGGCGATCTTCTCGATATCCTCTGGGTCCATCCTGTAACTATCACTTTATAAGATTGGCCATTGTATATAGGAGTTCAAACACTTGAATAATGAGTATGGAAGCCACTTGTGAAAATGTCGTAGACCAATTTTGCTATCCTTGGTGCAATGCCACACCCGATCAATCATGATACCGATACATGTTTGGACTTTGTCTCGCCCATGGGATCAGATCCAGACCCCATATTTTATACTTTAGCATTAAATGTTAATTTGTTTGAACCCATAGTCTCTTTTTGTGTTTAGACCAATTCCACTTAAATTAATGGCCAAGAATTCTAAGGATCAAGTATGTAGGAACTTTTAGGAAGATTCACGGAATAGAGATTCCAAGAATAAAACTTTAGACAAGTATGACATAGTGACAAGTTTCTCGTAAGAACCATGACAATCTGTAAAACTGGGTAATTGGCGTCCACTCAGATAGCCATCAATTAAGGAAATAGCGTCCACTGCGATGGTTGCCTATTCCTGTGAACAGGACAAGCTTGAGGCAATAGCGCCCATCCAGACGGTCACTCATTCAATTAGCACCCGCTGGACTGGTCGCCCATTTATATAGAGACAGGTTTCTCACAGAATCACCAGAACAACGTTCTATGAGGGCCGAGCGTCATGTTTCTTCAGAGTGACATGGCAAATAGGATTTCAGGGTTTTGATGGTACAACTAGCTTAGATGCCTTGAGGGAATCTAAGGCTAGCGTAGACTTACGGAGGTCCCAATGAAGAAAGTACTAGTCCGAAGGAAGGAATATCCAGTAGAGGGTCTAATCATCACCAAGAGTTAGAGGTGTATAACGTGAAGCGCCGTGAAATAGGGACTCCATCTCAGATGCGAGATAGAAGTGCCAAGAAGACCCATGATATGGGCCAAAAACTCGATAAAATTGTGAGACAGGAAATTCGCGTCCCAATAAACAGGCGTCAATTTAGCAGTATGTGTCTCCTTAGAGAGGCGTCAATTCTAGAATTTATCATAATATAAATAAAACTGTCATAATTGGCGTCTGAATTGAGAAACAGAGTGCCGTAAGTTTGTTTGAGAGAGAAGTGAGATTGAGCAGAAGAATATTAATCTGACTTCTAGATCAGATCCAGAGTCAGATCACTCAAGTGGAGCTACAGTTTTCTATTTCTGTCATCGTGTTTCGTTGTCTCTTTAGTTTTCCTTTTGAATTCTTTGTAACCTATGTATCAGCGGAGCAAGCTGTGGTGCTCAGCTGCAAGGTGTGATCCTCGGACAGCAAGCTGTATTGCTCAGCTGGAAAGCAAGCTGTGAGGCTCAGCTGTTTGTAGAGATCTTATCCCCGAAGCTGTGGATCAGCGATCTTCAAGCTGTTAGTCAGCGGAAGCCTTACTCGATTTTGTAAGGGGTGGACGTAGATCTCGAGCTCCAGATTGAACCACCTTAAAATTGTTGTGTTCCTTGTGTGTTTGCACCATTTATCATTGCTTCATCTAGATGAATGTCTAGGATCACTTTTGATTAGCATTTGATCTTGTGCGGTTTCAATTCTCTCATCTATGACCTAGGAGTATATAAAAAGCAATGGCGGGAAAGATTGGTTATGCCAATTCATTATGTCATTCCTTGCGTGAGGGATCCTGGATCACACCTCCACCTCGTACTCGAATTGGTTGTGGGATTGTTTACTTCAGTTCTATATGCTAATTCCTCCATTTTATCTTTAGTCTGCATAGAATTCATCAGCGGCTATTTCCATTTTATTTGAGTGATCGTCTCACAGCAGGTCTTTAATTCCGCATTTCTTTGTTTCTGCTGTAGAGTTGTAATTTGGGGTAGATCTATTCACCCGGCTCCCCTCTAGATCTGTAGTTCATCTGTCATATATCACATTGTTCAAACATGACTGGGGAGTGGTGAATGTGACTTGTGAGAGTTCACGAAATCAAAATTGGATTCTTCGTTTGGGTTCGATGCTCAAATCACCCACTTATGAATTAAGTTAGTTTAAACTAAAGATGTCAGGTTCGGAGAGCCGAAAAAATGCATTCTCCAGGGAGGAGGGCTGTCAGACTGGGAAAAGACAGGTTTCCTCTGAGGCGTCATGGATATAAATTATAGAAACATATATTTTTGTACGCTATTTTTTCCTAGCATTTTGAAAACATATGCCATTAGTTAATACAATGACTTGTCTAATCATGTATGATTTATGTTTTCCAATAAATCGTCGGGTCCCTTTCGAAGGGCTGGTGCCCTTGCAGGGGGTTAATTTTGGACCCTTGGTTAGGGGTTTGACCACCTTCATAATATTTGGAGCTAATTGGGCGAACATTTTATAGGGATCAGCCCAGGTTGCTGTTGGATTAGTCTTCTGAATTGGACGGCCCAGCCCATCGATTGTAAGACAACTTAAGCGAAGCAGTACTATGATGAGCTCAAGCCAGCAAAAATTCTATGAAATTGTCCAGTCGTTCATCCTTGGATTCTCACCATTCATTGACTGAAAAAATGTTAATTTAGTCACCAAAGGATCTTAATTAATTCTTCCTCCCCCACCTTAGACCCAAATCATATCTGTGGCTACTTGGATAATTATTTTAATTTATAACTATAAAATTAAATCATTTCATTCCAATTAGCTTAGGTAAGCAAGTGGCTATGTAGATGGGGATACAGACTTTGATTACGAGCTAGTTGTTTTGATGAAAAACGCTGTAAAACTTTATTTGAGCGACGCATGAAATATGGTAACCATATTTTACTGTGTTTTCTGTCAAACCAAATGACTCCCAAAGTAAATTTGAGTTGAAGGAAGAAACATGAGTTGAGCTCAACTTAGACAACCCTATTGCGAATTAAATCAACCCGTTAAACAGTCCTCGGTGCCCAACTGTGCTGCATTTTTACGGCGATTGGTTAATTTCTTTGGTAGATCCTCTCTTCTTTATTGGGACGCAGCAACCTCTACTTAATTAAGACAAGTCAGTTACGTGAGTGCATATTAATTATTGTATTTGCGAATGCAACTTTAACTGAAAAATCTCATTTTAGATAAAATTAGTGGAGATAAAAGTTCAAATCATTACCTGGATGTATACATGAACTACATGTTGTATCACTTGAGAATGAAATTGTTGGCTTGAATGCATCTTTATCTAGATTTGTGAAAAGAAAAGATAATCTGGAGAAAATTTTGGGGACTAAGGTAAATTTCCAATGGGAAGGACTAGGTTATGAACCTAGAAAAAAGAAAGACTTTGGTCTAAAAACACAAACATCGCTTGTGCATGCATCATGTTCCTCAAATATGTCAAATACTCCTTCTATTGAAAAATCAAAGTCTAAACCTCCGGTTCAATTAAGGACCATGAAAATTGATGCACATGCTAGAAATTCACATGAGAAATTCTAGGCTCCAAAACCTACAAATGTTAATTGTCATTATTGTGGAAAGCATGATCATGTTATGAATGATTGCTACATGTTGAGAAAAGATGATTTGAATACTTGTAGAAAGTATGCTAAGAAATTTCACACTGCACAGAAAAAGAAAGTTGAATGCTACTATTGTGGAAAATTTAGACATGAAATGTATGATTGTAACATATTGAAAAAGGATGACTTGAAAACATGTAAAAATAAAAATATTTTTTATTTCAAATGTGGAAAGCAAGGACACTGTGTGTCACACTGTTGGCAAGCAAATGAAAGAAAGAATTTTAATGTCAAAAATAATTATGTCTTTGTCAACCCACAGAAATTCCATGCTTATCCTATTGTGAAGAAGAGAAATTTTCATGCTTATAATGATAACATTCATGTTAAATCACAGAAATTCAATGCTTATGCATACAAAAAAATTGTGAAATCATTTGTTAGTTGTCATTATTATGGAAAGCTTGGGTATATTATGCATGATTATGATTTGATGTATTTTGATGATATGCATGCCTAGAGATTGTGGAAGGCACCCACAAGAGGTGCAACTAACCATCTGGGACCCAAGAAGACTTGGATACCCAAAACTGTCTAATGAGAATCTTTTTGCAAGATTACCTTAAGGCCAAGTGGAAGCTTGGAAAATAACGGTTGCTCAAGACACAGATTTTGAAAATAAAATTCTAAAGAAAATTTCCCTGACTTAAGTTCACTATGATTTATGCTTTGGCGCATTCCCTTCTCACCTTATCTCTATTTTGTTAATTCACATATAGCGGGTACCCTGGTACAGTTGCTATTAGGTCACTTGCACTTGATAGGAACACCTCTTGGACTTGAGAGCCTCTATGTTGGAAATTCTTTCTGCCAGACTAGGTGATCTTATTTCAAAACCTCCGTAAGACTCCGTGAGCCTGGGATTCCCACTAGGACATCGAGTTGATTGTACCCTAAAAACCCAAAAGTCTAGAGAGCACTTCGTGAATTCTATGTTTTCTATGGACTGTCATGATCGCGGCCCTCAAGCGATCGCTACCTTCAGATAGCGGCTGGTCTCTAATCGCGTTCTGCCAGTTGTTCTATTGAGTCGACCCTTTTCTTATTATGCGTCGACTCCACTTGATTACCACTTGCACTCGACCATGAGCTCGGTCCTCATTGAACCGAATTCTGTCATCCTTCAGTCCAACTCGTGGTCTGACCCAAGGGTTGAGTGTGCTCTATTCTCAAATGGTCTTCTAATTATCTGGAACCCAACACCTTATTCATTAAGTCATTAATTAATTATGAAACTATGAAAATATACCATTATACTGTCAGAATTCCTCCATACCGTAATGTCCAATTAATTCATCATTGATCTCATGATTTCATTTTGGTACATTCATACCTTGGTTTTTATGGCCATGAAACTATTGTTGGTACTTGATATTATTGGCCTCCTTTTATTCTCGTGGAAGTAGCTTGATTTATAACTTGAAGATACAAGGGTGGGCATGGGCGGTGTCCAAGGGCTCCACGCTAGCCCCCTCGACAGATGACCGAAAATATGCTATTAACCATAGGGTATAATAAATACTGGCGCCGTATTACGTTGGGAGTACTTTTTTTATAAACATATGAAATTCACGAGGCAATCTCATGAAATTATACTTCCTTGTTACATGACTTTCTAGTGCATAGCATTTTCAAGGTTATGAAAGTACATCTCGGTGAACGTCGTATCGGACGGCAGCTGAAATTCCAGCACCGATGTGAGCTTGCCATCCCAGCGGGTGACCAGCGGCGCGAGTTCGGCCGGCGTGATGACCTGCGTGGTGCTGGTGCCCGCTTCGATATCGTCCGTCGATGCGGTCGGTATCTCGAACTCATGCGTATGGAAGGGGATCAATGCCATGGTTCAGCCCATGAAAAAGGCCCGCTTGCGAGGCGGGCCTGGATGCGGAAGCGGGTGCGGTGGGTGGCGGGATCAGAACTTGATCAGGACGTTGAAGATGATGGTCGGCTGGACGTTGTTGTGGGCATTTCCCCCGCCCTGATCCGCGATGGTCACGGTGTGCGTGTGCGCCCCGTCCGTCGATGTCGTCTGCGTGTCGGTGTTCGGCGTTGACGCGCGTCCGACGCGCCCCGATCCACCGTCCGAACCGATGGTGATGTCGTGGTTGTGGGCCCCTGCCGAGCCGGTGGTCGATCCGGGGTGATTGTGTTCCGGCATCTGGCCAATGGTGAGGGTGTGGCTTTCCGAGCCGCCCGTTGCACCGAGGTTGAGGCCGTTCACGCCGCCGCCGCCAGCCGTAAGCCGCCCGGCAGCCGTGCCGCCCATGTTGTCCTTGCCGGCGATGACGCGGCCGCGAACGTCGGGAAGGTTGAACGTGGTGGTGCCGTTGCCCGTGCCGTAGGTTGTGCCGATGACCGCGAACAACGCCGAATAGGTGTTGCGCGATACCGCCTGCCCATGGCAGAGCAGCCACCCGGACGGCGCCGTCGAGCCCGCATAGGCCATGATGGCACCGACGACGGCCGGCATTGCGCCAAGGTTTTCCAGCGCGCCGCCGGCCGACGTTGCGCCCGTCCCGCCCTTGGAGACAGGGCGAGGCGTGTTCATGACCGTTACGAGATCATCGAGGAAAGCGTTGTATTTCGCGCTTTCGATGGTGGTTTCCGGCGCGCCTTGCGTACCGGCCGGAACCGAGTAATTACCATTGCCAGCTAATGGAATTGTCGTCACTCCTATATTTAACGGCTTAGACATGAAGTCATGACGCCGTATAACTTGCCTTAGGTGGAATGTCACGACGTCAAGACAGAATATTTACCGGCTTAGGCGGAAAGTCATGATGTCAGATAAGAATATTTAACGGCTTAGACATGAAGTCGTGACGCTATACAACTTGGCTTAGGCGGAAGGCCATGACGCCTAGGTAGAATATCTATCAGCTTAGGCGAAAAGTCATGATGCCGGACAAGAATTTTTAACGGCTTAGACATAAAGTTATTTTGTCGTACAACTTGGCTTAGGCGGAAGGTCACGGCGTCAATGTAGAATATTTACCAGCTTAGGCGGAAAGTCATGACGCCGGACAAGAATTTTTAACGGCTTAGATATAAAGTCATGACACTGTACAACTTGGCTTAGGCGGAAAGTCATGACGCTAAGGCAGAATATTTATCGGCTTAGGCAGAAAATCATGATGCTAGATAAGAATATTTAACGGCTTAGACATAAAGTCATGATGTCGTACAACTCAGCTTAGGCGGAAGGCTATGACTCCAAGGCAGAATATTTACCGGCTTAGACGGAAAGTCATGACGTCGGACAAGAATATTTAATGACTTAGACATAAAGTCATGGCGTCGTACAACTTGGATTAGGCGGAAGACCATGATGTCAAGGCAGAATATTTACCGGCATAGGAGAAAAGTCATGACGTCGGACAAGAATATTTAACGACTTAGATATAAAGTCATGACGCCGTACAACTTGGCTTAGGCGGAAGGTCATGACGCCAAGGTAGAATATTTACTGGCTTAAGCTGAAAGTCATGACGTTAGACAAGAGGAGATTTTTGTTGGTTTACGTGCTAGTCTAGACGAAAGGTCGTGATGCTGACGATTGGTTTATGCATCAGCTTAGACGAAAGGTCGTGATGTCGACGATAGAGTGGGTCTTTTGTTCTTTAACTGGATGGAATGACATGGCCATAGGTAAAAAGGGTCTTTTTGTTCTCCAGCTAGAGGTAGGGTCCGAAACGAGGGGACCCAGCTTTCCACAGTGTTCTCCAATCCGGAATTCGGGGATTTGGGAGTTGCCTGCGAGGACGACCCCGCTTCCATTGCTTCTCCGCCTCCTCCTCCGTGTTCCTGCGTCTGCTTTTTCAGCTTTCTCTCCCTGAGTTCGTCGGGGGATTCGGAGGTCAGTTGCCGCACGGGGATCTTTCTTTCGACTTATTTTGGTTTCAAATTTTTCTTCCAATTGTGTGGTCTGCTTTTAGATTTTAAGATGCTCCCTCGTCCCTCGAATTTCTTCTCTACGTGGTTTTCTCCCCCTAGAATCCATCTGCGTTGGTGGAAGTATGAACTGGGCAGTCTTTGATTCACCTCTACAAAGAGTGGCCGTTTTCTAAGATCATTTTTTTTCTCCTTCTATCTGCCCGGCATCTGATTCGTGTTCGTCTGAAGAGTTCATGCGTTTGCCCATTTTCTGACGGAATTCTTACATGGGTTTGTCTAAATTTAAGTGCTTTTTGTAGTACTACCCTCCTCTTCTGCACACGTGGATCGCGATGCCTTCATCTTTCTTTCCTTCTTCTTCTTCTTCTTCTTCTTCTTCTTCTAAATACTACAATTCCCATGTAGAAGCAACAGACAAAAAAAGAAGCCCCAATTCGGAGTTCCCACGATAAAAGCGGCTGTTTTCTCCGTCTTCCCCTCTCGGAAGCAGCCAGAGGTGAAGTAAAGACCGTTCGCCACTCCTCCAAGAAAAAATAATGGCTTTTAGAAGAGGTACCAACTCCCCGATTACCCTTGTATCCTTTGCCTGAGGAGGTGGTGGTGGGGTGCTCCCCACACACAATTTCCTAATACCCTTTCCCATTTCCAGTGCAGAGGGTGTTCGGAATATAAAAGTCGCAGCTTCTTGTTTGTTTATGGAAATCAAACTTCTAAAACAGTTGCCTTTTGCACTGTTCAGCTTCTTTGCTTATCCTGCGCACCTGGCCTTGGTTTGGGGGGGTGGGGGTCCTCCATGGTCCAGCACCCAATACAGAGACTTCTCTTTCCTCCCCGTCCACTCCTTCCCTGCGTTTCCTGGCATCCAATGGCCTTCTTTGCCCGCCTGTGTTTGCTGCAGACGCGGATGGACGTTTTGGTCGACATTCTGCGCTGTTTGCAGTGGCAGTTGACCTCGATGTGGGTCTGTAGGGAACGGTGATCCTTGTGATCCGCGAGAAAAAAGTGTTTCAGACTGAGTGCTGCATTGCCCCGTCGTTCCCTCTGCAGATCTCCCAAGTGTTCCATCCCTTCACCTATTTTAGGAAATGGGTGTGCAGAGATGAGCCTGTTTACCTTTTCTTTCTTTTTTCTCCCTTTGTGAATGGGCTTCTTTTTTCAGTTTTTGTGTTGAATTCTCCTTACTCTTGATTTCTTTTTTCTCCCCTCTCTTCTTTATTCTGCAGACTTGAGGATTTGGTGTTGTCACTGCAAAATATAGCCTTCTGCAAAGAAGATCTCAAATGCGGTTTCCCTTGGATGGTACTGTGGATGGATGTGCATAGAACTGAGCCTCCCGGGAGTGTGGTTCTGCAAAAGACTGCAGAGGAGAGTCTGAGACTGCCGTTAGCCCCTACAGAGAGGATTCAGAAGAACAATGCTGCCCCTGTGGCACGCAAGCCTCGGACAAGGGAAGTCACATCCAGGTACAAGTCTGGCACTCCAATCACCACGTCTCCTGTCAGGCCTGCCACATCCCTGCGATGCCCATCTCCCACTGTCAACCGGATGGGTCTCTCAACACCGCCATCCTTGCCCAAGCGTTCACAATCAGCAGAGAGGAGACGACCCACGACGCCTACGCATCGAACTTCAGCACCATCATCCCCTTCAAGGACTTCGAGGCCTTCCACACCAGTGCATGACATTGCTGCGGATATCCATTTTTCTGCCAGGAGATTAGGTGGTGGTCGGATGCCGGATGGTTTGTGGCCTTCCATGAGAAGCCTGTCTGCATCATTTCAGTCCGAATCTGTCTCAGTTCCTCTCAGTAAAAGGAATAAGCCAATTTCAAATTCTAATGTCACTGCTGATCAGACTTTGAAGTCTTCAGGTAATGTGAAAATTGATGGGAAAAGGACTCCTTCAAGAGGGAAGAATGCCGCTGATCAATCAGAGAATTTAAAGCCTGTGGAGAATTCACATGCGAGGGTACTAGATCAGCATCGATGGCCCAGTCTAATGAATGGGAAGTCTTCTGCTAAAGACATGTCAAGAAGCGTGGATATCTCTGGTAGAGCTAGCAGATCAGGTAGTTTGCCCGCATCTCTCTGTGGGGCTTCACCAGTGAGGAGATCACACATCTCAGATGGACCAAGCAGGGGCCTCAAAAAAACTCTTGGTGACGTCACAAGGCATATGTCTTTTGATGGAAGTGGAGGAGCAGAGCGTGAATTTGATCACACCACAAGTATTCCTGTAGACCGTTCAGAAAGAGCTCCATCATTGACTCATCCAAGTAGAATTGTGCCACATCGTTCTGCAGGATCACCTTCTCCATCCTCACCTATGAAGACTTCTTTGCCATCAGCCTCCTCTAGGAGCATGGCTAGTCCATCCCGTGCAAGGCCATTAACTCCATCATCCAGTAAGAGTTCTTTGCCATCTGCCTCCTTTAGAAGCATGGTCAGTCCATCCCGCACTAGGCCATCAACTCCTTCATCACCCAGTAAGAATTTTTTGCCATTGGCCTCCTCTAGGAGCATGGTCAGTCCATCCCTCACAAGGCCATCAACTCCTTTGTCAAGCTCTTCTGCTGGTCGATTTAGTATTTCTTCCTCCATTCTAAGTTACACTGCTGATGTTCGGAAAGGAAAGAAGAGTGCAAACCATGTAGAGGCTGCACACCAGCTAAGGCTGCTATACAATAGGGATTTGCAATGGCGCTTTGTGAATGCAAGAGCAGATGCTGCAATGTCCATTCAAAAATTGACAGCAGAGGTGGGAAATGAAACTTCTTATAAGGCACTCTATTCTCTGTTTAGGTTGTTTGGTCTAATGTCCTTGTTTCTTTTATGTTCATGCTTATACTTAAGATGAATGTTGATATCCGAATGCTTTTGAGCTGTGTATATAGTTTAAGTTGTTATTGCCAATTATCTTTGATTATGGATTTTGTGATTTTTTTGGAGTGTGATGTATTTTGTGATATGAATTACCCAGCCCGAGCAGGGCGTTGCGGCCGTTCGGCGTGGCGAGGATCGCGCCGATCTGCTCCTGGGTGAGCGAGAACGCCGCGGTCTGCGGCTGCGCGGGCTGGCTGCCCGGGGCGGGCACGCCGGCCATGGCCTGCAGCACGCCCGGCACGGCGAGCAGGCTCTGCAGCTGGTCGTTGGACAGCTGCACCGCCGGCGTCTCGACCGGCGTGATCTCGGGGGTGGGGCAGGTGTGCGTCACGCCCGCGGTGAGCGACGCGCCGCACGTGGCGCACGTTTCCATGGTCTCTCCGGTGTCTCGGGTTGCGGCCACGCGCGTGACGCGCGCGCCGGTGAACGCTGGAACCGCCAGCACGGAGGTCTCGTACCAAACAGCGCCGCCGACGGCGACGAGCATCACGCCCTGGTTCAGCGGGTCGGGGGCGTAGTCGACGATGTCGACGCCGACGGAGAACCCGTCACGGACCTTGTCCTGCGCCTCGGCGAGGGTCCGGTCCCCGTCCGGGCCGCGGCCGACCTTGAACCGGGCGAACATGCCCTCGGGCCGGTCGTCGTGGTGGGTCATCGGGCCCTGCGGCTGGCTGAAGTCGTGGTCCCGCAACAGCTTCACGCGGCTGATGTCCGCGTCGGGCACGAGGCTGCCCTGCTGGAACCGCCACCGCTGCCCGTTCTTGACCGCGATGGCGTGCGGGCCGTACGGGACCACGGTGCCCTCGATGATCCGGGTCTCCGGGTCCACGGTGAACTGCGCGGCGGGCACGTCGAAGCTGAGGTGCAGGTGGTCGCTGTCGGCGGCCGCGGACACCGGCACGGTGGGCCGCGCGGGCTCCGCCGGGGCCGGCGGCGCGAGCTCCAGCTTCTGCATCTCGGTGAGGGCCGGCCGGTGCTCCTCTTCGCGGATCTCGTCGGGCGTCATCCAGCCGGTCTTCTTCGCCAAGTCGTAGAACTCCGCGCGGGTCTTCGGGTCCGCGCGCAGGTAGTCGTCGAGGTCGTGCCGGACCTGGCGGCCACGCTTCGTGATGTCGGTGACAAATAGGTTGATAACGGTGAAAAATAGGTGGATAGTGGTAACAAATAGATTGATATGAAGAAAAGGCTGAGATGCTTGAAGGAGAAGAAGACTTCATTTGAGAACTAGAGTTAACTCAAGTGAAAGTGGATAAGTCAATGTTGACTGGCCAAAATCAATGTTAGTCAAAAGACTCTAGCCAATTGTATCTTCAAGTTTGACTCAGGTCAAGGTTGACTAAAATTGAAGTCAACTTTGGTAAAAGTCAACACAAGTCAAGCTCAATCCAGTAATAGTGCCCCAGTCAAACTAGCAATAGTGATCAAGGTCAAATTCAGCCATGTTCAAACAAAGTCAAGCCCAAGTCTTTCATCAGCCGAAGAAGTGTAGTGGTGAAAAATAGTCACACAGGGATGGCAAATACAAGGTTAAGGGTGACAAATAGATATTGGTGACGGCTGAAAAGTAAATGGAAAGCAGCTAAGGTGACAGCTCACTAGCTTAAGGGTGACAAATGGCTAAGGAAGAATGAACGCTTGAAGAGCAGAGAAGAAGAGTCGACTCTATGAAGGCTTGGAGTCGACTCCATATAAGGAAATTCTCAAGTGTGAAAGAAGGGCTTTAACGATGGAATAACGGTGAAAAATAGATGTCTAACGGTGACAAATAGCCATATCCGTGACAAATAGCTCCTTAAGGGTGAAAAATAGCTCTTAGCAGTGAAACATGAAGAGCTATCAAGTCTATTTGAAGGAATCAATGGTGTATGAGTTGTCTAACTCTGTTATCTTGAATCTGGTGTTCTCTCAAGCCTTGGACAACATTGTTTAACGTCTTTCAAGATTAGGAGATGTGATTAATCTTCACTTCCTATGGTTCTATTATGATGAGATCGAGAAGGAGTGGTAGCAGTTATTGTCTGAAGAGTAGTCCGAGCTATAAAGAAGGCGTCCGAGTAGTCCAAGCCATATTGAAGGCGTCCGAGCATGTCTGAGCTCTATTGAAGGCGTCCGCATAGTCCGAGCTATATTGAAGGCGTCTGATGCTCGAGCTCAATCCAATCTCGGGTGTGTGGACGACCCGAGCCAAAGGGAGGTAGTGGTGATGCCTCCATCAGACGTGCAACAAGAGCGACGGTAGGTGAAGGCGGAGGTGTGTAGGGGTTTCGCAGTTGACAAAGGAGGGAACAGGGAAACGAGGGAGATGGCGAGAGGGCGAGGGAGACGATGAGAGAGAGGGGAACGATGAGGAGAAGGGAGGATGGCAAGGGGTGGCCATTGGCGGCGGTGATGGGTTTTACGTCCCACCCTTCATTGGTTCAGGGTTAACTGGGTGCGGTGCGGGCGTGCCAATCGAAAACTTGACAATCACCAGCGGAATCAAATTTCAACGGGGGATGTGTCACTAGGGCACGACACGTGGGCACTGAATGACGGGTGACACGTGGATTGAATGGGGGTTCTACAAGTACAAGTGTATCAGGCGATGTGGAAGGCCACGTGAAGGACGTCATCCCTATCGACCGTAAGCGATCGCTGTTTATTTTACATCGGACGAAATTCGAATGTCTTTGTTTCTACTGCTGGAAGAGGACCGGATACCCTGGAAATCGTAACGTCGAGAGGGCATGGTTCGCGTCGCTGCCGTGAAGGAACCGTTTAGCCCAGAAGATAGATGATAGAGAGGCTGATCTAGTTTAAAGCACTGGAGGAGACGCGGACTCTGGGTTTGGCTGGGCGAGACATAAGCACGAAAGGAGGGCTACAGACACTGGCATGACAAGGAGCTAGTAGGTACTGGCCCACAAGGATGAGTGGCTGATATTGGCTCAACAAGGAGCTGGTAGGTACTGGCTCAAAAATTGGGTAGGGTAGGAACTGGCAGGCAAAGCTTGAGGATGAGTCGGAAAAAGTAAGGAGCTAGGTTTCCTATTATACTTTATTAGAGGGTGCTGTAAAAGGCAGTATAGAGCGGCACTAAAGGCCCAAATTTATACTATATATTAACAAAAAAATGTCATCTTTTTTTTCCGCTTCAGTTAGACTTGTCTGATTTTTTTCCTCCCTCCGTGCACTTTCTCACAAGTCCGTGTTCATTTTGGCTTTCTGTTAAAAATAAAATCCATGCACAAACAACTCCGTGCACTTTTCACATTTCACCATCAAGTCTGTGCGTGTGTCCAAGTCCGTGCATTCGTAACCTCGTGCATATTTCTACATAGAACAAGTCCTTGCATATTTTGGTTTGATCACTTGTTAAAGTCCGTGCACATATGAGTCCGTGCACATTTCTTCCAAATCAGAGTCCGTGCACGCTTCTTCCAAACCAAAGAACATGCACTTTTTGTCCAACTGAAGTCTGAGCATCTTCTAGTCCGTGCACGTTTTCAGTAAAATAGGTCCGTGCACACTAAAGTCCATGCATCTTTTGTCCAACCCAAGTCCGTGCACATCAAACCCTGTGCACATTCTGAACCTAGACTATTTACTATTGTGTTGCATCGCAAGTCTGTGCACATAAAAGTCTGTGCACCTTTTGTCTAACCTAACTCCGTGCACATCAAACCTCGTGCACATTCTGGACATAAACTTCTTCACAAAGTCTGTGGATGTCCAACCCCGTGCTGGTTTCCTAGTGGAACTAAAGTCCTTGCATGACTTCATAAACCCAGTGCATGTCTTACCGCGTGCATGTTTCTTAATTAAAACCAAGTCCTTGCACGCTTTCACCAAGTCTGAGCATGAACAGTCCCGTGCTTCTCAACTCTGAGCATGTAAAAGTCCGTGCACATTGTCGGTTGTTTGCTCATTTAACATAAACCCTGTGCACATTCTTCCTTTGCCTTAAAGCCCGTGCACGTTCTTCCTTTGGTTTAAAGCCCGTGCACGATTTTCCTTTGGTCTAAAGTCCGTGCATGTTTTCCCTTGGGAGAACAACAAGTCCATGCTTCTCAAACCCTGTGCATGTTTTGTCTTAGTCACTAAGTCTGTGCATATTTGCCTTGACATCTAAAGTCTGTGCAGGGAATGATCAGCTTTTGTTCTGACAATATACAAAGTTAATACAATTCTTTATCATTGTCTGATTGCTTTCATGTTATTTATTTCATTCATTTTCTATTTCTACCCAAACATATAGGTATTCATCATAGCAAACACAGAATAATAATAATAATAACTGGGGTGCGGCAAGTGTATATCCAGTGGGAGGTACAAGGGGTATAACCAGTGATGGGGAATGGAGGTATATCCAATTGAGTAAGAGGGAATGATAACTAGTAGCGTGTGAGTGCGGGATAACCGAACCTTGCTTAATTTCATATTCAATTCGTCCCTCGGAATGCAACTTCACGATGGCACGGTGCCGTGTGCAGAATGCGGCCTCACGATCCCCAGAGTTGAAATTTGGCCGCTGGGACCTCTTGCTTTATCTCTTCCTCTTCTTCTTCTGTCGAGAGCTTGCTGCAAACGCGAAAATTTAGGTGTCCACAATTGCCCCCCACCCACAGGTGGCGCGAGGGAGGGACGAGTGAGCGGGGCCTATAGGTGTATGTTTGTTGTGATTTATTTACTTATTAAATTTATTTGTCGATCAACTAATTAATTAATTGATAATTAACTGACTAGTTGACCGCGCAGGCGTGCCAGTCACGTAAGTGACAAATTTATTATGCGCTCATTCTGACATGTGTCGAGCGAGAGTGAGATTCGGATCTGGACCAGCAGTCCGTCATACCATAAAAGGTATGACGTTAATTACATCTCCCGCGAGGAGGAAAAATCTTTGATTAATTGCCTAGATAGTGAGCCGTCGAGGCCGGAATAAGATGCAAGGGATGCATATGGCGAGATCATGCAATGTGCTTTAATCTATCATGCAAGAGAGGCATGGTTTATTAAATCGGAACCCTCAATACGTGGCGGAGAACCTAGGTCCGGAGACCACCATCACGCATAGCAAGAGCTTCCAGTCGGGCGTAACCCGGCCTTCCGTTAATGCCATTTTATATATCGAGGATCCGTGCAAGCACGCATCCATTAACATGGCATTTGTGTTTATTCTAAAGCATGATAACAGAATCATGAAGATAAATAATTCAGACTTAGACAACCCATGCATTTCATCAGCATAATATATACTTGCGGAGGCAAGGAAGGCGTAGCCCTTTTTTTCATCCCACGAAGTGAAGCATATTGCAACAACAATTTCAGTAAGTAATGAAACTAGCATAATCACCGATATGAGATACACAGGATTAAGGTCATAAACATAAAGCACATAAATCATAAACATAAAGTACATAAATCATAACTCATTTAATTGATATGAGATTATTATCTAAAGATTATACTTAAATTGACCATGTCTTGATATCATATTAAAATTCACAAAATCACAACGTTGAGATACATACGTTCAAGATCATAAATACATGAATCACAACCCATTTAATTGATATGAAATTATTACCCAAAAATTATGTCTAAATTCTAACATATTCCTCAACCTCAAGAAGCAAATTAATTTAATATTTGTATTACATAATTGTAATTTGGTAGTCTCCTTATATTTATGTTCATGATAGGATTGATATCACCATCTTGTGCTTTATCATGAACCGTCTAATCCAAATCTCCCACCTTGTGGGACTACTAGGGAAGGTGCCGCTATCCATACTAGCTAGGCATGCAAATTAATGTGCACAATATGGTACTATCTTGTGATGTGCTGTTTGGCTGGAGGCTTATGTTATTATGAACATAAATCACTTATAATTTTAGGTAAGGTTGAACATAGTCAGTATTATCTATGATGGGGAAATGCATCCCTCCTAAAATTGCAAAAAATGTCTTCATATATATAATGTAAGATTTCTCTATTTTTCTCAGATTACTCCATCAAGTGAGAAAATGTGCCATCGACTCTATTGTGATTAATTCCCACTAAATCAACCCATATAACATCACGAACATTCCGCATTCATATTAACATTCTATTAAGATCATTATAATAAGTATGAATAAGATGCATTTTTTTCTTAGTAGTTTGGTTGTTGAATTTGTTGTCATGTGTTGGTGTTTTCTGTGGGTGGTGTTTAGATGTGGTTTGTTTTGCCATATTTTGGGAATAGCGTGTGCACAACTATCCGCAAATTCCTTGAGGTTCGCTTACTAGCTAGCCTATTAAAATTGACACCTGAGTTTTCGTATTTTATCTATTTTATTTATTTATTTTTAATGTGGTCATGCTAGGACTCCAAAGTTGGCAGCAAGGAAGGGGGTGATATCATGAGGACTTTATGCTTAATAGTTGATGGAAGTTTAGACATGCCATTGGAGATCTCTGATTCAAAGATTTGGTTTTCTCTTGAACATCCAAAGGTTGTGTTCCGAAGTGATTGGTATAAATTCTGTGTATTTTATATCTCAAATACCCCTATCTTGGATGGCTTCCAAGATGTAAATGCTTCATCACTTTAATGACATCTTCTGTCTGACCTGCGCATATTTTTATTACCTCTGACCTGCAATTCTGAGCTCATCCTTCTATAAAACATATGCTTCTTCCAGGCTGTGGTCCGCCGAGCTGCTTTATCTCATTTATCTGCATCTAATCTACTTGAAGTAAAGGATACTGATGCACAGGTATCTTCCAGCATTCCTAAATCTGCTGTACTGGCAGTTTGAACCATGAGTTAATGACTGTCATAAATGTGTGAAATTTTTGTCTGCAATTGTGCAGTTATCTATTGTTTAAAAATGTGTAGATTTCCATTTGGTGATAATGCATTTTCTGACTTTCTCCTTGTTTTTGTGCACTAAACCAGTCATTATATTTTGTCACTGTTTCTCCAGAAACTTCTCAATTTTCAAGATGCAATCCTAAGGTGCCTTCATGATGATGAGCTCAGTGTTGTGCAAGCTGCTTTGTCTATTGATGGGTTGTCGGGAATAATCACTCCTCCTCGACTGCTGAATGCTTTTCAGGATGTACTTATCAGATGTATCGATCTTTTAAATACAAGTATGTTTAATATGTATTCATGCACTTATCATATGTATTGATCTCTTAAATGTTTGTATATTTAGATTTTAGAATGTTTTCATTCTCCCTTCTGTTTTTTTTATCATGTTTTATTGCTGCCTCTGCCATTATCCTCTCATTAGAACCTTACTTGCATTTGCATGTAGATTAGGAATAAAACTCCAACAAATGGATGTTAAGAGTGCATTTTTGAACGGTTTAATAAAAGAAGATATTTTGTTAAGCAACTTCCAGGATTTGAATGTATTGACTTTCCTGATCATGTGTATAAGCTAAACAAGGCCTTATATGGACTGAAGCAAGCTCTCAGGGCCTGGTATGATCGATTGAGTTCATTCCTCACAGCTAAAGGATTTACAAGAGGTGAGGTTGACACAACTCTATTCACTAAAGTTGATAACAAAGATATTCTTGTTGTTCAAATATATGTAGATGATATAGTCTTTGGGTCAACAAAACCATCTATGTGTGAGGAGTTTTTCAATCTAATGACAAATGAATTTGTGATGAGTTTAATAGGAAAATAGAAGTTTTTCCTTGGATTGCAGATCCATCAAACTTCAGAAGGGAGCTTCATCACTCAAGTAAAATATCTCAAGGATCTTTTGAAGAAATACAAGCTGGAAAACCTCAAGGCAATCACTGCACCAATGGGTACATCAACAAGTCTTGATGCTGACTCGGAAGGTAAATTGGTAGATCCCAAAATATTTCGAGGTATGATTGGACCCTTACTTTACCTCACTGCCTCTCATCTAGATATTCAATTCTCTATGTGTCTTTGTGCTAGATTTCAGGCTAGTCCTAAGGAATCCACATGAGTGCTATAAAAAGAATTTTTAGATACCTTTCTGGCACTCCTGATCTAGGTTTATGGTATCCTGCTAAAGGTGAGCTAGATCTTGTAGCTTACACTGGCGCTGATTATGCAGGATGCAGATTAGATAGAAAAAGTACTAGTATTATCAATACCTAACTGGGTGTCTAGTGTCTTAGGCATCTAAGAAGCAACACAATGTTACTCTTTCTACTGCAAAAGTAGAATATGTTGCAGCAGAGAATTGTGTGGCCCAAGTACTCTGGATCAAGCACCAACTTCATGACTATCACATAAATCTTGGGTGTATTCCTATCTTATGTAGTAAAAATAAAATTATTTCTTTAATTAATAATTTAAATTAATCAGAGTCCAGTCCAAATAAAGACAAGTACAGTCAAATAGAACAGAGAACGTACACTGAAGTCGGGGGAAGCCTGACGCAGGTAGCGCTAGCAACTACAAACTGACACACCGCATCACGAACCACGAGGAAGAAGAATGACTACACCTGAAAAGTAGGGGTGAGACTCTTGTCACTAGCTCAGTAGGGGTCACGCATATCCCCACTAGAAACAACACAGTAACAACACTAAACTGTAAAGCAGGAGGAATAGAAAGAGCAGGAGTAACAGTAGTGCTAAGCTACAACAGAAAGTTGTAAAAATAGGAGTAATGACAGCTAAAAGAAAGAGCCAAACCGTACCAAATAGAAACACGGCTGTCGAACAAACCTCGACTCTCTAAGCTACTCCAAATAGCAAAAGAAAGGCGAACCCTGATCTCACAAAGTCGGGTGTTGCCAATCTATCGACAAAGCACTAGCTCCAAAGTGAAGGCCTACCAAAATAGGCAAAAATCCTAGAAAAGACCTACACGGTCAAGAAACACTAACGCATAAACAACTAGATCATCGTGCACACTACACTAAGCTGATCTTGGGCAAAGCCAAGAACAGACTATCCAAAAAAGTAACGAAAACACAAGTCATCATGTCAAGTGACAGAAGCACCTCCTCACTAGAAGAACAAACAGATGCATCCACTGACGTCTTACACTACACCGTAGGTATCTCTCACACACGCCTAGAATGGCGATAACTGAGATACTCACAGAACTAAGTACAAGGAACAACAGTAACGAGTGACTAGTCAGGGTCACACCCATCGACGCTCGTCTAAACGTCCCTAACCACGTGTGCACACACAAGCTCAATGCCTTGAGCCAGGCTGCTAGCTAATTTTCTCCCCCAGCAGGACGCTACTGCAAGGCAAGGGAGCCCACGAAAACTAGCCTAAAAATCATCTATCAGGAACTTACCCCACCACCACTCCCAGGTGGGCCGACACACAGGAAAGTGTCGTCAGGCTATGACTAGTGGAGGCTCACAAGACACAGAGACTCCGAAACATGAGTGCTAGAGTACAGATAGGCTAGCACGCATTGTCCCACGTACTACAAAGCACCAAGTGCAAGACATAAGGCAGCACACCAAACTGCCATCAGACTCAGGATAACAACTAGACCGTTGACGCAACGATCCTTGAGTCTCACGACTTGGGGTCAATATCATCGTACAAGAGTGGTAACAAGTCGCCAATCAAGCCTAATTCCTAAGCCGAAGCCACGGTAAAACACATGTGCTCAGCCCCCTTAGGCTGCACCATGGACTTATGATTCTATATAACACAAAACATGGAACACGAGGGGATACTAGAGCCCTCAACTGACATGACATGCAAACCGAGGTATAATAATACCTTGAGGCATCCAAGACCATGTCTCACCCTATTCAGAATAGTCGAGACACTCATGAGCTCACGAGTTAACCACTGGGTCTCATCGGGTTGACCAAAACCCAACAACGACACTGAAGCAGTATAATGCACTCCTAGCTACCTTTTATCATGGTCATAGCCCTCATAGGATATCAAAAGACATCCACGAGACAATGGGCAAACCAAAAGGGGCAAGCCAAGACAATTAGAAGTCAAAACCACAGAAACATAGCTCTCCATTGGTAAGCGGTCTAATGGTTGACCGCTAGGCAAAATAAGCGGTCGAGCAGAGGGCCGCTTACCAGCCACAGAGAACTCGAACACTAGGCGGTCGAAGGGAGGGCCGCGAAATGACTGGAGCGGTCACGCTATAGGCCGCTAAACCTAGTCAACTCACAACCGACTCACTAGTAAAACTTACCAAAACGGTCTATACATGGACCGCTTACGAATGCACGCGGTCTAGTTATAAACCGCGCCACTAACCGCCTTAAAAACATTGACTCTAGTCAAACAAACAGTAGCGGTCTACACATGGGCCGCTATATAATAAACGTTTGAAGTCTGGGCCGCTCACCCAAACTGACTTAAAATAGTAACTCGGTCAAACGGTCAATAACAGTCTAGCAACGGGCCGCTAAAGACAAGAAATGGTCTAGCAAAGGACCGCTTCACCAACCGCCATAAAACTGTTGACTAGAGTCAACCATGCTTAGCGGTCTAGGAATGGATCGCTTGAGCAAGCTAGACGATCTATCGTGAGACCGTTCATCTGAACCGAATGACTAAGGAATATAAACGGTCACCCAAGTGCCATTCAAAGGATATAATCGGTCCTCCAATGGACCGCAAACCACAGAAGACGGTCTATCGTGTGACCGCGAAGACCCAAACTGACATACATATAAACGGTCACATACTGGACCGCGTATGAACCTAAACGGTCACTGTAACGACCGTTAAGGCATTACGGCGGGAAAACCATGGGATCAGATGGATCTCGACCTTTTCATGCCCCATTCACCCCGTAAAGAAGGGGATACAACCATAATGACGATGCCGACCTTCCACACTCCGGAAGGGCTCAAATCGACGCATAAACGGTGAGAAACGGGCAATTCTACCGAATTAACCCAAATCGGGTCACATGAGTTCTCGGGCTCGTACCGGTCCCAAATGACCACCAATCGCGACGAAATCAGTGGGGATGGAACGCTGACATTCCATGGGTTCGAATGACACCAATTTTACTAAAAATCATCACCATTTTTTGACGAACTCGATGCATACCCCCGAAGCATGCTTTACCCAAACTGTAGTAAAACCCACTCGTACGCGCACCGTTCGACGTAAAAATGCGAGGGAACATTGCAAAGAAGTAGAGCTTCCATCTCCCTACCTCCACCGAAGATTCCATACGCTGAAGTAACTAAACCGTGCCGAAAACCACCAAACGAACAAACCACGCCGACTTTGAATCCACCAAGGGATCGCGCCAACATACGCTCCATCCTTCGCCCCATAACGCGTCATGATCACTCCATCGCGTCCCCACCTCAGCCAGCTCGCCAACGGTGTGCACCCTGAGGAGAGAGGAGCAGAGAGGAGAGAGAATGAGAGAGATAAAGAAACGTGAGAAATGAGAGGGAGGAGAGAGGAAGATGAAATAAAAAGGAATGAAATTAGGAAATTTTCCTAATTATTGAAATTTTAAACTCAGCATAGATGATGTTCCGTCTAAAGAGCAAAATGACAAGAAAGCTTCTAGGAGAGATAAATGATTAGACGATACATCGTAAAAGTCTCTAGGATAGACGAATAGTTAGATGATACATTGTCTAAGTGAAAAAAGAGTATTAGACGATGCATCATCCCAATCAGATAGGATAGACGATGCGAAGAGCTAATATACGAATCTTCGTCTAAAAAGAAAATGATAAAAATTGAGAATAGATGATACATCGTCTAACTGAAGACGAGTTAGACAATACTTCATCTAAATGGAAAAGGATAAAACTCAGGATAGATGATACATTATCTAATTAAAGATAAGTTAGACGATACGTCTTTTAAATAGAAAATGACAAAAGCTTAAGATAGACAATATATCATCTAATTGAAGATGAGTTGATGATACTTCACCTAAAAGAAAAATAACAAAAGTCAGGCATAGACAATACTCAAAATGCGTTAGACGAAACTTCGTCTAACTTACGATATATAATGAGTTAGATGATATTCTGTCTAAGCAAATAATGACAAAAGTTGAGATGGACGGAACTTCGTCTAAACTATCAAGTTGAAAGTATTAGATAAATAGAATTACAGATAGGAGAAACGTTAGACGATACTTTGTCTAAATAGATAACGATAAAACTAAGGATATATGATGTTTCATCTAATATGAAAAGTTAAATAAATTGTTTAGATAGATGAATAGATGACACTTCGTGTGTTATTATTAAAAGACAAAACTCATCACCTTAATTTTATAAGGCGCCACACGGTAATTCTTTTGACTTGGTCAAATATATACTTTGTTGATCGTGTTAAACAGTAAATTATACAGTAAAGTGTCTACACAATACTTAAACTCTACAATGCAATGCACGCGAACTATATTTAGTGTCTTTACCGATAAAATCATTGACACTAAGGTAGTTTAAAATACAGCGTTGAATAGTTAACTTGAAAATACAACCACATTAAATTTGTAGTATCGGTTTGGATATCGTTTGACGGGCGGCACGTCGAATATATTCGTCATGTTCGCCGCCTGTAGCTTCCACGTATTGATGTCGGCGCCCGTCGTCGAGAGCACGCCGGCATTGTCATAGATCGCCACGGTGGAGAGGAAGCGGCGATAGTTGGTATAGACGATCGGATTGTCGGCGTTGACAGCGAGGCCGGTAAGCTGCGTGTTGTAGATACCATAAACCGTCTGCAGATCGACGGCCGGCAGAAGAAAAGCGCCGTTCTGCTGCGGAAGCTGGTCGAGATAGTCCTGATAGATGGCGATGGTCATCGTCGGAACTTCGCCGATGTCGCTCGTGCTCGACTTGTACATGGCCTGCACCGGGTTGCCGGTGCTCGACACGATCAGATTTGGATTGATCGTGAAATTCACGTAGGCGTTGGCGTTGATGACGTTCGCCAGCACGGCGCCGGTAAGGTCCTGATCGCTGTACGCGAACGGAACCTCATAGATCATGCGCACGGTCTGCGCCGTGGTGATGGTCGTCGGCGCGCTGATCACGGGGACGGTGCTGCCGAAGCCGGTCGGCGTGTCCGAGGTGAACGCGGCGCCGAAAACCGCGCGGTTCTTGACCGACGCCAGCATGTGCAGATGCCAGCCGGTCGTATTGATGCGCTGATAGTTGGAGTAGTCCGAGAAAGTGAGATTGGAGAAGAAATTCGCCGGGCCGAACGCTGTCTTCGTCAGCGTTTCGGAGGCGGCCTGCTGCACAGTCGCGGTGATCACGAAATAGAGGCGACGCACGAGGCCGACGTTCCGCAGGGGAACCGAAAGCGTCATGGCCTGCCCCGGATTGAACGTCGTGATGGTCTGCGCGAAAATCTGCTGCATCATCGGCTGCGACGTCGCAACCGTGAGACGGCGGTACTGGTCGTTCAGGACGGCGGGGTCAACCTGCTGGGCCGCGACGGCACGATCACCCAGGTGGTGCCGAAGCGGCGCGGGGTCGGCGGCATGGCGCTGCACGCGTCCGGCGGACTGGTGATCAGCGGTCGCGACATCAGCGTAGCACAGAAATGAGGAAGGTCTACTACCACAGGCCAATCAGCAAGCTAGGATGACTGTTAATAGGTGGAGGCGTGCAGAATGCTTAGGTGGAGTTTGTGTAGCACAAAGGGGTGATTTTATGAATAAATTGCCCATGGCATGCGAGAGTCTAATTGCATACGTGAGAGGTAATCCACAATACATGGCAGAATATTTTACCCACGCATAGAGATAGTTTTCAACTGGGTGTAATCCGACCTTCCGCAAGTCACCATTTCATATATCAAAAAATCATGACATACAAACATACAGAAAATGTTATGTGCATGGGATTTAGTTTATATCTGTGAGGGATGTGAACCCTAATGCGCAAGCGTGCATGTGCGAGCATATGCGTGTAGCAAAGAAGGGAGGAAGGCCTACTTCCATGGGGCAATCAGCAGGCCAGGAGGCTTCGTTGCGAACAGGCCCTCATGCAGCCTTAACATGCAAGTGGATTTCTGAATCTACTAATGCGTATGAGCTTTTGAATTTAGTGATGCGAATGGCGTCTTAGGAACTTGTTCATGCGCATGAGTTTTCGAATTTGTTCACGAAGTATGCAAAGAGTCTTATTCTTATCTGCGCTGAGATTATGTGCAACATCTGACATGCACACATGCGGGGATATGGATGATATGTTCAAGTTTGTTGTAAATGTAGGGGATTTTTGTCCTTGCTCATGAGAGGTCAACAGAGCACTTTATGCAATATTTGATTCTTTTATTTTTTTTATTCACGAAATATGTGGATGGCTACCTTTCTTGGTGCAATTCTGCTCCATGTATTTGTGATGTTCGATTTTAGTTCATGAGATACATAGATTGTTCAAGTCTGCAGATTAGGACAGCAAGGAGTTGGCCCTCGGGGTCGACCCTTGTGCAGGCCATTGCACACGGGGAGCCCAGACAGAAATAGGAGCGGCGAGGGTCGACCCGAGGGGTGGACCCCTTGCTACCCAAAGCCTTAAGTTTGTTATATTATTATTTTTGGATTGCTCTTCACTTGCATAGGCATCATAGATGTTCTCAGCGCTAAGGGTCGATGGGGGGATGCCCTGGGCAATACATTGTAGAATCCCCGAAGGGGGCATTTTTTTTGTCGTGTTCATTACCATTTCCTTTTCCGCTGCTTTCATGACTGCATGATTTGTGGTTATTATTCATGTTTTATAGACGTTTGCTCTCTTTTGTTCTTTCTGTTCTTTCTTCTCTTTTTTGTTTCTGAGATAGAGAGTTCGGTCGACTGAAACTTCAGTTTGGTCGGCCGAACCTCCCAGAAATGGAAGGCCGCTGGTGGAGTCGACCTCAGGGCATATGGCGTCGACTCCACCACTGATCGGTCAATCGAACCACTGGGATCAGTCGACCAAACCAGCATACGGACCTACTCTTACATCTTCGTTGTTGTTTCCCTTTGGTTATGATGGCTTTATCACTTCCCTCTTTCTATTCCTCCATTATCATTATTTATTGAAATTTAGAAAATCTACTTTCTTTTGGTCCGTGCAAGGCTGATAGAGGCTTATGCGAATGCTCAAATTGCAAGAGGAATGGGCTATTGGTCGTGGGGCTATAGTGGGTCAAGGGTGCGTCGACACAGCCCTTAGGGTGCGTCGATGCACCCTATCCGTCAGGGGACCTTTGCTGCTCATGCATGCGGGGCTGATGCAATGGCTCACTTGGGCATGTGGAATAGCTTCAGGAGCAGAGTTTATGGAATTGGAGCACATGGGTGAGGGTTTATGTGTGACCATGGTATGCACCCGGGTGAGGCTCCTTGGGTTCTTGCGTGCAAACAAATTCCCTAACTTGTATATCCAGGGGCACTTCTAAATTCATGCATGCAAGGCATCATCCCTGCTTAGGGGGCAAGGCTGAGAATTGAATGTGAGAATGATTATGCTTTGATTCTTTAGTTCACATTTATGCTTTTTTACCCTTTTTTCTCTTTGGTGCAAAGGGAATCCTTTTCTTTTATGTAGGGGACAACATGCATATGTAGGTTTTTATCTTTTCCTTGTTTATAGACTTTTGTCCCTAAGTTACATCATATTTATTTCTTATTTGTTACTCGACTAATGGTTCAGTCCCAACATTCACTTCAATGAAAGAAGGCTTACCTGTTTGCGTATATTTGTCTCCCCTTCACTTATCGAATCATTAAATACATGTCGTAAATTCTGTGAAATTTATCAATCTGCTGGTTGTTGTTGGGCCATGGTTATTCGTTAGTGACATTATCTTTCACTTACACGCTTGCTAGAAAAGTCAAGAGAAATGCAATTGGTCAGTGTTAGCTAGAATAGCTCATCTAGAATTCATTACCATCCGAGGCAACTAATGATTAGTCTTTTCAATTCTCTAAAACACTTTGTTTGTTGGTTCATTGGTTCATCATGTGATCTTATCATTTGCCATTCATAGGCTATTCTAAATTATTAACTTGATTCTATGTTGTATGGTTTCTTAAGATAGAAGGACAAATGTTGGATCAGGCCAAATTTTGAGTACTTTTCATATTCTTGTTGTGCTTTATGAAATGTCCGTACTCCTTTCTTTGAGTCATTGATATTCTTTCCTTGTTTCAAAGTTCTGCATTTCAATATTAGCCTCTCAATTATTTAGTTTACATAATCCAAGAGGCTCAACAAAATAAAGTGAAAAGGAAAAGCAAACATAAAAAGAAAGAGAAGAAGGTGAGAAAATGCAAAAACTACATTCTTTAGTGGGTTTGTCGATATATGAGATTAGCATCTTCCTTTTGTTGTTTGCAAGCCCAGATGAGTCACGTCCCAAAGAGAAAAGACATAAGTCAGGAAAACAAGGCTTTCGTATCCACTTGACAATATTTTCTTGTTTTATACTTGAAAAACTCTCGTTCTACCTAATCATCGTTCTGCCTAATCATCCTTACCTGCACAAAAGATGGTCTAAGTTGAGCTGGACATGCTTTTGAGGTTGGTACAACTAGATGAGAAAAATTGACTTTTTTTACATTCTGTAATGCCCCGGATTGTTCGGATCTAGATCTGTGAGTTTCGGATCGTTTATTGAAATTAAGGGCATGCTTAGTAAGGTGAGTGAGAATAGAAGGATTTTAACGTCATGATTGTGAAAACGTGTCTAACCCCACTTAATAATTAAAAATCCACTTATTTTGTGACTATCTCTCTTTGAACATTGAATTTTGAAAAAGTGCATTAAATGCACTTGTCTCTCCCATGCTGCCCACTTTCAACCTTCTAATGATTGGAATCTATTTTAAAAAGTGATACCAAACACACCCTTAGTGGAGAAATTATTTAAGTAAAAAAAATCCTTCCACTCGTGACATGTTCCACCTGTCGTAGACAATCATCCACATATTATAATGTCTTTATTTGCAACTACACCTATCATACGCACTTGTCTCACATCACTAACCTTTCTCATTCATTTGTGACTCCTGTCATTCATTTCTGATCCTTATCATAGTCATAATTCTATTCTTATTATAATTTCTTAAGCTTAAGTCAACCCTTTCATGTTAGCCACCTAAAGCCTCTAAAATTGCCACCTGTTAACACATACAAGATAAGTCTTTTTATTCTTTTGTATCCTTCTAAAGTAGTTCGTCTTCTTCCTTTATTCACTTTATCTTCTTCTAAAGTAGTTACAATTTTGCCTTCTTCTTTAATGCTTTGTTTCTTCTTCTAAAGTAGTTGTAATTTCGTCTTACTTAGAAGAAAATATTTTGAATTGAAGTAGACAAAATATCGTCTAACTGGTCGCTTCGTCTATCTTCATCTCATTCTAGCAACTATCATATATCTTTTATTAGTTATGATTTTTATTATCTATTTCTCTAGTTTATCGTCAATATATCATCCCTCTCTCCAATTCAACGTCTATCAGCTTCTAAATTAGACAATACTTCTTCTATCCTTTCTAGATTAGACGATACTTCGTCTAACTCTTCCATCTTAGATGATACTTCGTCTACTTCTTCTATCTCAAACGATGCTTCATCTAAGTTGATACCAATTTGTCTAACTTCTCTTATCTTAGATGATATTTCTAATTGCCTGGCTTGTAGGAGTCTATTTTTAGTGAACCCGAGCCAAAATAAAAAGAGATGATCAAGAGTCGGAGTCTTTGTGAGCTTAAAGCATCTATACCCATCTTCTTTCATTCTTATTTTGTTAGTGCATTTGTTTATATGTCTATTTGCCATTTTATAATGTTATAATTTCTCCTCGTTCACCTATACATACATGCTAGTTGTTAGTGGGGGTAAAACTCATGTGAAACAACGGTCGATGTGTTGGCACATGATCAAACAAATCTAGTAGTTTTGATGATCGAACACCTGATCAAAAAATCTAGAGGTTGGTGCGTCGTCATCTGATCAACATGCTCAACAAACTCAGTAACACTGTCCCCCATTTTTTGATGGTTCTAATAATACTTATTAGAAAAATCAGATGATTATTTATGTTAGGTCCTAGGAGTACGAGGTTTGGAAAGTCATGGAAAAAAGTCTATACACTCTTCTTAAAGATAAAGATCCACGAAATAAAGAGCAAATTAGATAATCTACAGTTAATTACAATACTATGAATATTATGCGATGTGCTTTGCATTCTAACGAGTACTCATGAGTTTCTATGTGCGTCAGTGCTAAAGAAATGTGGGATAACCTCCAACTTATCTATGAAGGAGATTCACAAGTGAAAGAGACCAAGGCCGATCTTCTTGTACATGAATATGAGCTATTCAAGATGAAGTTGTACGGCATAATTTCTAAAATATTTGCATAGCTCATGAAAATCATCAATAGCTTAAAAGATCTCAGTAGGAATTACACCATCTCTAAATTTGTAAGAAAGTTATTGAGATCTCTTCCCTCTACATGGCATACTAAAAGCTAAGGTTATTGAAGATTCAAAGGACTTGTTTACCCTAACTTTAGAGGAGCTTATAGGATCTCTTATGGCTTATAAGATTACTATAAAAAGAAGTGAGAGGAAAGACAAATGTAGGATTGAGAGTTTTCACTAGTGGTTGAGAGTCTAGTGATGAAGAGAGGTAAAAGGTAATTATGATGAGGATGAGATTAGCACTGCACATCCAAGGTGTGCAATTACCTGTGTGTGCAGCCAGTATTACTCTTTCTGCTAATGCAGTTTGGAGTCAGCGTTTAGACCGACTCTTAATGTCAGCGAATCCAATCCGTTACCAATAGCCCAGTTAGGGTTCCAAAAAATTTGAATTTGACAAAGCAGCTGGGAACCCTGCGCTTCAGTTCAAAAGTTTCCTTAACATAGTAGTAGAACATACTTACACAGTAATGTGAAATTTGCAAAACGATTTGTAGAGGACCAAGCTATTATTCTATAGGCGAATGATAGTTTCAAAGTTTTCCTTGGACGGAAATAAGCAGAACATACATAACCGAACATGTACATTCTTCCATAATAATTCTAACACATCGAACATATCTAAGTTGAAAAATCAATAATAACACTTATTGTAATACTTGGATTGGATGATATGATGCTAATTGGTAAGTTCATCATGTGATGTGAAAACTAATGGAAGGCCTGCCAAAATTCGTTATGCTATTTAAATCGAACTCAGTTGGTTTGCCGCCAGAGACGAACCCAACTCTCTGACGTTTACCAGATTCCCACAGCACCGAACTCAGTGTGGATATGTTGTTTAGCAAACTTTGTCGATCTTAATATGAGTGCAGGTAGTTGGCTCCCCTGCAGAGCCAACCACGCGAACAACGCATTCCCAGATCAAATTCAGAACGTTCCAAGAAATCACATTGGCATCTGTATACACAAAAGATGTATGGATAATAGATGGGAACTGGGAAGGGAGCACTGGGTTTGCCCAAACTAACGAAGGCACTAGACTGATGTTCTGCTAATGTCAGGATTGTAGCCACACACATTTTACAACACACTGCGAGTGCGAGCTGTCCAATGCCTGTCATGAGCATTTTCAGCACATTTCCTTAAACATTAACGCATTTAACATGAGTGACCAAAATACATTGAGCTGATTGTTTACACCATCCATTCATCCCAAGGTCGTCGGTATCGGTTTCGAGTCCGAAACCGGTTGAAAAGGTCCTCCACCGTGCAAGCAGGGCGGAGGGGATTCCCTCCGCCCTGGGCAGGGCAGAGGGGCTTCCCTTCGGCCTGGCAGGTCCAGAGGGGCCTTCTCTCGCCTGTTTCAGCTATAAAAATGTTTCCATACAGCTTAAAAAATTCACCTTTCAACACGTGGAGCTCTTCTCTATTTTTCATTTGGCTTATACGGAGAATCTCCGCCTTGATTTTTACTTTTGAGAACATGTCGGTGATAGCATATGCTGCGACTTCTATGTATATCTTTTCATGCACCTTTGAATGGCATTGACGAAACTCGATCGTTTTGTCGACCCTTGTCATATATATATATTTAGAAATTCTTAAAAATATAAAACTTACGAAGATATTTTGTGGCGTCAACAAGTGCCCCCCACGGGGGGTCCGTCGGAGCCGGAAGTGACGACGAGCGCCCCGTGCATTCCCCAAACTTGTTGACTCCTGGCATTGTTTGTTTTAAAGTTTTGTTTCCTCCGATTTTTTTTTTTGAGTATTGGCACTGATCAAAACAATTTTATTGTTGTTTTTTTGGCAGCCATCATGCCTCGTGCCAGAGAGAGCAGTGGTCGCTGGTCCAAGGCGCTGGACAAGGAGATAGCCCCTATTACCTTCAGGAGATTGATGCCCCTGTTGGGTCCTTCAAAGATTACGGCGGAGAACGTTATTCTCTTGATCGGGGGCTGTCTATAATTGCTTCGGGACCCCTTCCAGAAGATGGATCCGAAGACGGGACGGTTGACTTAAGTTTGCTTATCCCCTAGAGGGGTTTTTATGAATATCAGCGCCTCGCGCATATCCGAGGCATTTCCCTTTGGATGAACATTTATTTTCTTTTATTCAGAACTTTATCCTTCCAAACATGGAAGAGGACGACACTTGCTTGCCTACAACCCGGTGTCAAATTGAGAGGGCAATTTTGATCGGACGTGATAGTATGTTGGGTAGCTGCAATACTTCTTTGCCAAGCTTTCCTTTGAACAACGACCGTCATATTCAATTTCGGGCACCGCTTCCACGTCTGCGCCTCGACCATCACCGGAGCGATGCCGAGTGCACGAAACGCGCACTTCACCTGCCCGAACCCGTCGCCGAAATTGAAGCTCGACTGCGCGCCCATCGTGCGGGCTTGCGGCCCCTGCTTGTTCGGCATCGCCCGCACCTGCTCGATGCAGGCCGAGACATAGGCGCCGCGATGACGCTGGCGCATATCCCGGATCCAGTCGGTCAGTGCGAATGCATCCACCTCGTTCCCGCTGCCGTTGTGGAAGGTCGGCATGTCCAGCATTGGGCCGGGCTCGCCGTCGATCAGGGTCACGATCGCGCCTGACAGGCCCGGGTCTGCGCCGAAGGTGAGCCTCAGGCTCATCCCTGCGTCTCCGGCGTGGCGTCGAGTGCAGCCTTTCCGCGCCATGCAGCGGCGCGCAGGAGGTCGGCGTAGCGACAGGCGTCGGAGCATGCCACGGCCCAACCCATTCCCTCGATGAAGCGCAGCGGCGGGGAGGCATCGCCAAGTTCGGCGGGCGCGAACGCATCCGCCTCCTGCCCCACCCTGGCGCCCTCGATGCGACGAATCGCGGCGAGCGCGTCCGATTTCGCCATCGAGTCCGGGTAGCCCTTCAGGACGGCCTCGACCAGCGCAACGTCATCGGCGTTCGGGCTGGCGCCCCCACCGGCAGGCGGGGTGGCGCCCTGCATCCGCGCAACCTTCGTGAGCGCAGCCGTCAGTGTCGTCTTGCCGTGATCGACGTGGCCGATGGTGCCGACGTGGACGTGCGGCTTCTCCGGCGCATCCGCAGCAGGCTGGGCGGGGCCGAAGATGGCTTCCAGTTCGTCGGCCTTGTTGACGGCCATGACGTAGGCCTCCCCGTTGAGATGATTCACGGCAAGGTCGCGCAGCCAGCCGGGCAGCGCCATTGCCGACTCGATGGTGGCGCGGGCCTGTATCGCTTCGTCCAACAATTCTTGCGATGCGACGAAATAGGGACTGTCCGACGCTAGGCAGCTCTTTTGCGCCCGAAGATGCTCGATGCGATTTTGCGCTTCGCGTCGTGCTCGTTCAGCGATGGGGCATAGTCCAGCGCCATGCCCAGCAGGGACGGCAAGGCCGCTTCCGTGGCCGGGCGGGTGAGCATCACCCTGTGACCGCGGGCTCCGTTAGGCGAACGTTGCGAGGCAATGCCGACCAGCGTCAGCACCCCGGAGAACGGCAGACGATTCGGATGGCCTGCAATATCAGGCATTACGAGTGCCATGGCTTCCAGTTGAAGTTCCATAAATCCTCATGAACTCAATGCACAAATAGGGACCGCAAGGGCGTTGGTTGGGAAAGTTTTCAAGCCGTCCATTCACCGCCGCTGTTGCCTCGGGGCTAATGCTCTGAAGCGTTCGCTATTGCATCGCCGGAGAATCGGCGACGCCGCCTTGCTTTTCGGGCAGCGGAGGCAGCCCGCGCGTGCGACGCACCTCGTTGATGGTCAGCACGCCGCAATCGATCAGGATTTGCTGAATCTGCGTATAAAAACTCCGTTAAGTTATTTCAAAATACTGATAAGGAATTAAAAATTATTGATTTACCTCAGCAGGAATATGCTTCTTACATTCCTAAATCAGGAGATGTTTTTAAAGTTTCGGAACTACTTGATACCTATGAAAACAGAGTAACAATAAGAGGTGCAGTATATAGACCCGATGTGTATGCTTTTAAGGAAGGAATGACGATAAAAGACCTGCTTGAAAAAGCAGACGGTTTAACGGATGATGCTTATTTGGATCACGCTTTACTTATACGAGAAAAAAAAGACCGTACAAAAGAAGTGGTAAATATTAACCTGAATGCTGCAATATCAGGAAATTCTGCTTTTAACCTGCTCTTGAGAAAAGAAGACGAATTAGTTGTCTCTTCCAAGTTTGATTTTTTAGAAAATTTCACAGTATCCATTAACGGCGAAGTTCTGAAACCGGGCGAATATCCTTATATTGACAGTCTTACCTTGTATGATTTGATTATACAATCCGGCGGATTCAAAGAATCGGCATCTAAGAAAATCGAAATTAGCACAACACACATGTAGCGTCCCGAAGTCTCAAAACTCAATGGTTCACTCTCCACAGGATTTCGCAACTTATACAGGGAAAAAATCCGCGTGGATCGTAAAACATAATTCGGGACCCACGAAAGTGTTCCGAAAGCTCTCTGATTCCAATCCGAAGGATACAGGGCATTACAAGTTCAGTCTGCTAGTTGTTTTCTATTCAGTTCATTTGTAATTTGGCTAAGTTTTAATCGAAGTGAATTTTTACAAGGGGATCTATTCACCCCCCCTCTAGATCCTAGCCATGCACCACAACAAGGAGGCCTGCCAGTTCATGGTCCATGTAGTGTTGCCGAATGAGGGGGCTTGGTGGCTGCCAGTTGAGGGTGCACCATTTTAGGGCCTCCTAATAGATGGGGGCTTCATACAAAGCCTACAGATTCAGCAGTTTGAGAGGATGGTGTACTTCTATAATGTCAATTGAGGGTTCAAGTCCTGCCAATTTATGCAGCTTCTATGCTTCCAAATGGGGGCTTCGCAAGGTGTCCTACTATCAGTTTAGGGCCCACTTAGGGGCCTACAGAATGGGGGCTTTCAAAGTGGTTGTCAGATCAAATAGATTTGTGCCTTTTTTGACATTTTGACTTTTACCGTTGGGTAGAAGTATCTCGACTCCTTCCCATGGGTACATCATTAGGTGTGCTGTGTAAGCCTACAATTTTGGTTTCTTCATCCCTCCAGGATGCAGTTTTGAGGTGATCCGATGTGACTCATCTGACATCGGTCCAAGTTGATTTCTACTTTCCTTGAAATTCAGACCTTCACCATTGGACAGAAGCACGATGACTCCTTCCCCCAGGTGCATCATCAGGTGTGTTGTGCACACCTGCATTTTGGACCTCGTTGTATATATATTTTTGATGTATAAATAGAGTATAAATAGTTCTGAAAAAAATCTTAATATTGTCTGAAAAATAATGATAACTTTATGTTTTGATCATTCTTGTAAATGCATTGATTTCCTGAAATTTCACTGCATTCTGATGGATCAGCGCGCGCCCTTCTGGCTGAAATGGTACGCCTATAACGGCGCGCCTTAGGCGTTTTCGTCGTCGTCCTCGCTATCGTCCCCGATATCGCCGTCGGCGGCATCCAGCGCCTTGTCGATGGCTTCGGCCAGCATTTCCGGCTCGCGCGCGCCCGATACCGCGACCTGCCCGCCGAAGATGAAGGCGGGCACGCCGGTCACGCCGATCTCGCGCGCCAACTGGTCCTCGCGCTCCACCAGGGCGACATCGTCATCGCCTTCCAGCAGCCGCGCCACTTCCACGCCGTCCATGCCGCAGAAATCGGCGATGTCCGACAGCACGCGGATGTCGCCGATATCCTCGCCATTCTCGAAATAGGCGATGAACAGCCGCTCGACCACATCGTCCTGCACGCCGGCGGCTTCCGCCCAGCGCACCAGGCGGTGGGAGTTGATGGTGTTGGGCCGGCGGCGGATGGCGGCGAAATCGAAGCCGATGCCTTCCTTCTCGCCCTCGGCGGCGATCAGCGCGTCCATCTCGGCGATGCGCGCGTCGCCGCCGAACTTGGCGGACATATAGGCGGCGCGCTCCATGCCGTCACGCGGCACGGTGGGATCAAGCTGGAAGGGCCGCCATTTCACCACGAATTCGATACGGGGGCGCAGCATCATGGCGCGCCCAAGCCGCCGCTTGCCGATGAAGCACCAGGGACAGACGGTGTCGGAAATGACGTCGATCTGCATGTTGGCCTCCTGGTCAGTGAAGCAGTTGGGCGGTGACGTCATTGGCGTCGGCCATCACCTGGACCGCCGCCACCGGACCGTGTGGGCGGATGGTGACGCTCGCCTCCATCGGCACCAGCACCTCGATCACCGTCATGTCGGGCGGGGGCGGAGTGGCGATGAATTCCATCACCAGTGTCTTGCCGTCGCTGCGCACCATATGCAGGCGCGCATTCTTCCAGCCGCCGGATGACACCGCGCCCTTGGCCTGGACCACCACGGTCTTGCCCTTCGCCGTCGCGATAACGCTGTCCACCTTAAAAAATCCCTGGAACCCGACAAATTACCAAAATACCCTGGGATCCAGAAACCATCAAGACGCCCTAATATGTCTTCGGCCTCCTATAAATCACGCTCGTGTATTCGAATCATAGGGTTTTGCATAACTAAACATGGCCTTTGCTAAAACCCTAATTTCTTCAATAGTTGTTGTTGTTGCTGATGTGTGGGAGGCTCATTGTGAGCCACGCAAGCGAGTATGTCCTTGACATTAGAACCTATGTAAGAGACTCTAGGGCTTTCTTTGACAATTAATCAAGGATGTTCGGACATTATGCCAATGTAAATCAACAATAACTGCGGTCAGTGGGGAAAGGTCTCGCACCCGAACCTACATCGTTTGATCAAACCAAACTCACGGAATGAATCACGCATAGGCTATCTAAACAACCTTATATGTGCGTCGGTGTAGATTTCCCTTTCTCCGAGAAGGCCGAGAAATCTATACCCCTCTCTCATTACATGAGACAAAATAATATTAAAAAGAAAATTTGTGAACCAACTGATTGGCACGCCCGGTGAGACATTTCCCGCTTTTCTTCTACTTGTCAAAGAAGTCCCTAACCTTTTTCAAGATTCTGATTGCCCCTCTTCCTCTTACAAGACGGGAAGAGGAGGGCATTTGTTCACCCACTTGCGTGCGCGCTTGTGCATCTGCACACTTCTTTCGCTCGTGCCAAGCAACAGCACCACCAACAACAATCAACGATGGCAGCCGTGACGTACGGACCCAAGTCATCGTCAACCATGCTAGGTTCGGCTACCTGGCGACCTCACTCGTCTTCGGTGACTTCCCACCAGTTGTCGGGTCACCCTTTTTCCAAGGCATCATCCCCGTGGTTGAGGCCAACCCAGCCATGCCTGCTACTGCAACCACCAAGGGCCCCCGGCCCTCGGCCCCAACTACTAACAGAGTCTTCTTGGTCAACCAAGTCACTGCTAGTGTTGCTCCTGCTCAATGAGGGCAGCGCCGCCGTCGCAACGACTCCAAGCCCGCGGCAACCACCCTCCAAGGCACCGCTCCTGCTCAACGGGGGCAATGTCGCCGCCGCCACAACGGCACCGAGTCCGCAACGGCCAATTCTGATGTTGTTCCTGCTCAACAAGGGCAACGCCACAGCCGCAAAGGCACCAAGCCTCAAGCAGCAACTTCCCGTTCCAACAAGATCGGCATTGTCAGAAACATCTGCATCCTGCTCAATGGAGGCGAGTTGACCATGCCCCGAGACTGCCATGCCCCAACCATTTCTACCTCCAACAACTTCGAACTTCTTTGGCAATCCCGAGAAGACGAGTCAAAATTGAAGAAATTCGGCGCACCGGTTACAAACCAAGATCAACCGCGCCAGTCCAAGGTGGCAGCTCCCTAATCGAAGTCAAGGGGCAACCCAACAGAGGAGCGCCAGCTCCGTGTCAAGAAGATCTGGGTCACCAAGGAAGAGGCCCAGGCCATCAAGTAGACGAGGTCAAAAAGACCCTTCCACATGTCGAAGTTGCAACAAGTGCGGAGCCCGACAACTCGCCATCAAGACGAGCGCTTGAACTCTCCGAGGTCTCAGACTCAACGCCAGCGAGGTCATAAGTGACGAGGAATCTACAAGCAAACTCGGCCAACTTCCCCATGTGCCAACTCAATGCATACGAAAAAGGCCTATTCTACACATGCTTCTACGTCCCGAGTGATTTTTTTTGACAAACTAGGGATAACACCCCAGCCTAGAAGACAGCCACCTAGGAAGAGGCGGGTAGTTCAGGTGACCAACGACACTGTCAAGGTGTTCACTCGCTATACATGCTTGGTCGACAAGCAGCCGGAGGACAGCACGAGAGAGTTAAATCAGCCTCTCCAGATCTTGAAAAAGTCAAGGCCCGTCTCCCGAGTTCTTGCTCAGATGTAGCAAGCAGCCGCCGCTAGAACATCTCAACCCGAGCTCGTGCAGTAGAGGAGCACCAAGATGATGTCCATAGTGTCGATGGGGGTAAGCAACCCAGGACACAAGGAAGATATTAGAAGAGAGGCTCAAACCCTCGCGTTCGAAGAACACCGACGCGAAAATCAAGAACTGAAGAACCTCTTGTAAGCACTCTTGCGTGAAAGGGAGGTTCATATCCAACCTTAAGCACCGCCCACTGGAGTGGAACAACATCCTCCTCCCATTCCAGTCACGGCTCATGCTTCGGCTACCGCTGGCAAACTGCCGATAGCAGCGGAGTTTGAATCTCCGCAAAATGAGGCCAACGTGCGATCGTCCGACACTCCAGTCACCGAAAGATTAATGGCTCAAAGGCAGATGATCGAACGAATTGTGGTGCCGAAGTTCGCTTAACACAGTGACAGTGTCGCCACTGTTGATTTGTACAGCATACCCTATCCCCTCCACCATCAGTTCAAGAAACTTTCGCCGGATTGCCTGAAAGCCCCAAAACTTCAGAAAGTCAATGGGCAGGGCTCTGAACATTTGGCCTACTACATGACGGCCATGGGTGAGCTGGCGTTGAAAGAGTCATACCTTCTGCGTTATCTCGCCACATCCCTGACAGGCACCGCCTTTCAGTGGTATTCTAGGCTGAAGCCTAACTTGGTGGCTGATTGGGCTAACATACAGAAGAAGTTTGTCGACCGCTTCCAAATAGCTGAACGCAAGATATCTCTTACAAAACTCTGTGCCCTCAAACAGAGGAAGGGTGAAACTGCGTTGGACTTCATCAAGCGATGGAGGGACGACAAACATGCGTTACGATAATCCTCCGACGCCCGAAGACGGGATCACCATATGCCACAGGGGCTTAGCGGCGGAAGTTAGTGAGAAGTTTCTATGATCAAATATCAGAAGTTTCAACCAGTTGAACAATGTGGTAGTGAAGATTGAGATACTTTTCGCCGATCACCCGACACACTCCTACCAAAGGCAAGTCCTCTAAAGATAGCCAAGCCAATAGCAAGGAGGTAAACTCAGTGAACTTCTCCCCGACAAATGGAGATAAGGGGAAAGAAAATCAATGAGTAATGGCAAAAAGGCCGACACCAAGGCGACAACTGCCATATTAGCAGAGCGCATGAAAACGTCTTATTCTTTCAGGGCCGCTTTGATAACGGAATAAATCCGGATAGGATGAGTTATTCTGGCATTTTATCCTTGTTCGAGTTGAGTCGGGATGACTCGCACGGATCTACTTGAATTCACAAAAATTCGAGATATGATCTAATAGACTCGGACCGAGTCGCTCCTTCTTCTCTCTCCACCCTTCTATGTGACTTTCTAGGTGTGCTCTGGCGAGGATCCGACGGTGGTAGATGAGATCCACTGGTGGCGACGATGATCCGGTCAAAAGGGATGTTGCCAGCCATGGTGGGAAACTACTGGGAGTGGGGCGGGGTCATTGGGATGAGAGAAGAAATCACCGTCGGGCCGAGATAGGGGAAAAAAGATCTACCGAATGGGGTGAGAGACGACCGAGTCGACCTGAGTTACATGCGACTTGAGTATACCATATCAGATCAAAACGATCTCAATTCAATACGAATCACCGAGTCGTCGAACCTTAATCTGCAGTCCCATCACCATCCACTCGATTAACATTCACCACCACGATCGATCTAGACCCCCCACCTTCACATATCTCCCACCCTCCCCCGCGTCGCCCTATTTTTTATGAAAGTAATACTACCATAGTCTTGGTCGAACTTGTCAATGCCACGGTTGATTGAACTAGTCCACACTTCCAAAGTGGAAGAAGCACTCCTGACCTACACGTCGCATACTTGAGAGACATGTTCAACTCTTGCATCTTCTCATATAGAAAGATAGGTAGAGGACAAATAGTGAATTCCCTATGGCACCATCTATTCATGCTCAATATGTGCCCCTTTGAGCTTTGCACATCTCTTCCTGATGGTGATCGTAGAGTTCGGTGAGCCTACCCAAAACCTAGAGGTTTGCTGGAGCCATCAATCTTGCCGAATCTTACTACACTCGCCAATGCGGTCATCTACAATTAAGGATTTAATATTTCTCAAAGACGGCTTTGATAACGTATTAGAATAGATTATCCAGGGTGAGTTCTTTATTAAGTTTTTTTCTTTTTAATTTTGATAACGTATACCGAGATTAACTCATTCCATATGAAAAGATCAAATAAATTAACTCCAGAATAAAGATCTTACCCTTAACCGACCGCAACCTCGGCGTGCAGGCGCGGGGCGGGAAGAAGCTGCCGAACTGGTGGAAGCAGTGAGTGTCCGTGCGGATGAGCGGTTGTTCGTTGGTGCGGTCATCGGGTTCTCCCCGCGTCAGCAGCGATGCCCTGACTGTGCGCGTACCCGCCAAGAGGAACGCGACACCGAAGGCATCTGCAACAACCGGTTCCACGACCGGCTCCCCCCATGGAAAGGGTTCACGCCGTGAGTGTGTATGCGGATTGGTTCACGTCGGCGAACTTCGGATGGTTCCTGCTGTCCGCCTTCGTCTCGACGTTCGTGTTGGTCGGGGTGTGGGCGTGGGCGTCCGCACGCGATCAGGCTCGCCGTGAAGCTCGTGTCGCCCAGCATGAGCGGCCGGCCGCAGACACTGACCCTCCGGTGTCTGCGGCCAGGCTCGCTCACCCCACACGCGGGGACCGCTGGCTGTGGCAAGAGGACCCAGCCTGCCGACGCACACGACTCGACAGGGACGGCGAGTGATGGCCGACCACTACGTGCTCCAACTCGGAATCGACACCGACGGCGGCTACTGCACCGACGTGATCGACGAGTGGCGACTTCCCTTGAAGGTCGGCACGCACAACGTCGAGCAGTTGATGATCATTGATCGGCACGGACCGAAGCTCGTCGACATCATCGTGCGCGTCCAGAAGTACGACGCGACTGATCGCAGCGGGGCGGTTCCTGCCTCCCGTCCCGCTGCACCCTCGTTGCCCACACAGGAACAGCCATGAACTTCGCGTCGATTCCGTGTCCGGATTGCCGGGCCTGGTGGAAGGCGTACGGCCGGGATCTGGACACAGACACGCGCCCGCTGAGCCGAGTCGACGCCGAGCACGTGCACAGGTCCCACAGGCCGATGCACCCCAGCGAGGTCGGCCACAACCACATCCGTTCGGCACGGAAGGCATGGGCCGCCTGGGAGGCGTTGTCTCCTGGCCGACCACACACCGCCGCTTCCTCCCCCTCGTTGCCCACAGACCGTTTGGGCGGCGGATCTCCTTCCACTCGGCGAGCGGACCGAACTCGATGACGGGCGCGAAGAAGAACTCGCGCGACGACTTGAACAGGAGCGCGAACTCCTCGATCTCGAGGTGGCCATCGAGGCGCGCCGACTCCATGCAGCGCTCGACGTGCTCCATCGTCGGGTAGCGCGCGATGTGGCGCTCGAGGCGCTCGAGGGCTTCGTGCTTGTCGTGCTTGATCAGCACCTCGCGGTATAGATCGTGGAACTCCTGGAACGTGCCGGCGAGCGGCAGCGTGCAGCGGACCTCGCCGCCCTGCTTGGCGACGCGCGCGAAGTCGCGGAGCGCGATCTCGAGGCTCGGCATCTCGCCGAGGCCGAGGTTGCACACGACGAGGTCGTAGACGTCGTCGGCGAACGACAGCTTGGGCACCGGGCTCTCGGTGCGAAAGAACACGCCCTTCTTGCCGAGCGGCCCGAGGTCCGCGACCTTGCGGCGCGCGACGTCGAGCATCGCGCTCGACGCATCGATCGCGATCAGGCGGCTGCCGTCGTTCATGCGGCGCAGGATCTCGATCGTCTCCCAGCCGGTGCCGCACGCGATGTCGAGGACCTGCCCGCGCTCGGGTACGGCGAGGTTGCGCAGCAGCATCTTGCCGAAACGCGTCCCCCACACGGGCGCGATCTCGTCATCGTAGATCCGCGCCAGCTTCTCGACCTTGAGGCTGCGCTTGTTCTGGATGGTCACGCCGGTTCGGTCGAGATCATGACGAAACGCACCGGCGATGTCCACTCCGTCGCCTCGCGGGAGGCGTAGGCCTCCGCCCGACATGTATGCTCACCGCGATCCTCGGGGATGCGCCGGCACGGCGAGGACGTCCCCGAGGACAAGGTGCCCAAGGATTATCGAGGCGTATACGTCGGCGGGTCGGGGGTGTGGGTCGACCGCAAGCACGTCGCGACGCTGGCGGAGATCGAGGCGAAGCGCGGCGCCCTGACCGCGGCGATCGACGCCGACGCGACGCTGTTGCCGACCGTCGGCTACAGCGGGCTCGCGAATTGCATCGCATCCATGATGATCGAAGCACCATCCGCAAAGACGATCGATGTCTTATTTCGCCACAGTGATGAGGTGGATGTTTCATGCCACGACGCTGGATAGGTTTTTCCGTAGACGCACACCGAGCCGGTATCGACGGGATCCAGGCCGGGAAGAAGTCGCTGGCGCACGCCGGAATGAACGCCATCGGCGCCGACCATGATGTCGGCTTCGATCGTGCTTCCATCTGTGAAATGAATTGTCAAACCATGCGGGTGTTCCGAATGGTGTGAAAACGCCTTGCCGAAATGCACGTGCTGTTCAATGCCATGCATCAGCACTTCGCGCATGGTCTGGCGATTCGCGCTGCGGTCGGCATCATCGGCGTCGGAAGGTGTACGCCGCCAGGCATTGACCCAACGATCCGCAACATCATGTAGTTCGGCATCCAATACATTTAGGCCCTCGACCGGTAGCGCGCAGCTGCGGATAAACCACGCGTAAGATTCTGGCGGAAGACAGGCGCGCAATGCGTTCTGACCATCATGATCAATGCGAATGCGGTATCCCTGGGTGCGGCTGTTGGCGGCGGCGCCGACGCTCGCCAGCGCATCGGTCTCGCTCAACACCTCGGTGCTGTACATCGGGCAGGGGCTCGGTTCGGCGCTCGGTGCGGTGTTCTACGCGCGCGAGGCGTTCGATGCGCGCCGGCCATTCAGCATGACCTACCGGCTGATGCGCCACGACGGCGCCTACCGCTGGATCGTCGACCGGGGCGCGCCGTTCGAGCGCGCCGGGGTGTTCGCCGGCTACGTCGGTTCGTGCCTGGACATCACCGAGATGCGCGAGGCCGAGGCGCACCAGGAGGTGCTGCTGAGCGAGCTGAACCACCGGGTGAAGAACAATCTGAACCTGATCCTGTCGTTCCTGTCGTTCTCGGCCACGCGCGCCGAGACGGAGGAGGCCAAGCGGCTGCTGGGCGCGGCGATCACGCGGCTGCACGGGATCTCGGCGATCCAGGAGCAGCTGCACGAAGACGCCTGAGAAGGGTCCGCTTGTTCGACGCCGCGTACGCTGCCAAACGCGCGAATCAATTTGCGCCGCGTGACTGGCCCGATACCGGGAATTTCTTCGAGACTGCCGGCTGTTTGGTGCGCTCGTTTGAGAACCGTGTGATAACTAACGGCGAAACGGTGCGCCTCATCGCGAATTCGCTGAAATAGTTTGACGACATCGCCGTATTCGTTGTACCGGTCAATCCCAAAAGCCGCACCTCGCAGGTTGCGTGAGTGCGAGCCGGCGTTGACCTGACCGGCATGCAAATTAATGACATAATACTCGCCGCTCACTGTAATGCTTACTCCCGGGATCGGTTGATGCAGCAGCTCAACGATCTTAGTAGTATCGATGTGCGAGCGAGTGCGGTGCACCAAGATTTCTTCTTCGCGCTTGGCAACGCTCAGTGTCGGAATTGCCAAGCCGTGCTCTTCAACCGCTCGCAGTGCCGCGTCCAGTTGACCTTTGCCGCCATCGATCAACAGAAGATTGGGAGCGCCCCAAGCCTTGAGATTTTTCTCGCTGAGTCGCCGCGTGAGGGTTTCGTACATATTACCGACGTCGTCGTTTTGTTCGCTGGTCTTGAATTTGCGATAGTTGGCACGATCACTCACGCCGTTGGTAAACACTACCATGCTGGCCACCACATTGCGGCCGCCCATGTGGCTAATATCGTAGCCCTCGATCCGGGCCGGCGTTTTTTCCAAACCGAGTAGTTCGGTGAGGAGTCCAAGCGCGCGGTCCTTGCTAATATCCATAAATTCACGGTCGCCAAACATAATCTTTTGCTGCAGAGCTTTGAGGTCCGTGAGCTGATTGCGCAGTCGCGCAGCTGCTTCAAAATCCTGGGCGGCAGCTGCTCGATGCCGCTGGCCGCGCATGCGCGCATGGAAAGCGAATACCTCCAGCTCGAAGCGGCCTGGGGCGACCCCGACCAGCCGGGCGTGCTGGTGCGCGCACGGTCCGCCGAGATCGTGGCGGACATCGCGCAGGCCACCGCACTGGGCGTTCTTTTTTCTTTTGCTCTTTTTTTAGAAGTATACTCCGAGACTTATGTACATGATCTATTCATTATTAATAAAAAGTAGGGCCGGATATCGTTGGTGAAGTTAACACAAATTGTGCACTCTCTCAAGAGTAAGTATCGATCTCATTTATATATAAAAAAATATATTGTAATTTTTAACATATCATGTCTATTTATTGGGTGGATTGTTAGTGAATTAAGTTTCATGATACGTATGTTTGATACATGTCCAATATCACTATTGAGATACTGATGTTTGATAATGTGCATATTCGATAATGTATCTTTCATCCAAGTACCTCTCAAATATCTCGAGGAGGTCACTTAGAGCACTCAGGACTTCTCCCAAATGAAGGGAGGTGACAAATCAACTACACTAGACACCTGATTTCAAGATCCTATTTTATTATGCTAGGATTTAGATTCACAGGTTTGCTCGTGTTAGGAAATTTAAATATTTTACTATTATTAATTTATTATTACACAGGAGTACGTACTAGCTAGGTGTTCTTGCTATCCAACGATAAGGGTGGACGGATCGACGAATCAGCGGGTCCCCAATCTCTCACGATGTTAAATCATCCATGTTATATCTCGAGTTTATTTCAAAATTAAGCCATCATATATATGTTCCTTTAAGTCATGAGTTTGTTAAGCGCATCAAGTGTTCAGTCACGTTTTCCACAATTCATCATGTGATTCACACCTTTCTTAATTAAGTATCTTAAGATCGTAAGATACTTAAAGAAAAAGGATAAGAAGTAATTAAAGACTCGAAAAAACGTTAGCGAAGAGATCTTGCCTCTTCAAAAATCTAGTTAATGAAGCGTGTCACCATATTTTATGAGTTCGGATCCTCTCGGACTTTTAACCGTCTCTAATAAGAGACTGCTATATATACAACCCACTAATGCTTTCTTCTTTATTTTTAACCCCTTCAATTAGTTTCAAATACAATCTCGCGCTGTTTTCTTGTTCAGTGTTGTCTTTATCCGCTCACCGTTGCGTGTTCGCGCGCGACGGGCTGCGGCTGCCCGAGTACGTGACCGTGCACGAGGTCGGGCACAACTGGTTCCAGGGCATGCTCGCGTCGAACGAGGTCGAGGAGGCGTGGCTCGACGAGGGCGTCAACGACTGGGCCGACGCGCGCGCGATGGCGGACATCTACGGCCAGCGCACGAGCGCGGTCGACTGGTGGGGCTGGCAGGCCGACATCGCCGGGCTGCGGCGCGCGCTCGTCGAGGATCCCGACTCGCTGCCGTCGCCGATCGCGACCGCGGCGTACGCGTTCGTCGACGCGGACGCGTACGAGCAACAGACGTACGAGACCACGGCGCGCGCGCTCGCGACGCTCGAGGCCACCGTCGGCGCGAGCCGGTTCGCCGCGGCGATGAAGGCGTACGCGCACGCATGGGCGTTCAAGCACCCGACCGGGCGCGACCTGTTCGAGACGCTGTCGCGCGAGCTCGGCCAGGATCTAACGTGGTTCTTCGGCCCGGTGTTCGAGGGCGTCGGCGGCATGCGGCTCGGGCTGCGCACCGCGGCGTGCCGCAAGACGCACCCGGCGCGCGGCGTGTTCGGCGAGGGCCCGACGCGCAAGACCGTGAAGGTCGCCGACACGCCCGAGACCGGCGCGTACGCGTGCGAGATCGTGATCGTCAACACCGGCACCGTGCACGCGCCCGTCGACGTCGCGCTCGCGTTCGCCGATGGCTCGACGCAGCGGCTGCGCTGGGACGACAAGGGCGGCGGCGACGCGTGGCACCGCTGGGTGCTCGATCGCACCGCGCCGCTCGTCGAGGTGTGGATCGATCCGGATCAGAAGCTGGCGCTCGCGTCGCCGGTGGCGCTGCGCTACCGCCTCGACGGCGACGGCTCGGCGGCGCTGCGCGCGGGCGCGTGGTTCGCGAGCGGCGCGCAGACGCTCATGCAGCTGGTGGGGCCCTAGGTGCGGCTCGGGCTCGGCGATCTGCTGGCGGCCGGCGCGCGCGGCGTGTCGCGCTACACGGGCACGCTGTTCGCGGTGTTCGATCACATCGAGGCGACGCTGGGACTGGCGCTGTTTCGCGTGCACAATCGGCGGCCGATGCGGGAGGAACCGGCGGTGGGCGCGCTGCTCATCCCGCGCCGGCGATGCGCGCCGGAGGTGCGGGCGGCCATCGCCGGCACGGGGACGGCGGCGGCGGCGTTTCGTCGGCAGTTTTTCGTCAAGTCGCCCGATCCCGCCGAATGCCGCGAAGCCGCCGTGTGGCGGTCCCCGGAGGCCTGCATCGGCTCGATGACCGCGGGCAATTTCTGGGTGCAGCAGCGCGCCATCCTCGGCTACTGGCGCTCGGGTGACGAAGTGGCCGTCCTGCGAGTGCGCCTGACGCACGACGACCGCGATTTCGCGTCGGGCGCGGTGCGCGTTGCCCAGAAGGACAATCAACTCGTCGCCATCGCCTCGCTGGAAACGGGCCAGGGCGACCACCACGTCCACCTCGACAAACCGGAGGACGGCATCTTCCGCGTAGCCCGGCTGGCCTTGTCCATCGAGGTCCATGCGACGGACGCGAAAGCGCGGGGAGACGAGACGACCGGGTTTGTGCTGTCGGCGGGCGGCTGGGAGGTGACGGTGCGCCCGGCGTTCGCCCTCCTCAGCGGTCACTCCGTGAAGTGGACATGCATCGAAGAAGCGGGCCGGGCCCAAGTGTGCGCCCTGATTGACGACGGTCGCCCGCTTGAGTTGGAGCCGGCGAAGATCGCGGAGGCGGCGCTGGGTTTCTACCTGGCACTGCACTCGGCCGGCCACGCGCCTGCGGTGACTGGAGTGCGCGGCGAAAAGACGGGGCGCGACATCCGGCTCTTCGCCGAGACGGCGGCCGGAAAACTCGCCGTGTCGAGCCCGCTCAAACCGATCCCCCCGGCTTGGTTTCGCGGATAAGCCGGCGTCTCCGAGCCCGAACACGCGGGCAAGAACAAGACCAACCCCATCGGCATGACGAAATGCGCGCTGCGTTCCACGCTGCCGACGGAGCTCCACGGACGCCGTCTCCTCCTGTCGAAGCCATTCGACGTATTTTTCTGAATTAGTGAATTTTTAGGCTAAAAATTAGGTTTTCAAAAATTAGAAAAATTTTCTAATTTCTTTTCTTTTTATTATTCTTCCTCTCTCCTCCCTTCTCATTTTCGCGCACACCTCTCTCTCTCTCTCCCGTTTTCTCTCCTCTCTTGCCCTTCCGGCTCCTGCTGCAGATGGAGGAGGCTCGTGGGTGAGGTGGCGACGGCATGGGGATGATCGGATGCGCGATGGGACGAGGATCGGATTGGTTTTGGCGCGATCCCGAATGGTGGATTCAAAGCTGGCGTGGTTCGTGTTTTACGGTTTTCAGCATGGATTAGTCACTTCGGCGTGCGATTTCTTCGGTGGAGGTAGGGAGATGGACCACCTACCTTTCCTACACCTTTTCTCATGGTTTCACGCTCTACGGTGCGAGAACGAGCAAGTTTAGGCTCGTTGTGGTTTTTGGGAGTTCCTAGGCTTCGCCAAAAAATGGTGACGATTTTCGGAATGGTTAGTACCGTTTGACTCCCTGGAACGTCTGCATTCCATTGATACTTGTTTCGTGTCGATTGACGGTCATTCGGGACCGTTAGGAGCCCGGGAAGTCCTGTTACTCCATTTGGGTCAATTTCATAGAATTACTCGTTTCTCGTCATTTCTCAACCGATCTGACTCCTGTTGGAGTCTATGTATTGCGTATGACTATCACCATTGTATCGCCTTCGTTTCGGCACGAACAGGGCGTGGAAAGGCCATGATCGGGTTGATCCCATGTTTTGCTCGCCGTAACGCCTTCGCAGTTCAACGACAACCGCTTAAGGTGCATGGGCGGCTGGTTTCGGATCGTTTAACGTGTCTCGATTTTAGGTTGAGTGGTCAGTTGATAGACCGCTCTAGGGCTTGAGCGGCCAGGAGTGGTCCGCCCATCCCTCCGTGAGTGGCTGGTCCTTAGCCGTTCATCTTTCCTGTTGGGTTGAGCGGCCAGGTTCTACCCGCTTATCCTAGTTGACCTTTGGTCAGCAGTTTTGTGTCAGTTCAGATAGGCGGTTTGGTCAAAATCGTTCTGACCGACACTGTAGTAGGTCGGTTGGCTTGAATAGCTACTCCTTAACCGCTCTAGCCTTTGGGCGGCCCATCCCTAACTGTCTATCCCTTTTAGTGTCTAGGGATCAGTTCTTTTGAGTAGTTGGCCCCCAACCGTTCATCCCCCGTGAATGGTCCATTCTAGACCGTTCATCCCTCTTTGAACGACTTCCATCTGGACCGTTCATTTCACTGAGCGGCCTTCTTCTGACCGCCTAGTGAGTTTTATCTATTGTCTCATTCATTGGCCATGATGGCTTGGCTTGTGTCTGTCTGTCTTAGGTACGTGTCCTAGGGCGGTGTCTGAGTATCGTTTCCCGACGTTCCAATTTTCATATATCTTGGCTTGACCTTATGGTTTGCCCGTTGTCCTATGGATGTCTCTTGATGTCCTATGAGGGCTATGACCATGATATAAGGTGGCCAGGAGTTCTTGCCATGGGCAGTCTTCTATACTACTTTTAATGTCATTGTCTGGTTTTGGTCAACCCGATGCGACCCAGTGGTTGACAGGTGACCTTGTGTGTGTCTCGGCTGTTCTGTCCAGTTCGAGACATGGTTTTGGATGCCGTGAGATATCATCTTACCTCGTTCTACGTATCCAGGTGTGCTGAGGGTTCTCAGTGTTCCCTCAGGTCTCTGTGAGTCATTTCTTACGGTGAGTCATTTTCTCTAGCTTAGGATTAGACCGATTGGCGACTTGTTCCACTTTGTATGATGATCTAGACTCCGAGTCGTGAGACTCAAGGATCATTGTAGTTTCAAGTCTAGTTGCCTTGTCCTGAGTCTGTTGACAGTTTCCTATACTATCATTGGTGCTTCGTAGTACGTGCGATAGTGCTTCTTGCCTGTCTGTACTCCGGCACTCGCATTTTAGAGTCTGTGTCTTGTGAACCTCTACTAGTTGTAGCCTGACGACTCGTTTTGACATGTCGGCCCACTTGGGAGTGGTGGCAAGGTAGTTCTCGATACACGGTTTATAAGCTAGTTTCCGTTGGCTCCCTTGCTTTGCAGTAGCGTCCGCTGGGGGAGAAAACTAGCTAGAGACCTGGCTCAGGGCAATAAGCCAGTGTGTGCACACATGGTCAGGGGCTTGGACTGACACCGACAAGTGTTACCCTATCTAGTTACTTGCGACTGTAGTACTGTTCTGATTTTGATAGTGTCTTGGTCTCGGTCATGCTTTTGGATGACAGGCAAACAAGCCACTTGTAGGCGCAGCGTAAGACGTCAAGGGATGTGGCTGGCTGTTCTTCTAGTGAGGGGTACTCCAGTCATGTGACACATAACTTTCGTGTGACTCTCGTGTTTCTCGAGTGTCATGACCTTTCCGGGTTAGCCCTCTCGTGGCTTTGCCCGAGGTCAGTGTTATATTGTGTGCATGACGTTTTAGTTGTGTTGGGTCTGTCTAGATCTCTTCTAGGCTTTTTATCTATCTTGTTTGTTTCTTTCAGCGTCAATGGATCGACAACTTCTGACTTCATCAGTTCAGAGTTCGCCCTTCTGTTGTTGTTAGGAGTAGCTTGGGAGTCGAGGTTAGTTCGGTAGCCGTGCTCGTTCGATGTGGCTTTTCCCTTTTCTTTTAGCTTCCCTCTTCCTTGCCTGTTCCCTACTCCTGCTTCCTCTTCTTTGCAGCTTTGTAGTTTAGTTTTCCTGCTTTACTACCTACTATTTTCTGTTCCGCGTTACTGCATGTTTTTCAGTGGGGATCCGCGTGACCCCTACTGAGCCAGTGACATGAGGCTCACCCCTGCTTTTCAGGTGTGCCGTCGTTCGTGCTGCTTCCGTGGTTCCTGGTGTGCGAGTTCATAGTTGCCAGCTGGTACCTTCGTCGGGCTTCCCCCGACTTTCTGGTACGTCTTTTCTTTTCTGTCGACTGTACTGTTTGGACTTGTCGTCTTTCCTTTGGACTCTGATATATAATTGCTAATTGAAACTATTAATTAAAAAGTAATTTTATTTTAGCTACTTTAGTAAACTGATCTAATGAAATTTAATTGCTTACTGTCATATCTCTGTGGCTTCAATGTACTACACGATAGTTCTTTTATCACTTCAGGAGCTTTCCCACTCTTGGGAGGCCTCGCGGGTTCCAGCGCAGGAACAGGAAGATCACCATCACCACCAGCGCGATGGTGATGGCCAACGTCATCTCGACATCCTTGAGCGACGCGCGGATCACCTCGGCGCGGTCGGTCACCACATTGAGATGGATGCCGGGCGGCAAGGAAGACCGCAGCTCTTCGATCGAATTGCGGATGCCGTCGACCGTGGCCACCACATTGGCGCCGAGACGCTTCATCACGCCGATGACGATGGCGGGATGGCCATTATACCAGCCGGCGGTGTGTTCTTCCTCGACGCCATCATGGATTTCCGCCACCTCGGACAGGCGGACAGGCCCGCCATTGCGGTAGGCGACCACCACATCCTTGAAGCTGTCGCTATCCATCAGCTGATCATTGGCCTCGATGGCGGTTGCCTGATCGCCGCCGACCAGCTTGCCCTTGGGCCGGTTGACCGAGGTCCGGGCAATGGCCTGACGCACATCCTCGGGCGACAAGCCGCGCGCGGCCAGCGCCACCGGGTTCATCTCGATGCGCACGGCATATTTCTGTTCGTCGGCGATGAAGGCGCGCGCCACGCCGGTCAGATTGCGGATGCGGCGCACCACCAGATCGTCGGCATAGCGATCGACCTTGGGTCCCGGCATTACGTCGGAGGTGAAGGCCATCACCACGATCGGGCGATTGGCGGGATTGGATTTGAAGAAGCTGGGCGGCGCCGGCAGGTCGCGCGGCAGATCGCCGGCGGCATTGTTGATGGCGGCCTGGACGTCGGCGCCGGCGGCGTCGACATTGCGCGACAGGCTGAAGCGCAGAAGGATGTTGGTGGACCCTTCGCTATTGTCGCTCTTCATCGATTCCAGCCCGTCGATCTCGGCCAGCTGGCGTTCCAAGGGGGCGGCGACAGCGGTGGCCATGATCTCGGGCGAGGCGCCGGGCAGATTGGCGAAGACGTTGATGACCGGATATTCGACATCGGGCAAGGCGGCGACCGGCAGCAGCACCCAGCCGGCGACGCCGAACACGAAGACGCCGAGCGCCAGCAGCAGCGTCAGTCCGGAGACATGGGTGACACTTTATCGAGGTACCTCGCCGCCTCCATCGCCGGCATGGCGTTGACGAAGCCGTCTTTGAATATCCAGTCGGTCGCCATCATGGCGGTCCTCGTCGCGTTCTTCTCCTCGTCCCAGGATATCGTGATCGATGCTTACAAGACGGAGAGCCTCCCTCCGGAGGAGTACGGCGCCGGCGCGGCGAACTACACCCACGGTTACCGTCTCGCGATGCTCGTCTCCGGCGCGCTTGCCCTGATCCTTTCCGATCACTACTCCTGGAAAACCGTCTACCTCTTCATGGCCGCGACGATCGTCGTCGGCGTGATCGGGACGCTCCTCGGACCGGTCGAGAAGATCGCGAAGCCGCCCCGGACGCTGCGCGACGCGGTCGTCGAGCCGCTGAAGGAGTTCTTCGGCCGCCGCGGCGCCCGGGAGATCGTGGTCTTCATCCTGCTCTATAAGCTCGATACTTCGGTCGCGACCGCGCTCATGACGAAGTTCTTCCTCGACATCGGCTTCACGAAAACCGACATCGGCGCGGTGACGAAGGTCTTCGGGCTCGTCGCGACGATCGTGGGCACCTTTCTCGGCGGCGCGCTCATCCCGAAGCTCGGGATAAAACGCTCGCTCGTCGTCTTCGGGATTTTCCAGGCGGCGACGACGCTTCTCTTCTCCATGATGGTGCATCTCGGCGCGAGTTATCCGGGACTCGTCCTCACGATCGCGGGCGAAAACCTTTCCTCCGGGATGGGGACCGCGGCGTACGCCGTCTTCCTCATGTCCCAGTGCAATCAGCGTTTCACGGCGACTCAGTTCGCGCTGCTCACGTCGCTCATGGCGGTTCCGATCCGGATCCTCTCCGCACCGACGGGCTATCTCCAAGCGGCGGTCGGGTGGCATCAGTACTTCGTGATCGCCACCCTGTGCGGGATTCCGGGACTTCTCATGCTCCTTCGCTTCGGCAGATCATTGACTCCAGCATGGCACACGAAGGCAACCGTGGTTGAAGAATCCAGAGATCTATCTTGACAGTTTTTTGTTAATTTATTTATATCACACATTTTTCACTTAGATTTAAACTCCATTTTGACGGGGCTCCATATCAAACTATGAAGAACTCATTTTGCATTTGCATGGTGCTGTATTGGGCTTGTTTTTTTCGTACATTATGTTGCTTGTCTACATTACAGCATTTAACAAATGCAAAAATAACAAATAAGTCAGGGGGACCATGAACATTATTTCATGGAATTGTATAGATGTGATTGAGCACTCGGCAACTCTCTACCTCCAACTATCCCACTTCATCAAACCTGACATCATCTTTTTGTCTAAGACAAAAGCCTATGTAAACACTAGTCTCTCCTACTTTAGTAGCAGAGATGTTTGAAAGAAAAGTTTAGACCGAATAATCCAAGAGGGGAATGGTGAATTGAATTATTAATTCAAATCACAACATAATATTACATAAAATAAATTTAAATATTCATCACACATCACACATAATCTCAAGAAAAATAGGGGTGAGAGATAATGAGCCAAATGCACAAAGAGAACACGACGATTTTATAATTATTCAGACAACACCATGTTGACCTACGTCTACTTGATATCAAGGTGCAAGTTCACCTCTCAACCCGCTAGACACGAGGGCACTATCTCATCTCAACACGCTATACACAAGGGAGCTAACTTGCACAAATTATACTAGATATAAAGGCACTAGCTCGCCTCAAACCACATTGAACATAAAGGTGCTAGTTCGCCGTGAACCATAACATAAAAAAGAGATAATTCTCATAACAAAAGGAAGATCTAATGACATAAGTAGAAACCCTTTTGAATATCACAATAAATACATCAAGAAATAGAGTTCTAGTAAGAAAATATGAGCAATGATAGTTTGTATGCTGCTCTCTTTGATCCACGTGAAAGCTTGATGAGGATTGGCTTCTCTTTGATTACAGGGGCTGGAATGCCATGTAATCGAACCACTTCCTTCATATATAATGCCGCCAGAACATCGACGGTCCATTTAGACTTGATCCCGAGCGGTTTCATGCCAGCACCACGGGCAACGGATAGCGCGGCTTCAGCACGTCCGGCGCTTCGCGGATTGCCAGCCGTTCCATCTCAGGCCAGCCGAGCACGTGACAGCCTGCGGTTAGCGTTCCGTCTTCTGCGATGCTGTCAACGTGGAAATGCCCAACCTTGATTTTGCTTCCGTTCGCGTGCCAGTCAACGCCATGCAATCGGCAGTTTTGCGCGACCTTGAACGCGAACAAGGCTTGCGACCACGGGCATTCCGCGCCGCGCGACGTTTCCAGCCTGTCACCCTTGCGGCGTAGCAACGTGACGTTGCGAACTTCTAGGTTCGGGTCTGCAAAGTGCGCGTAAGCCGAGCCCATGCCCGCGCGCCATTGCTCGGGTGTAATAGCCTCCCTGCCCGTGTCGATTTTGAACGTGCTCGGGACTTCGCTCAGCCATGCGCGCACTTGCGTTTCGCGCGCCAGCAAGGGGACAAGATCGGCGCGGCCTTCCCGAATTGCCACGCTCCAATAGTACGCAATGCGTTCCGTGCCGCAGTTCAATGACGCGGGGCGGCTGCGCTCGGCTTCCGGCGCTGCGAAGTACGCGGCCAGTTCATCAAGCGCGCTTAGATCGTGCGCCCTGACTTCGCGGCGTTGCGCGTCGCGTGCCGTTTCGGCGAGTGTGTCAATATACGGCTGCACTGCTTTGATCAGTTGCGAAGCTCGGGCCCGGATTGCCGCGCCAGCCGGTTCCATCGGCCGTGTTGTTTCACCGGGAAGATCAGCCAGCGACCGGGCTTCGGGTTGGACACCGCCGCCTCGCCGGCCGCCTTGGAGCGGGCATAGAGGCTGGGGCTGCCGGCATCGGCGCCGATCGCCGAGACATGCACCAGCCGGAGCACACCGGCGGCGGCGGCCGCCTTCGCGATCGTGCCCGCGCCCTCGCCCTGGACCGCCTGGAAATCGCCGGCCCGGCGCTCCGCCAGGATGCCGACCAGGTTCACCACCACGCTGGCGCCCTGCACCGCGCGCGCCACGTCGGGACCAGTACTGTTTACACGCCACCCTCATCGATAATCAACCAGGACACAGCAGCCGGTTGTCCTCTTCAACCGGATGATTCTATCTTTACGACCGACATCTATAACGCGCCGGTCAATAGTCAGAACACGACCTGGATGTCTAACTTTCTTCCATCCACGGCTCTCGTGTCCAACATCACGGAGTGGGGCCACAACATTGTTGACACGACCGTTCCGCTGGGGCCACTAAAAGGCGTCTACGGTGGATACTGGACCGGAGTCATGCTTCCCTATCCAGCCTATTGGAGGCAAAACGGAAGCGAGCACAACACAAACAGCGGCGGAACAGACTTCCATAACCACACCATTCAGGCTACCGGTGCCAATGGCTCAGGACAAGGCTCTTGCATGCTGAACGAGACATACAACATGAGCATCAATGGACCTACTCTGTTGAGTCAAAGCCTCCAGTCAGGTACAACGTCTTTCAGCAGCGGGCAGTCTTCCATTGTGGTTACGTCCCTGAGTTCTCTGCCGACAAACGGTGAGTACGTGTACGTCGGTGGGATCTCAGGCACCACTACGGTCTCATCTGTCACCGGAACCACGTCAAGCGCAACGATTGGGCTGTCTGCAAACACGACCGCGCCGGAGACGGCTCAGACGGTATTCTTTGGCAACGCGAACACGGCGTACAACTGCGGCGACGGAACGCATGGCTGCAACTCCGAGGGAACCCTTCAAATGAACGGCTGGCAGTACGTCTCACCATACGGGACCACGAACGCTTCGGGACTTCCCAATGAGTCCCTGACATACCGCGCCGACGAGCTTAGATCGGCTACCGGACCACAGCACGCGGGGTGGTTTTCGGTGAGCAATGGATACATAGACACAAACTGTTACTCTTCTGGTAGCCCAGACTGCGGTGGTGGAACAAACTCAGTGCTTTGGCCCGCTACCGGAGGCGGGACTTCTGGGCACGTGTTTAACGGAGCGCCGCCTTATGGGGCACGCCTGAGATTGAAGTCAACATACAACGCAATGCGAGCTTCAATACCGGTGAGATCGGACTCAAAACCCTTCAGGAAGACGCCGCGTTGCGCGCCCTGATAATTGCGGGCCGCCTCGATGCCGCGGTTGAAGGTCTGCTGCTCGCGCCACATCTCGAAGTTCTGGCGCTTGGTCGGATCGCTGATCGGGTACTTTTCATCGATCGATGTGTTCAGCGCCGAATAGCGCTCGGTTCCCTTCAGACGCATGATCTCATGATCGAGTTGATCGAAATTGATGGGCTTCCCGGTTAAATTAGACGTTTTCTCCTCGATCCGCTGTGAAAGATTTCCGTGCACGCCTTCGACCGCGACGAACGTCGGAACCGGGTTGCTGCGGACACGAGATTGGCGATCCGTGAGGTATTGTTGCCACGTTGCTTCATCCACCGCGAGGGTCATCAAGACTTTGGACTTCGCAGCAGCGGCATCGTATCCGGCCTTGATGATCGCGTCTGCGTCGTCGAAGCTTAATGCGCTCCATTTCTGCACCGGCACCGAGACGAGTATGTCCGCCTTTTCCATGCTCAGCAGTTCGTTGGCCGAGATCATGACGGAGATCGACTGTCCGAGAACTGCGAATGAGGAGAGGTTGGCATTGGCAGGGATGGGCGCCTCTTCCAGGTGAATCGCCAGCGTCAAGTCGGCGCCCATCTGTTTCGCTACTTCGACGGGAAGGTTTTGCAGCAATCCACCATCGGCATAGATGGCATCCTTGGCCCGCACGGGCGTGAAGATTCCGGGCAACGACATGGTGGACCGGAGGGCCAGGGACAAAGAACCGTCGCGGAAAACTTTAGCTCTGCCGCTGACCAGATCAGTAGCTACGCAAGCGAAGGGCGTAGGCAGATCGTTGAAGCTCTTGATCTCCGAATACGGGAGCGCGATCTTATCCAGAACCAGAGAGACCTCTTGGCCAGAGTTGAGACCTGCGGGAAACTGCAGGCCCTTACGCAATCCGAACTCCAGGCTGTTGGGATAATCGCGGGCGTCCTCCTTGCGCCGGAACGCAAGTGCAATTAATGTCTTCTTGATGAATGTAATACAATTATCTTGAATTGCATTTTCATTAGATGGACACAATGAGATGCATGCACTTCTAAGAGAAACAAATTAAATAGGAGTTCACATTGGATAAGGTTATAGCATGGATCATACAATTACTTTTGTCACCATTCTATCACCTCCGAAGAGAAAATGTACAAGGAACTGTTTAATTCAGGTTAATTTGGAAAGTGGTTTCCGAACACAAATTAGAATGAAGTTTTTAGAATTGTGCAATTCAAGTCGAGGCCAACGAACTACATCAGCTTCTCCTATTTAGGATCCAAACTATAGATCATATGATTCGCAAACACGAGGATTTAGGTTCTATCTCTTTGGGAAAATTCTCCAACTCATTAGCTCTCTAAAATATTTATTGAAACATCTGCACACATTTAAATCGTGGTGATATAAGTGGGAGTTACAAGATAGAATATAAGACATTAGAGTTCTCTTATAAGCTTCTTCACCACCAAAAAGGGAAAGTTTAAGATTTTTTTAATTCACTTCATAATTGTATTATCCTAAAGTTATACAACTTCAAATTAATAATAAGCAATAAAGAACTATCAGAGTAAATTTTTATGCAGTGCAATGGGAGTATTCTTAAGAATGTAGCTCTTATGATGATAAACAAATAAGTCCAACCTTAATTCACAAATGTATAAAGCAGAACCTAGTTTAAAAATTGCTAAAATGAGACCTGATACAGTTTGCACAAACTTTGTGCCAACATACTACTATGATTTTGTATATGCACAAGGATATATAGTTTATAAGAAAATATGTTTCTTATGATGAAAAAAATGTGCTAGAAGCATTTTTATTATAGATCATATATATATAGGAGCAACATTTTGACAAGTTTCAATTGGCTAATATATAGTTATAAAGCAATGTTGAGATTATAAGTTGTTCATCTAAGCAACAAAAGGTGCATGCATAAAAATGTTCGCATGATGGTAAAATTGAATTTTCATAGTAATACATGAATGGCCTGGCATTGACCTGGGGCAATCATGCCTTCCTGCAGGGCGCCGGCGCGACCGATCTGGAAACCGCGCGCCGCGACCAGCTGGCCCTGGACAAGGGCGAACGCGAACTGGCCCAGACCGCGCGCAGCACCAATGCGCCGCAACAGTCCAAGCGATTTTCCGTGGTGGGCGGACAGCGCCGCGCCATCAATTTCACCCAGATCCCGCTGGGTGATGCCGGGGTGATCGGTGCCGCGGTGGATGTCACCGACACGGTAGCGGCGGAAGCCCGGCTGCAGCAGCATGCCGATGCCCATGCCGACACACTCGACAAGCTGCAGACCGCCGTCGCCATCTTCGGCCGCGACCAGAAGCTGACCTTCTACAACAAGGCGTTCGTCAAGCTGTGGGGCCTGCCCGAAGGCTTTCTCGACAAGCATCCCGGCGAAGGCGAAATCCTCGACCGGCTGCGCGAAACCCGCAAGCTGCCGGAACAGCGCGACTATCAGGCCTGGAAGCGCGCGCGCCTGGCGCACTACCAGGACGGTGCCCGCGACAAGACCAGCGAGGAGCCCTGGTATCTGCCCAATGGCCAGACCATTCGGGTCGTCACCCAGCCGCACCCCTTTGGCGGTCTTACCTTCCTCTATGAAGACGTCACCGCGCGCCTGACCCTGGAAAGCGACTACAACACCCTGATCAAGGTGCAGTCGGCGACGCTCGATACCCTCAGCGAAGGCGTTGCCGTGTTCGGGCCCGACGGCAAGCTCAAGCTGCACAATGCCGCCTTCGCCCGCATCTGGGAATTGGACACCACCGACCTGGAAGACGAGCCGCATCTGCGCACCATCGCGGCGCTGTCGCGTGACCGCTTCGGCGACAGCACCATCTGGGACCAGCTGATCCAGGCCATCGTCACCGGCGTGGGCGCGCGCGACATGGGCGATGTCGAGCGTTCCGACCGCTCGGTGCTGTCGCTGTCCACCTCACCGCTGCCGGATGGCGCCACCCTGGTGACCTTCAATGACGTCACCGACCGCTTCCACGATGCCGCCGCCTCCGCAGCCGCAGCCCGCGGGCCGACGCCGGACAGCATCATCATCGACCTGACGGTCGTCGGCAATTCCTGCACCATGAAGATCGCGAACGTGCTCAAACGCGGCAAAAGCCAATACACCTTCTACACGGGCAACGGCGGCTACGCCTATTGCTCGGCTCCCCGGATCACCAGGACCGAGTGCAGCAGCCTCTAGCTGCGAGCCGTATCCTTTCGCCTGTCCTGTTCACGCGGCGTCTTCCGTTGTAGAACAACGCGTGGCCGCGGCGCCGCGCGCCTGCAATTTCGAGGGAGTGGGACTGACACCAGATATATCCGGGAGGGGGGCTTGGTTATGCGGATCAGGGTCATCTGTGCCATCGCATCGTTGGCGGCTTCGATGCTCACGGCAAGTGTTTCCAGCGAAGCCGCCGGGATGACCGTTCGGGCACGCTTTTCCTTTGACGCGTTGGCCACCTGCACCCAGCCCGCCGTCACCAACTTTCCCGTTCACGCCGAGGGGACCGGTACGCTCTCCGTCGATCGCACCGCGACGCTCGACATGGACTCCAACATCCAGGGCCGGGAAAGCTACGTCGCAAAGCTCGGCGCGCGCCCGACCGACGCGGTTGGAGGCAGTGCATCGTTGCGCGTCGTGAGCAAGCATACGCTGCGGGCGGTTCGCGAATATCCCAACAACCTGATCGTCGTCACGATGACCGTTGTGGGCAGATCCTGCACGTTGCGGATCGACAACAGGCTGAAGCCGGGAAAACGCGAATACACCTTCTATGGCAGCGGCGGAGTCGCGATCTGCTCCAGGCCACGCATGATGCTCGCGGAAGACGCGACGACCGCCGCGACACCGATGATGGTATCCGCAATTCGACGATCCAGCGCCCTGGACAGGTTTCCCGACCAGAAAGGCGAGCGGGCCACAGATGTATCGATGACCCCAGTGAATCCGTCGGCTCGACGCTCGGTGAGCAGCGGGGTCGGACGATCCTTTGGCAGGGCGGGTGCCAGCAATTTTACTACCTCAGCTGGAAATTAATCGGTGCCGAGTAGTGCTACTCCCCCATGGAGAAAGTATGCTTGGCATTGGTGTTTGCCGTCAAGAAGTTACGGCACTACCTCCTGTCTCATCGGGTTGAGCTCATATCTAAGCACGACCCACTGAAGTTCCTTCTCAGATAGCCCATCCTCCCAGGCCGAATAGGGAAATGCGCTCTCCTGCTCATGGAATACAACATCACCTACGTCCCTAGGAAAGCCATCAAGGGGTAGGGCATGGCTGAATTCTTAGCAGCCCATCCAGTACTAGATGATTCTCCATTCAACATGAAGCTTCCAGATGAAGATTCTCTTGCTCTTCAACAGCAACAAATGGCTAAACAGAGCAGAGATGTCTTGCATTACTAGCAACAAGACACCCTCACAGCTAGCCTACCTTGCTGGGAGTTATACTGCAATGGCACTTCTCGAGGTACTACCCAAAGTAACCTAAGTTTAGGCATTACGACAGGTGCCAGAATTGTCTTCTTGACTCCTCAGGGCAGAGTTTTGTACAACACCTGCACCCTCATGAAGGCTCTGACCAATAACGAAACCGAATATGAGGCCCTGATCATCAGACTCCAGATGGCTCTCGACATGGGTGTCAATTGCCTCAAAGCCTATGGAGATTCTCAACTGATAGTCCGATAGGTCCTTGGCATCTACGATGTGCGGAAATCAGAGCTGGTCCCATACCACGTCGCTGTCACTCGACTAACCCAGAAGTTCTATTTCTTCAAAATAGAGGACATTCCCAGAAGTGGCATTGCCCTGGCAGACGCCCTAGCAAAGTTAGCCATGGCCATCAAGCTACCGCCTGAGGGTGAGGTCGACATCATAGTCAAACACAGAAGGCTGATGCCTAGCTCACTCAAAAATAACTCCAGTCTCACAGTTTATGAGGTCCAAGGTTTTGACCAAGACACTCTTCCAAAAGAAGAAGATTGACGTGAGCCCATCATTAAATTCAAAAGGGGATGGCTCCCCTCCGACCGGGCTTAAAGGGTTCGACTGCTTCACCAGGCAATGTCGTATGAGTTGATCGGTGACTCTCTGTACCGACTCGCCCACGAGAAGGACAACTCCATTCTCTTGAGATGCGTCTCCCCAGTAGAGGCTCGAGCTATCATGCGCGAGGTCCATTCCGGGCTGTGCGGCGCACATCAGGCCGGAGACTGAATGAAGCACAATATCAAACTTAAAAGCTTATATTGGCCTACCATGTAGGCAGACTGCATCCAGTATGCCCGTACATGCCATCAATACCAAGCCTTTGGCCCAGTACCCAGAAGGTCTCCTAACCCACTGCATCCAACAGCCCCTACCTGGCCATTTGTCGAGTGGGGTATGGACATCGCGGGGCCTTTCCCGCCATCTTCCAAAGGCCACAAGTACATTCTGGCCACTACCGACTACTTCTCTCATTGGGCGAAAGCCTTTCCCCTACGAGAAGTCACTACAGAGCTGGTCGCCAGATTTGTCCGACATAACATCATCTACCGATTCGGCACTCCCAGTCGCATAGTCTCCGACAACAGGACGTCATTCAAGAACAAGGCCGTGTACCAGTTGGCAGCTAAGTTCCACATCGACTAGAGAACTTCTTTTGTCTACAACCCATAGGCCAACGGTTTGGCCGAGGCCTTCAACAAGACTCTCTGCAAGCTCCTGGCTAAGATTGTTAGCCACCAGAAATGTGACTGGGGTGAAAAGGTCTCCGAGACATTATGGCCCTACCGGACGGTCTACAAAACCCCCATGGGATGTTCGCCATTCTCCCTCGTCTACGGAGTGGAAGCCGTCATCCCCATCGAAACCCAGTTAGCATCCTACCGTGTAGCAGTACACACTAACTTGGCCGACCCTGATGAAAGTGAATACCAGAGAAGGCTGGAAGAGTTTGCTGATCTGGAAGGCAAACGACTCGAAGCCTACAAACACCTACAGATATACCAGGCCCACATAGTGCGAACCTACGACAAGCTCATCAAGCAGCGAGCCTTCAAGCATGGCGACCTAGTCATGATTAAGGAAAGAGAAGTCATGGCAGGGCGTTCCAGTGGCAAGCTTCAGCCAAATTAGCGAGGCCCGTACATCATTTGCAATGCCTATAAGGGTGGGACCTACACGATCGTAGACCACAAGGGCCACAAACCCTTCCCGCCTCTCAATGGCAAGCACATAAAGCTCTATCATGCACCAGAACATAAGTTCGCATGCCACATTGACTAAGACATACGGTCCCAGTCCCAGTCAGTCGAATCGGTCTTCGCCTTGCAGAAGACCAAACCAGTCACCTCTCCCAGTTCTTCTCTCTAGTCCAGCAACAAGGCCAGTCGAGCCCTCCTAGAATCACTGTCAGACATTCTTGGGAGCTAGTCTCCCGCCTTTGTCCTCACAATAACAAGCTCGAGGGCACTGCTATGCCAACCACAACCCAGCCATCAGACCCCCAGGTAAGTAAACAAAAAAATAACAACAAAATGGGGATAAAAATAGAGGTGCCCCGGCAGACCCAGTCGTCCCCCTCCACGAGGAGGCGACTAGGGGCCAAAAGGCCAATAACCCGACTGAGGTGAAATCCCGAAAGGGCGCCTCAGGCAAAATTGGGAAGTCCCTCGACGTGAAAATTTACACGGGCACATCGGAAAAAGCTAAAGGGAGTCGGCTCCAGTGGAAACCCGAAAGGGCGTTGGAGCCGATAATAGGAAAATTTCTCTTCCCCCACTAGTCAGGGTGGTCTTCACCTGCTCCCTAGTAGACCGCGGGACTCTCTCGCGCCGATCGCTGATCAATTTGCGTCTCCAAACTGATAGCCTGACACTTCCCAGTCATCCCTCATATCACCTTCTCCAGTCTCCAGTCGATTTCAGTCTTCATGCGACATTCCAGTCGCTAGTCTAGCAAAACCCAGTCCCAATATATCCCAGATCTCCGTCATTACACACTCTCGTATTCTATAGTCCCGTACCCCCAGTCACATTTGGCCAGGGTGATATATCCCTCGGTCCCACAATCCCATAACTTACAAAAGCCCCGGGTAGGGGTAAAGCCATGTCTGATTGCTTACATTCCCCGATTTTTGGACATGTCCCTTAATAGCTTCATGCTACGGACAACGATCTCCGAAATCAAAAAAAAAATCGCCGGAGATTTTCGTGTCGATGGCGCAGAACAAGTTCGACAAGGAAACGCTGGAACTGACCGACCAGCCGACCAGAGACATCATCAAGACGCAGCTTGCCGCCTTTGCCGCGTTCATCGAGCGGGTGAAGGAATAGGGCCCGAGAATTATCGTTCCGGCCCACGGATGGCCCACGCAGGAGTTGTTTTCAAGCCTCGCGGTTCTGCGCTAGGATGCTCGCAAATGAACAAGCAGGCGGTGAGACATCGCTGCAGGGAGTGAGCCTATGTCGACGGCGAGCGCTGGCGAAGCCAATCCGAAGCACAACATTCAGGCCTCGCGCGCGGCCTATTACGACAAGATCCGCGGCTATAACCTCGCGCCGCTCTGGGAAGTGCTGCGCGGGCTGGTGACGCCCGAGCCGATGTTGATGATGTCGCCCATGCCGCCGCCGAAGACGACGCTGCGGCCGTCGGTGGCGGTGATGCGGTCGATACCGTCGCCGGCGGTCCAGGCGCTGGTAACGGAGGTCACGTTGCCCGCGGAGTCGTAGAGCGCGACGCCGTTGTCGCCCAGGAGCGTGTGGTTGCCCGCACCGGCGTCGATCGTGTCGTTGTCCTTGCCGCCGACGATGACGTGGTTGCCGTCGAGGACGGTGATGGTGTCCTTGTCGCCGGTGGTGACGTCGATGCTCTCGATCTTGGTGACCTTGCCGTTGGCGAAAATCGCCTGGCCGTTGTCGCCGAACATGACGCTGGAGCCTTCGCCGGCGTCGATGGTGTCGGAGCCGAAGCCGCCGAAGATGATGTTCTTGTCGTCGACGCCGGCCGAACCGATGTCGCCGACATGGATCGTGTCGTTGCCGCCCTCAGCCGAATTGGTCGTGGTGACGAGGACCACACGGCGGTCATTCATCATGTCGAGCACGCCCAGCGCGGTGGGCGTCTCGACGCCGCTGACGACGACTGACTGCTGAATGGTGCCGTGGTCGCCGATGATCACATTGGAGGCGCTGCCGCCGGTGATGCTATCCTGGCCGGCTTCCCCGAGAGCCTTGCGTGCAACGAATGCTGTAGTAGCACGCACGCAAGCAACACAGGTCGGTCGCAACTCCGCGACATTCCCTGCGCAATGGTGTTAACGGCTGCTTCGCGCTCTCCCCGGAATGCCGGGCTTGATAGCCTCCGTCACCCGCAAGATGGTCTCGCAGGCTTGATCTCAGCGTCGGGAGACCAGGACCACGCGACTTGGCCGTCCGCCTTCGCGCCGCTCGCCTCGCGACACCAAAGCGTCCATCGCATCCTCAACCCAACGTCCGTGGCGATCGCGCGTCCGCCCCTCTGCCCGGGCGAGGATGGCGCGAAGGCGTAAAGGTGATTTGCCCGACGGCACAAGAGGATTTTTTGCAACAGGGAGGGCGGCGACGGCGATCGGCTTGAAGTGATTTGGAAAACAGGCGTTCGCATGCGCGCGATATCATGCAGACAGTTGCACAAGCTTGTCGGCGCCCGGATCGTGGTGCATGTCCATGCCGATCAGGATGCAGAGACAAGCCCGGCATGGCTCTGGACAATGGCCTGCCGAGGCGTCCAAACTCTCTCGAAAAAGAGGAGCGCTCCGATGCCGATTATCGATTCCCAGGTTCACGCCTACGAAGCCAACACGCCGAAGCGGCCCTGGCACCGCACGCGGACTTGGCACCGGTTCCGCTGTTGAAGCAGTTGTGCGACACTTTGCGCAATCAAGTGCGGAACCTTCAGGCGCCCGCCGGCGTCTAGGTTTGCCCTGAGCCGCAGCTGTGTTCAGGTTTTCCTTCCTGTGAACGTCTTCGCCAAAGCCTTTGCCAAGCCGTTGGTGGCCTCGCCCGAGCGCCAGCAGGAGGCGGGTTCGGACTGGCTGGTCGTGCAGCGCGTGCAGGTAGGTCGGGCTGTCGTCGACGGCGAGGATGCGCCGCGAGCCGAGCAGATCGGCGCTGTCGTCGGGGCGGGCGTCGCGCGCGCTGCGCAGCATCGCCGCGAACCGCGCGAGGATGATGTCGATGTCCGCTTCCTTGCGCGCGAACGCGTCGGGACGTGCTGCCGTTCTTTCGCGGCATGGAGGGCAACAACCGGCTCAACAACGATCTGCACGGCTCGCAAGGGCCGCTGCTCGTCTCGGACGCCGGCTATATCGACGACATTTCGCGCTGGTTCGTGCAGGCGGCGCAATCGCTTGGCGAGCCCTACAACCACGATTTCAACGGGCCATCGCAGCGCGGCGTCGGCTTCTACCAGTTCATGAACCGCAAGGGTAAGCGCTCGAGCGCCGCCTATGCCTATGTCGAGCCGCTGAAGGACGACAAGCGGCAATTCACCGCGGACATCGTGCACAACGCAGCCGGCGAGATAGTGCTGGTGCACATGATCTTTGCCGGCAAGACGAGCGTCAGCCTGCCGTCGGAGGCGGTGCGTGCGAAGTACAGTAACATTCACTTCGCCGTCACGGACAACCACTGGTGCAACCACACTGCTAAGCTCGCGTTCGTGCAGGAGGTGTGGCAATGGAAAGTGAATGCCTACCAGAAGGAAGGAATGAGCGCCAGTGAGGCTAACGCGGCGCCGTGTGTGCTTCTGCAAGACTGCTGGCCGGTTAATCACAGCGAGTTGATGCGGAAGTGCATCGCTGAGACGTGCCCTGGTCTTCGGATTCTGTACATTCCGGCGGGCGCCACTGGGCAAGACCAGATCAACGATACGCACCTGCACCAGCCGCTGAAAGCAGAGCACCGTGCCCTTGCGCAGGCGTGGTATGCGTCGAAACTACTTCAATATACCGCCAAGCTCAACAGTGGCAAGTGGGCGCAGCAGCACTACAATGGCAAGGTCACGAGCTTGATGTCCATGCCGCGACTCCGTGACATGGCTCCCGAGTGGCTGACGCTGGCGGTGGCTGCAATCACTGACAAGCGCGAGGATGGCCGCAATCTCATCGAGAAGGGCTGGCACCAGCTGTACATGAGCAAGGCCGAGGATCCTGTGTTCCAAGCTCAGGCAATCCGCGAGGAAGCCGCCGTGGCCGCACAGGAGTGGGAGGCGCTTTACCCCAAGCCGGTTGCGCGCACGCCCATCGCGGTCCGGGTCGTTTCGTTCTCGATCAGGATGCGGAGCTTGTGCTGGAGATCGAAGGCGTCGTCCGCGCGTGTGAGGAGTCCGAAATCCTCGTTCCCGACGATCTCCCGCGCGCTCCCCCCGGTCGAGATCACGATCGGGCACTCCATCGCCATCGCCTCGATGGCGACGAGGCCGAACGCCTCCTGGGTCGAGGGCATGACGAAGAGATCGAACGCCTGCATGACCTCGGGGATGTTCTCGAGATAACCCGTGAAGAGGACGGAGTCCTCGAGCCGGAACTGGCCGACCATGGCTTTCAGCTCCTCGAAATGCCCGTCCTCGCTGCCGAGGGTCTCCTCGCCGACGATCACGAACCGAAGCTTCACGCCCGAGGCGCCGATCCGTTTCACGAGCCCGGCGGCGGCCTTGATGAACGTCCCCTGCCCCTTCGCGGGATCGATCCGCCCGACCAGTCCGATCACGATCGTGTCCGCGTCCGCGCCCCAGTCCGCGCGCTGCCGGCGAGCGTCGACTTTCGTGGGGTCGAAGCGCTCGAAGTCGAGACCGAGATTCACGATGTCGACCCGGTCCGGATCGACCGGATGGGTCGCGAGCACGTTCTCGCGAAGGGCGTCGCTCATGACGACGAGCGAATCCACGCGACGGTACATGAGCTCGTGGAGCCAGTTCTTCTTGTTATGCCCGCTCATGATGTGCCGGGAGGCGAAGAGCGGGATCGAACGGCGCTTCCAGACCCAGGGCACGATGGAGCCGAGAAGCGTCGTCTGGTGGGTATGGATGAGGTTCACGTCCCCCGAGTCGATCGGGTGCGGTTGGCCGTCCTCGTCCAGATACTGAAACAGATCCTGTCCCGGCAGGTCCTGGCAACACTTGACGAGCCGCGCCAGCCGCCGGTCTGGTCGGGGTCGTAGGTGCCCAGGCCCAGCAGCGGCAGCCAGGTGACGCCCCACTGGGTCTTCCAGGCCACGATGTCCTGCTGGAAGCCGATATTGGCCTGGGTCGGCCGATCTCCTCACTCCCTAGGAGGGATTTGGTCTTCCCCATACAATCTTCCCCTTCCCCACAAAATCTCCCACCTTCCAACACACATTTGAATTTTCCCTCCACCCCTTCACATCCCCTAAGAATATTCTAAGGGAGGGAAAGCCCCTCAAGGGAGGCCGCCCCCACCCTCTCTCCTCCATCCCCCCTCTTTCCTCTCCACCTCTCCACACAAGGGAAACCACCCAAAGCCCCTCTCTCCCCTGCGTCCCCCACCTCTTCCCCCCTCTTCCACCTCTGCTCCAGCCCCTCCACACCTCCCCTACAACCACCTCCAGCCACCCCATCCCCTTCCTCCCCCTCTAACCCCCATCCCCTCTCTTCCTAGCACTATTGAGTGGAAGCTGGCATCCTGCCTGCTGCCATCCAGAAGTCCAGCAGCTAGCAGAAGCCACCACGTCTTCATCCCGGCGTCCTTGAAGGCACAAGAGGTACCCAAAGAAGCGTCTCCGAGTCTATTTCGCAGCTGCGGTCGTCTCGCCCTCATCCGACTTCGGGGCTGACCGGGGGAAGCAATCTACCCCGACTGCGCAGACAACTCCCAGTCAGCAACCTGAGGACGCTTTCAGACACTGCCACGACCAGTAGCTGGAAGATCTGACAACGGGGCTTGGCCGGCGACTTCTACTTCGAGTCTCCTTCCATCTCCAAGAAACGGGGATCCATTCGGCCACCGGAACAAATTCTTCTCTTATTTCTCCTCCGAGTGCGCCTCTCTGTCTGCTCTGGGACAGAGCTGACACCCCGTCACTGTTCGAGTTGCAGCGGCCTACCCCGTCATCTGCTGGCACCCCCGTGGGTCACGTTTCGAAGAAGGCTTGACAACGGTTCCATCGCCACTGACCGTGCCCAAATCGGAGTTCGGGGCTGTCCGTGGCAACATCACCTTCCTGGAGCTGCAGTGCTGTGACAGTCCGTGGCAGAAGATAGAAGCCCTGCTTCCAGATCCACCACGACCGGCGACGGCTACATCGGCTCCCGCCAAAATACATCCATGTTTTCACGTGGTCTGATGAGGACCTTCTCAAAATTCCCGAGGAGAGAGTGATGCACAAACTCAACCTCGACCCGTTAGCGAAACCAGTCCAACAACAAAGAAGAAAGCACGCCCCAGAGAAATGGTCGATCATCAAAGAGTAGGTCAATAAGGGGAAGAAAACTGGGCTTTTTAGCCCAATCGTTTACTCAATATGGCTCGCTAATGTCATCTTAGTCCCTAAAGCTTCGGGCAAATGGCAATTGTATGTTGATTTCACCGACCTCAATAAAGTCACTCCAAAAGATTGTTATCCGTTACTGAGCATCAACCAACTGGTCGATTCAACCTTGAATAACGAACTCCTCAATTTTTTGGACGCCTATTTTGGGTACCACCAAATCAGGATGAACCCCAAGGATATCAAAAAGACTGCCTTTATCATTGACTTCAGCATATATTGCTACAGCCGAATGTCATTCAGGCTAAAGAATGCCGGAGCTACTTATCAAAGGCGGGTCAACCAAATCTTTGAAGACCAAATCGGGCGGAACGTCGAAGCCTATATCGATGATATGCTCATCAAGTCACCCAAGGCCGAGAACCATTTTGTCGACCTGGTCGAGACCTTCAGCACCCTCCAGGGGTACAACATGAAGCTTAATCCAGCCAAGTGTGCCTTTGGAGTTAGTTTCGAGAAATTCCTGGATTTTCTGATGACCCAATGAGGGATCGAGGCCAACCTCGATAAGATCCAAGCCATCTTGGATATGCGGCCACCCACTTACGTCAAGGATGTCCAGTGCCTCACAGGAAGGCCGCATCCGGGGTTGGGATTGGAGGCATTCTTAGCCAAGAGGGTCACCCGATGGCCTATTTTAGTGAGAAACTTTGTGAGGCTAGGACTAGGTACTCCACTTATGATAAAGAGCTTTATGCCGTGGTTCAATCCCTCCGGCATTGGAGGCACTATCTCCTACCCAAGGAGTTTGTGATCTTTTCGGACCATGAGGCTTTGAAGTACCTCAACACCCATGGAATGTATACATTTTCCATTTGTTGCATTGCATTTCTGTAATATGGCACTTGGCATTGCACATCATTGCATATGGTTGCACTTCTGCATTTGGCTTTTGACATTTCTGCACAAGCATTTATTTGAAATTTCCATACTCCATGTAGAGCATAGGCATTTATCTGATTGCATGAGTATTTGCATAAGTTTTCATATACAGCATGTTAACTTCTTCGTAGCATTTAGATGAGGAGTATCTTAAGCTCACCATTCTTAAAAGAGGTGACCAGATCCGGGGGGCTTTTTGGTGGTGGACTATACCACTTCTCATTACCCTGGCGGGAGCCTGATCTTTCCTGTGAGCCAACTTCCCATAAATTAGTACATAGCTTTCCTATGCTGCTCACGGGAGCAAAAGGAGGCAACTTCCCAGAAATAAAACCTTGCAGCTGCTCTCTTATGCACTGCCGCTGCTGTGGCTGGACTGCTGCTCCTCCGAGGGTGCTTTTTGCCAAGAAGATCTCCCCTTCTCTTGGCAGGCTTGGCTTCCTTTTATAGCTGCTAGGAGGTGGGGCGGAGGACTCCTCTTTCACCCTCCTCCGGTGGAATCTGAAAAGGTGAGCCCCTTGGTCTTCTCTTCCTCTTCACCTTCTTTTTCTTCTTTTTTAATTTATGAGCTCCAGGGCGGAGAAGATCTCCTCCGGCCTGCCAGCAGGGAAGAGAAAAGATCAACAGTGAAGAGTTCAGATTTATCCATGAGAACACTGATCACATCAATTTGAACAGAATAGTCTGGTAACTTTGCAACTGCAGTGATTGCACCCTTCATGCCACTTTCTGATCACAAGTGTCGAACCATCTGTAGCTTTGTTTAGCCGAGATTTTAGAATGTTCATGAAGGAATCATGGGTTTGAAGAAGAGCATCAGGACAGCCATCACTATTGGATCTCAAGTCCCTTTCAGAAGTTTCAGCTAACCCATCCATAGAAGATGGCGCATCATCACTTCCAGATGTCATGTTTGCGGAAGGCCTGCTGGCAGTACTTGAGGAGAGTGCCGAAGGACTCAGCTAGGTAGGTAAAATGATCTTCTGCCTTCGGCATTTTGACGAGCATGTCATCGAAGTAGGCCTCTATGTTCCAACCGAGTTGTCATTCGAAGATTTGGTTGACCAGCCTCTGATATGTAACCCTGGCATTCTTTAGCACGAAAGGCATCGGGGTATAGCAGTGCACGTCGAAGTAGGCGATGAAGGTGGTCCTCTCGATGTCCTCTGGGTCCATCTGGATCTGATGGTAGCCAGTGTAGGCATCCAGGAAGCTGAGCAACTCGTTGTCGGAGGTTGAATCGATGAGCTGGTCGATGCTCGGCAACGGGTAACAGTCCTTCGGGGTGGCCTTTGTTGAGGTCGGTGAAGTCTATGAACATTCGCCACTTTCCCGAAACTTTAGGTACCAGAATGACATTGGCGAGCCACGTCGGGTAAAGGACTGGACGGAAGAGGCCAGTCTGTTTCCCCTTGGCGAGTAGCTCCTTCATGATCATCTTTTTCTTAGGGGCGTGTTTTCTTCTGCGTTGTTGGACAGGCCTCACCGTCGGGTCGAGGTTGAGCTTGTGCATTGCAATCTCCCCAGGAATCCTAGGAAGTTGTTCATCAGACCATGCGAAGACTTGAATGTACTCAGCAAGGAAATTTTTATAGTGCTCCTAAACATCAGAGGGGAGGTCGGCTCCGATCTTCACTCCTAGGGTAGGGTCATCTTTGAGGAAGACCGTTAATAATTCGCCCCCAAACTGGGATATTGCTGGCCCTTCCTCGGTCCCCTGAATCCCTTTATTTTTCCCTTCTGACCTTATGGCTTCGACCGATATTATATAGCACCTTCTAGCCATTACCTAGTTACCTCGGACCTCCCCCACGCCATTTTTGGTGGGAAACTTCATTTTTTGGTGATAGGTAGAGGGCACCGCCTTCGTTCGGTTGAGGAAGTCTCGGCCGAAAATGACGTTATAGGCCGCCATCCCTTTAATCACGATGAAGTCCACCATAACCGTAACTATTTTGGGTGGGGTGCCGATGGTGATCGACAGGCCTAGGGCTCCCTCGGGATAAGTTGCCTGGCCGTTGAACCCACAAAGTGGGGTTTGTATCGGGCGGAGTCTAGATGGATTCTCACCCATCTTGAGGAAATAATCATGAGAAAGTCCATCGGGGGCACTACCATTGTCAACTAAGATCCTTTCTATGTTATAATGATTAATAGTAGCCGATAGAACTAGGGTGTCATCGTGCGGGGTTGCTAACCCTTCCAGGTCTTGGTCGAAAAACACCAAGGCCTGTTATTTGCTTGCCTGTGGGGCCTTCGGGGGCTCGGAGGCCCAACGTGCCCGTTCGACATGACGCTTCCTTCACCGGCTACTATCTCCACCTGATACCGCACCGCCAGCAATAACGTTGATGCGGAGTCTGCGGGGGACATTATCGATCTCCTTAGGGGCGGTGACGTCCGTTCGGTGCTCAAACACGTATCAGGATAAGTGCCCTTTGCGGACGAGGTGCTCGATCTCATCTTGGAGCTGATGACAATCGTCGGTGTGATGTCCGTGGTCACTATGGAATAGACAGTGCTTGCGGCGGTTGCAGTGCTTTACCTTCATGGGCTTAGGTTGGCTAGAAGGCCCGAGCCCTTGATATCTTCGTAAATTTTATAGACGGGGGCGGTCAGGGGGGTGTACCACTCGTACTTCTGAGAGGGCTCTTTAGGGTCTCCATCCCTGCTCCATCTCTTTCCTTTTCCAGATCCTTGCTCAGACTGTCGCTTCTTGTCCCCCTCTCGACCTAAGCCCATCGTGCTGTGGCAGGCGGTGAGAACTTCCTCACACTCCACGTGTCGTAGGGGCAAGGTCACTAGCTCGGCGAGGGAGGCAGGGGGATGAAGAACCAGCTTGCGCCTCAGGTTCTCATCGTGGGTCCCCCTGGTCAGTGCGGTGATGGCCGATGTAACATCTAGGTGGGGGATACGTAGGGCTTCTGATTTAAATAGGCTAATATAGGCTCGGCGCCTCTCCCCCTATTACTACTTGAGGCCCAATAGCCCTGTTACTGACCGCGGAGGGCCACTACCGGTGAAGCTTTCCTTGAATACTCACCCGAACTATTAGAAATCATGGATGATGCCCAGGGCGAGGGCTCAGAACCAAGCTTGAGTGCCTTGGACCACGGTGGTCACTAATGCTCGGCACTTGATGACATTGGAGGCCCCATGCAAGGTCATTAGGGCATCGAAATTGTCATAATGATCGGTCGGGTCTCCCTGGCCGTCGTATGCCTTGAAGGTCAGAAGTGAGATCCTGGGGGAGATCTCGACCTTCAAGACATGGTTGAAAAATGGGGATTGCTTCTCATCTTCGATGGTAGAGGTCTTCTGAAGGGTGCAAAGGGCGCACTCTTGCTCCGTAAAATGCCTCTCAAAGTCTCACAGTCGGAGGGATAACTCTGGTTGCCGCTGGATCCAGGGGCTATGGGGGCGTTCCTGCACATTGCCTTGACACCCCTCGAGGGCCTCGATCTTTGGGAGTGGCTGATATGCTCCGAACTTCTCCCTCCTCGGGGTGGAGGAGGCTTCTTGCTCCGAGGGTGGGGCTAGCGATGGTCCATCTGACCGGTTGCGAATTATCCACCGTCCCTGGAGGATAAAACGGCCCCCTGCGGTTTGCAGGGAGGCATCTCCACGAGGGGGGCTTTCCCGAGGAAGTCGCGAACACTGCTCCCTAGCCGCTTGGGTCCTCATTAGATCAATGAGGCTGTCCAGTTTTATGTTGAGGGTCTGGAGGGGGTCTGCGCTCCCAGTATGGGGTTGCCTCTCCACAGTGGGTGGGGGGTTGTCGCTAGCTAGGTCACTGGCGCGTGATGGGGTGTTCCTCGTAGGATGGGAAGGTGCACCTTCCTTCGTCGCCACGGCTTTCCCTTTGTCACCGGCGGTCCTCCTGCTAGAACTCCTTCGCACCATGTTGGCTCTTTGTTCGCTTCCCACAGACGACGCCAGATGAAGAGGGGTTATCTCACGCGGTGCCTGAGTTGAGGATGATGACCACGCATGCTAGAACTGCAAAGAGGGAAATGTGTCAGAGGTGCCCAGGGATGAATCCCCAGGGTAAACCCTCCAATGCCTAAGTCAGTGATTGAAGTAGAGCTCGGGTGCAAGGGAGAATTGCATGACAGGTCTGCATTTGGATGTCCCGGTCCCCCAAGTTTCAAAACCCTTGATAGGGAGTCTAGACATGCTCGGTCTACTTTTGGTTGCCCAGGTCCACCCATCACCCCTAGGAGGTCAGCATTCATAAAGTTGCATGAGGAAATTCGTAAACACATCAACAAGAGCAATGAGGTGCATAAGAAATTTACTGACTCCCACCGTCGCCACCAAGAATTCCGTATAGGTGATTTTGTGATGGTGAGGTCTGAGAGACTATTCACTAGAAATGTCTCAAAACTGAGGTCTCGTGGAGCAGGACCCCTCCAGGTTTTGAGGCGCATTGGCACCAATGCTTATATGTTGGACCTCCCTGAGGAATACGGAGTAAGCCCCACTTTCAATGTGACTGACCTGGTGCCATACAGAGGTCCCACGGTGACACCTAGTGAGAACCTCGAGCTTATTCCACCCCTTGAGAGAGCCCCTACCCATGAGAGAGGTCCACCAGCCCCGAGAAACCAGCGTGAGCAACTGGAGCGGATATTGGATGAACAGGTTACTGCTACCCGGAGCAAGGCATATGAGCGCTATTTAGTTAGGTGGAAAGGCCGGCCTCCATCGACAGAATCGTGGGAGGCCTTGATGCCGCACTCTCAGAGCAGAGAGGACACTTACTCGACAGAGTCGATTTCTTCGCACCCCGGGAGTATGATGGGGCATCCCTTGCCCCTCTACATTTTTCCGAGGCTTGGATTGTTCATCAACATGTGCCATTATGTTCGTCATGTGTTTCTGAGTCAAGTCATGTAATTTTTATATTTTATTTGAATCATAAACTATGTAATTTTTCCTTTATTTGAGTCTGGTACCTAGGTTAATGAGTCTTCTACCTATGTTAGTTGTCATTTTGATTAGTTAAAGTGGTTAATGGCCCCAATTATGTGGGCCTGGCTCAGGGGCGCCCCTCCCCCTTTCCCCCCCTTTTTTTGGTTATTTGTGATTAGCGTAAGAATCAAAGACCTTTTGTAAATTTTGGGTGGCTCAGGACATGTTTACTCACGCGCCGGCATGCTTACTCCCTCGCGAGCTTCTCGCAAGATCGTCTTCTGCTGCGAAACTCTGACTCATCGGTGCAACTGAATTTGTCCTCTATAACGCGCACCGGTGTCATCCACAAATGGGCCTCCCTCGCCATTCTTTTCCCACACTCTCCATTCTTCCTTTGATCAAGGAAAGAGAGCTGGCCACAGAAGGTGACGCTAAGGAGGTGAAGGCGATTAAAGCATCGTGGAAGGCAAGCGTCCCACGGAAGGTGACGGTGCAGATAGAGGAAGACCGAGAGTTGTGAAATGTTTGTGTAACTGAGCTAGGAAAACTGAGGCCCATAGTGCCCAACCCTTGATGTAATCCTTTTGGTTTCAAGTAAATGGACTTTTGATGCTTTGGTGTGTGATTTTTGCTCTCCTACATTATCCCGCCTTTTTACATTGTGAAACAGTCGATTCAGACCGACAATGGAGCTTTGAGATGCTCTGAATTACACGGTGAAGGTTGAGGAGGAGCATGTTGCTCAGGTGATAGAGTGTGATGCCCGAATGGCAGGGCTGAAGGAGAAACGGTAGCGTCACGGGAACTCACCCCGAGACGTGCTGGAGCTGAGGATTTTCCTTCCATGCGGCAAGGTGAGATAGACTGAGAGGGTGGAAAGAGAGGAAGGAGGGCGGAATGACATCAAGGCTGGGACGAGAGGAGGGCACTAGAGACCCACACGGTGGAGCTTCGGTTTATCCTCAGTGTCGCGAAGCAGAGGCCGGAGGACGGTGAAGAGTGCTACCAGAGGGGAGAAGAGAGCGTGGCGCGCCTCTGTCAGCCGGGCTCCTTCTCTATTAGTATCTCCGTCCTTTCCTCAGCAGAGGAGCACCGTGCCGCCAAGGGTTGGCGAATACTGCGCGGTGAGACGAGGACTGCCTTGCAGAGCTCTATGAGGCCTCCTAGGGACATCTGTCTTAGGAGGGAGGAGAGATGATCAAGAGGGTGGTGGTGAGACTTGGTGACCTGGTCATCATCATCCGGGCAATTCAGGAAGCACAAGAGCTACCGATAGAAGCGTCTCCAAGTCTTCTTCGCATCGGCAGTCATCTTGTCCTCTTTTGATTTCGTGGCTGTCCGGGGGAAGCGATCTACCCCGACTGCGTAGAGGAGGTCTGGCCAGCAACCTGAGGCCGCTTGCAGAAGCTGCCACAGCCAGCCGCTTGAAGATCTGAAGACGGGGCTTGGCCGGCGCCTTCTACCTCGAGTCTTCTTCCTCATCCAAGAAGCGGGGATCCGTTCGACCACCGGAGTGAATTCTTCTCTTTTTTCTCCTCTAAGTGCGCTGTTCAGTCCACCCTGGGACAGAGCTGACACACTGTTAGTGTTCGGGTTGCTGTGGCCTGCTCCAACATCGGCTGGCACCTCCGTGGGTACTGTTTCGAAGAGAGCTCGACAGTGGTTCCAACGCCACCGACCGTGCCCAAATCGGTGTCCGGGACTGTTCATGGTGACATCATCTTCTAGAAGCTGCAGTGTTGTGACAGTCCGTGGCAGAGAATAGAGTCCCTGCTTCCAGCTCCACCGCGCCCGGCGACGGCTTCCCCGTCTCCCGCCAAAATTCCAGTACCCTCTCAAGCCAATCCACGAAGTTTTGGCGCTGGTCTTGCTGTCATTGGAGTTCGGGGGCTTCTGCAAAAATTCTAGCATCGACAGTTGGTACCTGATTCCTGAGCAGGGACAGATTCGCCACCGACATTGCGAGGAGTCCAAGTCTTCATCTTCCCCCCTCCCCGCTTGGCCGGCTGAAGGCCCCTCCCTGCATGGAGGTAGTTTTGGTTGTAATTACCTTAACCCCCACCCCAAGATCCCCCCTCCTGCATAGGGTGTAGTGTTGTAGTTTGCTTGAGCAGGTCGAAGCGTCACCGCCACGGCGTGTGGGGAACCCACGCTTCCTCATTCGCCCTCGTCTCCGATCGGGACCGGTTTCTTCAAACTGGTCGAGTAAGCACTCTTCCCTTGCTCTAATTTAGGTGCTTGTCATTCAATTTTAGAGAGAGAGAGAGAGAGAGAGAGAGAGAGAGAGAGAGAGAGAGAGAGAGAGAGAGAGAGAGAGAGAGAGAGAGAGGAATGGTCGACGTCTTACGCCTTGGTGGCTGCATACACGGCGAAGAGGGGGTGAGATGGTATCACCGCCGACGACCCAGAGCCGATGTTGACGATGGCCCCTCTTCTCCGCTGAAGCATCCCGGGCAGCACCGCCCGCGTCACCCTCGTCAGCCCCTCCAGGTTCACCTTCACCACGCTCCCCCACACCTCCTCCCCCACCTCGTGCAGGTACATGCCCTCCGGGTACGTCGTCCCGGCGTTGTTCACCAGCACCCCAATGTCCAGCCCCCTGACGGCCCTCTTCAGCCGGGAGATACCGCCGGCGAGGTCCCCAGCGAAGTCGGCGACGACCGTCTCCACCCAGGCGGTCTTGACCTCCGCCTTGACGCCACTAGACACAGCCCTGAGCTTGTCGGGATTCCGGCCGAGGAGTACCAGGTTGAGGCCTTGACGGGCCAGCTGGAAGGCGAGGGCCCGGCCGATGCCGTCGGTGGAGCCGGTGACCACCGCCCATGCGCCGTAGTCCCGGGGGTCCTTGGCGGGCCGGAGGAAGGCGGCGTAGAGCCACCGGAGGAGGGAGAGGGAGAATCTCAGGACCTGGAAGGAGCCCAGGAAGGAGAGCAGGAGAACCCATGTGGGTTGGGACTTCAGGGTGTCTAACAAGGGCAGCAACTCCTCCATTATCTCTCCCGCGCCCCCTATACTGCACTCTCACTGATCATTGCAGTACTGACTGTCTCCTTATATACATGTGTGTGTCCGTTATAAATAATAGCGGAGAGAGAGAGAAGAGAGAAGAGACAGAGAGAGGGGGGGAGAGACAGGGAGAGAGAGAGAGAGAGACAGGGAGAGAGAGAAGAGACAGACAGAGAGAGAGGGGGGGGCATGCGAGACAGGGAGAGAGAGAGAGAGAGAGAGAGAGAGAGAGAGAGAGAGAGAGAGAGGGCAAGCACTAGCTGGAGTGTGGTACCTAGCAACCAGCCCCTCCACCACTAGCACCGCCTCCTGCACCAGACCATCCTCCCCCTCTTCCCCACTATATCCATCCTCCCACCAACCCCATTCCATACCCCACCAACATCCCCTGCAGATCCCAAGCTTCCCACTACTGAAATCCCATTCTCCCCCTCCATCCCCACACCTGGCTGCGCTCTGATGCTGCCCAGCAGAGTCCCATCTAGCAACAGCGCCGGTCGCCCCTGCCGATCGGAGCTTCAGAGGGCTCACCCTATACTTCTGGAAAGAACTTCCAGTTGGCTTCGTCCTCGAGGTGGTCCCGCCATCATCCGAGTTCACGACTGTCTGGGAGGTTCGATCTCGCCGGAGTGCACAGCTGGCACCTGTGGGAAGACCTGAGCATCAGTACAGAGGCTGCTACGACCACACCCCTGCTCCCCTTGGGGCTCCATTTGGCCGGAGCCTTCTTCAACTAGTTCTCCTTCCAACCCCATCGACGGAGCTACATTTGGAGGACAGGACCATTTATTCTGAATTTCCTCATCAGGGTGCGCAGGTCAGTCTACTGAAACATAGTTCTAATACACCTCTACTGTGACCCTCCTATCTCTCTGCTCCGACCACTCCTGGAGGTCTTCCTGATTGGAGGTTGAAGGAGACCCATAGATGGACGTAACGACTTTGGTCCCGCATCAATCCGACTCCGGGAGCGCTCGTACCAGCTCCGCCTTTCAGCTACTACGTCCTGAGGACAGATCCAGTCATGCCAGAGCCGCCCTGCCCCGGAGTCCGCTGCGACCAGAGGCGTCTTCAAGCTGATCCCCAAAAATTCTGAGGGCTTCCAGGTCCAGCTAGGAACGTTTTGGCACTGGTCTCGCCGTCATCCGAGCTCACCTCAGTCCGTGGCGCCGTCGACAGCGACTGGTGGTCGGCTTGTTCCTGCAACCGGCAGATTCGGCCGAGTCACGCCTTCGGCAACCTCGTTGCTTTCTTCCCCCTCCCCGCCTGGCCGGCTTAACGCCCCTCCCTGTGTGTATTAGGTTCCACTGATAGGTCAAGTATCCTTGTCAGTCATATCAGAGCTTCGGCTTTCACATCCTCAAGTTATTAGGTTCCACTGAGAGGTCAAGTATCCCTGTCAGTCATATCAGAGCTTCGACTTTCAATTCCTTAGGGCATTAAGTCCAAGAGATAGGTTGAGTATCCTTGTCGGTCATCCTATAGGAGTCCCGTGAGATTTGGGTAGAGCTTGGGGTTAAATTATAAAAGAATGATAAAATACTTAAGTTTTATTATTGTAAATTCCTGGGTCAATAAATTATTTCCCCACTCATCCTTGCAGGAACCTAGATAAAATGGAAGCATCTAAGCCGAGCTTCGTCCCTGAGATGGTCTTAGTGGACGTCCAAGCCTACGCGGACCTCGTCAGGAGAGTCCAAGAGTTAGAAAAGGTAGTAGAAGAGAAAGAGAGAGCTGAAGGAGATGACCAAGTCAATAGTCTTGGGAAGTTCACCACCACCAAGAAAAGGCTAAACGTGGGTGGTAGTTCCCAAGAGTGTAAGAAGTGCAAGAAATGCAAGAAGTGTAAGAAAGAAGGAGCCCTAACAAGTTACTCTCAAGACAGGTGTAAGTTTTGCGGGAAGCATGGTCACCAATCAGAGGAGTGTTATCGAAAGACGAGAGCATATCTTTGATGTGAAAGCTTAGACCATAAGATAGCTGACTGCCCTGCTCCGGCCAAGAAGCTCCTAAGAGAAATTCAAGCTTGACCCAAACTTGCCAAAGGAAAAATGGTGGAAGATAATCCCTCATCCTCAACCCCAAATTAGTTACTTTCCATTCAATAGATTTCCCTTTCATCTATGTAGTATCGTGGAGAATTATAACTAGTCCCCCGTCCAGAGTAGAAGGTGATGTGAATTTGGGGACCAAATTCTTTTAAGTGGTGGACGGTGTAACACCTGGAAATTTTGAAGGCTAAAAAGGGATAAATACATATACATATATATAGATATTCGGGTTGGAAACAAAAGAAAATTATATACGAGGATAATTACCTGGAGCTGGTACAGGGCGACATGTCCGTGTTGCAGTACAGGGCCCGATTTGTTGCGCTGGGTCGTTATGCACCTCACATCATGGAGCATGAGAGGGTGAAGACCGAGTAGTTCGTGCAGGGCTTGAGGCAGGAGCTGAGGCACCATTTGATCGCGCACGCTGCCACTGATTTGGAGACGGCTTCTCGTATAGCGACGTCTTTGGAGCTAGATATGCAGAGGACACAAGGACCGATTAGCCAGGGGTAGTCCTTGTTAGGCCGTAGCCAGCAGACGACTACCCAACAGCAGAGCATGTTCCAGCTTCCTTCTGGTAGTTCGGGAGCTTCGACTCCGGCAGCTTCAGCGGCATGTTCTGCATCTTTCGGCGCCAAGATCAAGAGATTCTTCGGGAAGGGTTTCCGGAAGAAGAAGGAGGGTCGAGAGCAGCGGCAGGCTTCTTCGGGCAGTGTTCAGCAGCCCACGCCCCTTCAGCGTTAGGGTTCCGTTAGAGACTCTCGTGGGGGTTATCCTCGATGCGGCGAGTCTCATCCTGGCAGGCAGTGTACGGTGTCGGTGATTTGTTTGCGATGTGATCAGCCAAGACACATGGCGCGTGACTATCCGCAGCGGCTGCGTCAGCCACCCCAGTTTCCTCAGCAGTAGCAGTAGTACCCACAATAGCAGTTTTAGCAGCAGGGGTAGTATCCACCACTACCATGATCAGCGAGTGTGGGCAGGCAGAGTCGTTACAGCTTGTGGAAGGTACTGTTATGATTTTGGGTCGCACGGCGCGAGTTTTGTTTGATTCTGGTGCATCGCACTCATTTATTTCGGAGGATTTCACGCTGAGTGTTAAGGACCCGGTCTCCCAGATGTCTTGTGATTTGATGGTGGAGTTACCGTCTGGTGACTTCATGGTCACTCCATTTTGCTTCGAGAAGGTTCCGGTCTGGATCGAAGGGCGGAGTTTGCCAGGCAGGTTGTATGCGTTGCAGCTTCGGGACTATGATGTGATTTTGGGCATGGATTGGCTCGAGGCCCCCCTATCTCTCTGCCCCGACCTCCCCTGGTGGCCTTCCTGGTTGGAGAACGAAGAGGATTCATCCACGGACGTGTCTGCTTTGATCCCACACCATTCCGACAATGGGAGTGATCGTGACGGCGTCGCCTTCCTGGGAGTCATTCTCCACAGACTGTGCAGAACCAGCCCGGCCTGCGACCAGCGACGGCTTACAGAAGCTCCAGCGACCTCATCTCTGCTTCCCTTGGTGCGCCACTAGGCTGGGATATCCCTCTACCTGTCTTATGCCCATCACAGTCGGCGGAACCTCGTTTGGAGTCCGGCGCTACCTGTTCCAAATTTTCTCACCCGGGTGCGCAGGTCAGTTTACATAGAACCAGCACTGATACCCTGCTACTGTTCACCCCCTATCTCTCTGCTCCGACCCCTCCTGGAGGCTTTCCTAGTCAGAGATCGAAGGAGACTCATAGATAGACGCGTTGGCTTTGGTCCTAGACCATTCCAATTCTGGGAGCATTCGTGACGGCGCCAACTTCCTGCTGCTGCGCCCTGAGGACTGAACCAGCCAGAGTAGAGCCGCCCTGCCACAGAGTCAGCCATGACCAGCGACGTTTCCGGGCCATTCCCCAAAAATTCTGGAGGCTTCCTAAACCTGATAGCGACGTATTGGCACTGGTTTCAGCATCATCCGAGTTCGCCACAGACTGTGGAGCCGCCAACAGTGACCGTTGGTCAGCCCGTTCTTGAAGCTGACAGAATCGGCGGAGTGACTTCTTCGGTAATCTTGCGGTCTTCTTCCCCACCCCGCCTGGCCGGCTTAACGCCCCTCCCTGCATGGAGGTAGTATTTTGGTGTATCCTTAAATTCCCATCCCTTAGTCCAACCCCCATGTGTGGGGAGTAGTGCATGTATTGTTAATAGGGGAAGCGGCATCGACGCAGTGTGCGGGGAACCACACTTCCCTGCTCGGCCACGTCTCCGAACGGGGGTCAGTTTCTTCAAACCAACCAGGTAAACTTTAAACCCCTACTCTCATGTCAGTTACCTTAGTATCCCAAACGGGTGTCAGGGATCTAAGGATCTTTCTCACCACGTCTTCTTCCTTGATCTCCTTGCCAAAACCTCTCAAACTGTTGGTGATGACAGATAGTCTGGCATACATATCCGTTATACTTTCCTCCGGCTTCATCTTGAAAAGTTCATACTGCGATGTAAGGAGGTTGACTTTAGTGGCCTTGACCTGGGACGTTCCTTCATATATAAGCTGCAATTCGTCCCACATTTTCTTCGCGGTCTTGCACGTCGAGATCCGCGAGTACTCTTCAGGATGCACAACACACTGTATAATATTTAGCGCTGTCCAGTTCAGGGCTGACAACTTGATGCGGTCTTCGGACCACATGTCCTCATTCGGCAGTAGATCGTAGAGTCCTACAGTGATGACCCTCCACAACTTGTGACTCTATGCACGAATGAATACTTCCATCCTGTTTTTCTAGAACAAGTAATTAGTTCCATCGAAAAATGGGGGACGACTTATGGATTGTCCCTCAGCCATGAAGCTGCGTGGAAGATTGTTCCCCGGCTTACCCTGGCCGTTGGACCACATGGTTGGGTAAACCCGCTCTAATACCAACTATTAGTCACAGAGTGTTGAGGTGATCTAGAAGGGGAGGGGTTGAATAGATCACCCCCTTTAAAAATTTTAATAGAGAGAAGGCTAAGATGACGAACGAATAAGATATCATTGAACACCTACATTGAGGATCTAAGGAACACTCGATCAAGCACACGATCTTCAATGGGAGGCAGAATGCAAGAAACAAACCACACAGTAGACAGTCGATTTTAAGGTGGTTCGATTACAAACCCGTAATCTACGTCCACCCCTTACTCCTCGAAGTAAGGCTTCCTTGCAAAACAATGCAAGAACACACAGACTTAGTCTGCAAACAGATGCTGTTTCACAACTTGAACGTGAGGAACACTCTCCTCAGACTTTCTGACACTTTGTCAGAAAAACACAACCGGAGGATCTTCCTCCCTTCCTCTGCAACCACAGAGGGTAGGGTCGCTCTCTCAACTCTCCCCGCGGTGGTCACTCAATTGATCGGCCTTTTGGACCGGGCACTCACTCACCGCCAACGGGCAATCAAGCAATACTAAACCAGCAAGTAAGTACCAGCAAAGAAGGGTCCCGAGGCTCACCTAATCAGCGTGAAGACGCTGAACCCGACCAGAGACGATGGCGAGCGGGGAGGGGTCAGTTTGCACCCGCACGCCGCCGCGATGTTGCTCTAACCTGAAATTAATATGAGTACAGAACTACGCCTCATGTAGGAGGGGGGTTCTTGGGGTGGGGGTTATGTGTTACAATCAAAACACTACCTCCATGCAGGGAGGGGCCTTCAGTCGGCCAAGCGGGGGAGGGGAGGGAGCTTGGAAATGGAGTTGCCGGGCTCTTGTCGGTGTTGCCCGGTGTTGGAACCGCAGGACTGCTGGATGAAGAATACGCCGCCACGGATGCTCACAAACTCCAAATGGGACGAGGTTAGAGCCAACACGCTCCTGTCTGACCCAGGAGGAAGCGTAAATTTTCTGGAACCACCGTGATATGACTGCTGGCTGGGGCAGGTTCTAGAACAGGGCTGGACTGCACTGGTGCAGACTGCTCCCAGGGTCCTACTGCTGGAAGACGGAGGCGCCACGGACGGTCCCGAACTCGGATGGAGGCGGGGATGGTGCCAAAACAACCGTGGACAAGTCTTCTTTCCGATGAGACTGACGGCAGCCATTGAAGATGCCGGAGTCGAACGTGGTGGCCCGAAAGGTGGAGGGTGGTCTGTTCAGGAACAGAAAGACCAACCTGGCGCAACGATAGGAGAAAATTCAGAACTTCTATCTCCGGAGTCCGAACGCCATGCCGCTTCTTGGAGTTGAAAGAAGACAAGGAGAAGTGACTCCCAGCCACGTTTCACGTCCAGATCCTCTGAGGAGAGGTCGTGGTGGACATTTTACTAGGGCTCAGGTCCTCCTCCTGGGAGCTCTTGCGCAGTCGGGGGAGAATCACCGTCGTGGACAGCTCCGAGAAACCCTTAGGGATTCAATCTCTAGCTAAGCCAAACCCCGAAACAGCGAGGTCCCACTTCGGACCCTCATCCCCATCACCGGTTCGCCTACGGGCACTAGTGTGCACTACGCGAGAGAGTCCGCTCCAGTGAAGTCACCGGTCCGCGCATTGCTTGCTTGCTAGGTCCGAGGGTCTTCGGTCTTGTGGCTTTCACCCCCAAGGTGATGTCACATCACTTCGTGTCACCTGTGGGTTCCCTCCAGTTTGGAGGAAGGGAGATTGTGTCTCCAATTGTAAGTGACGGGGTGTCACTAGTGTTCCCTCTGGGTTGGAGGAAGAGAGGAGTCTGTTCCTCTGGTCAAGCTGTGAGGCAGCATTTGTAAGGCAAGCTGTAGTGCCCAACAGTTTTCAAGCTGTATGGTAGCGGGAACCCTTACTCTGGTTTGAGTGGGGGCTGGACGTAGGTCTGGTTGACCGAACCACCTGAAAAATCTATTGAGTAGTGGTTTGCTTGTGGTTTGCAATTTTCATATCTTTACCTCCATTCGCTGGGTGTTTGAACTTTCTAACAGAATTGTCCCTGCGTGTCTTTAGCTCAATCTTGAGTTCACCTTTCAACTGGTTGACTGAACACCTTAGAGATATATATATATATATACATGTTGAGCTATCTACCGTCAGCACTTCCAGTTTTCTGAGTGTTAGAGTTCGTTGATCTTACTTGACTTCAGTGAGTCTAAGCTAGTTTTATTCTACTATAAGTTTTTGAAGGACATTCATTCACCCCCCCTCTTAATCCAGGTCTATCAACCCATCAAGTGGTATCAGAGCGGGTTACTACTTCTATAGATCCAACGATCTACGGTGATCCGTGGTCCCTTGGTGATTATTGCATTGCTGTTTTCTTCTGATTCCCTATCATGGGTCATCCACCAATTTTTGATGCCTTTGATTTTGATCTGTGGTTTAATAACCTGCATACATTCGTTAAGTCCTTTGATCCTGAACTGTGAAAATTAATTTCACAGGGTCCACATAGACTTCTCAAGTCCGTGCACCTTTTTCTCTTCAAACAGGCAAAGCCCGTGCATATTTTAGTCTGAGCAAAAACATAAGTCCATGCATGTTTTGCTTCATTGAGTCCGTGCATGTTTGGTGTGAACACCAAGTTCGTGCATGTCATGGTTTGACCACCAAGTCTGTGCGTGTCTTTGGTTTGACCACCAAGTCCGTGCATGTTTCGCCAATGCAGTTCAAAGTCCGTGCACATTTCTTCGACCCAAGTTCGTGCACTATGAGTCCGTGCACATGTCTCTTATTCAAAATGAAGTCCGTACATGTTTTGGTTTGACAACCAAAGTCCGTGCACTATGAGTCTGTGCATGTTTTGGTTTGACAACCAAATTTCGTGCACTATGAGTTCGTGCACATGTCTCTTATTCAAACAGAGTCCGTGCATGTTTTGGTTTGACAACCAAAGTCCATGCACTATGAGTCCGTGCATGTTTTATTTGACAACCAAAGTCCGTGCACTATGAGTCTGTGCACATGTCTCTTATTCAAACAAAGTCCATGCATGTTTTAGTTTGACAACCAAAGTCCGTGCACATTACATCTCAACCAAAGTCTATGCACACTTTCAACCAAAGCCCGTGCATGTTTCTCAACCTAAGTCCATAAACAAGTCCGTGCACACCTCCTAAGCAAAGTCCGTGCATCGTTTTCCTTGGAACAAACTAAGTCCGTGCACTTTTTCTCAATAAGTCTGTGCGCGTTTCATTTTGCATCTCTCATATAAAGTTCGTGCTTGTTGCACGCTTACATCTCAATTCTGTGCAAAATCTCCTAAGTCCGTGCACATATGCATGGGGTCTGAATCATAGCCCGTGCATTCTTTGCATCCGTGCATGTTCTGGCTTTGTGTGAAAACATAAGTCTGTACATCTTTTGAGTCCTTGCATATTCCTGCTAGACGGATAATGAGGTCTGTGCACTTTTCGAAGAATGCACATTTTGCATTGTTTAGAGTCAGTGCATGTTTCAAGGGTTAACATATATCAGGTCCTTGGCCCCCAAGGACCGTGAACCCCCCCAACATCCTAAACTAGCATGCATGGCTTAGAAAAATAGATTTAGGGCTAGGTTTCGCCCACCTACCTCCGGGTCCCGGGCGGCCTTCACCGTCACCTCCGCGGCCGGCGCCGCCTCCTCCATGGCCTCGGCGCCTCCGGCGGGATCTTCCTCGGCCGCGGGCGTCGCGAGCACTCCCTCCATGGGCGTCTCCTCCATCGGGGCTCCTTCCTCCACGACGAGCTCCACCTCTGGTCACGACAACGGTGTCCTCTCCTCGGCCATCGGGCATCCTCCTCGCCGTGTGTAGCGTTTCACGGGCATGCAGGTCGAGCAAGAATGGGTTAGAATGGGGGGAAGCCTTGGCTTTGGATCTCCTTGGCGATGTGGTGTTCTGGGGTTCCCTTCCTCCGTCGGTTGAGGTGAGGAGGGGGAAGATGAGCAGTTGTTTTTATTTTGAAATGCACAGGTATAGGACGGTCTATCGATAGACCGTCCTGTCAATAAAGTGGTCCATACATGACCGTTTTAATCCTAACGGTTGCTTGATGTGAACGGTCAACATAGGACCGTGTACTGTTTGAAATGGTCATGATATAACCGTCTAATGACGAGCCTATTCTTCATGCTTTATGCTGTATTATTGTGATTGAAATGTTCTTTTCATGGTGTTGCTAACAAATTGCCTTGCAGCATAAACATCACTCACCTCGTCATCCCTGTCAGGTAAGTCAGGTAAGTATCCCGATCCCTATAGTCCCTACTGCATTACTATATGATACCTAAAATTATATTATCTCGAGAACCAGTTGGTTGTTCTCAAACTCCAGGATCTGATGTTCCCCTTTAACAAAAACGATGATGATCCAGGAAGGCGCGTTTAACCTTCGGACAGGCCGTTAGGTTGGGAAAATTGGGGAACGATGGAGCTGCCTTGTACACCGTGGTTACAAGTGGTATCTTGACCCTGATCAACCTAGTCTAGCAATATTATTCTCGAGTATCTTATATTTTATCTGTCTATAGCGCGTTCAGAACGCGCTATCTGCCTGTAGCGCGACCCTAACCCGCGGTTTTTTAAAACGTGGCCCTCCTTCATTTGCTTCAAACACAACTCTCTCACCTCAAGCTCTCCTGATTCCCACAACCCAAACCCAATGGAGGGAGGAGGACTTCGACGATCCAAAAGGTGTGCCATCCGCGACCGAGGAAGGTCTCACGTCGAAGAAGAACCAATGTCGCTCCCGGTGGAAGAACACCCCGATTCCGAAGCCACGGTCTCGGGTAGACTCGAAGGGGAAGAACTGGAGGATCCGGCAATGGAAGCCGAAGGGGAAGATACGATGATGGCCGATGAACCCGTGGTAGAGGAGGCGACCGACGAAGCGAGGGCACGGGGGCAACGATTGGTGAGTTCCCCTAACCCATTCCTTTGAATCATTTTTGTGTTTTTATTTCAAAATAAGGGACAATGAGAAGGGGAGGTACCCCATTGGACTAGATGTAGAGGGTGGCACGCCCCTGGACTGGCATTTGAGGATCAAACAGTCCCTTCCACCATCCGGTTTTGAACGCGCTATAGGTCAGTAGCGCGTTCTGAACGCGCTAGACCGACCCAGCGTGTTCATAACCAGAGAACTATTTTCACATTCTGTTCTGCTATTCCAATTAAATTAAGGCTAATTCTTCACCTTTTGATGCGTGCAAGGTGTCCAGGGTGCAGTCCGGACCCAGATTTCATGGACGTTGGTCCGCACCGTGTATTTTGCTATGCCGAAATTTCAACAAGCCTGCCTTCTCCAAATGGGCTTCGGGGAGTTCTTAGACACTAAAGTGCTGAAGGTTGATGTGGGCTTGATACGAGCCCTGAAGGCTCGATGGGATACAGGGTGCAAGGCCTTCCTCTTCCCCTGGGGTCATATGATTCCAACTCTAGAGGACGTGACTCGCATCACCGGACTGCAGGTTCATGGATCGGCAGTGACGGGCTACACCCTCCCTGACTACCGGGAGATGGCACACGATCTACTAGGCTTGGAACCATAGCACGCGTCCCCAGGGTTATCCACAATGGGTATAAAGGACAAAAAGCCCATTTTTCTGATCTGGCGAGAGCAAGCAGAGGATCATATAGTCTTGATATGGCCGACGTCCACGCAGTAAATGGCGGCGTTGACGCTGGCTTCATTGGATCTTCAAAGAGTGGAGATAGGCTTAGGAGCTTCTAAGGCGTCGACGCTTGAGCAGTACAGCGTCGACGCTGCATTGACTCGAACACCTAACATGAGCTTTAGCCCAGATGCGTAGACATTGTCTCACAATAGCGTCCACGCAGTTCTTCTTACGACACGGGCTTCTACAGCATATTCTTCTGCTGCAGCGTCCACGCAGCTCTCCAAAGGCGTGGACGCGATGTGAAGACATCGGCTGGCTTTGAGGTTGGCAGCTTCAACTACTGCTGCGTCGACGCTGTCGCTCAACAGCGTTGACGCTTGTGGCTTCAACTGAAAAGGCTTCAACGGCAGCGTCCACTCATCCATCCCCGGCGTGGACGCACTGGAAGGTCTTAGGAAGGCAGCGTCAACGCAGGGCTTCTAAACTGCTGCGTCTACGCAGTCTACAGCTGCGTTGACGCCGTGATGTAGCAATACTCTTGGCTACACCGACCTTAGTACCAAGCCTTTTGTAGACTGCGTCTTCGCAGCTCTCGAAGGCGTTGACGCATTAGAGTGAACTTAACTACATACACTGACGATGGTGGTTGCGTCCACCTTGTACTGCTGCAGCGTCGACCCTGCCTTCACTTGACTTGATGGCTTCAGCCTGGAACTGCAGCGTCGACGCTTCTGAAGAAGGCGTTGACGCAGTAGACTATCTGAAGCTGTCTTCCCATCCTTAACAGCTGCGTCCACCCTGGAGTGTGCAGCGTGGACCCTGCATCAGAGAAAGCAATGTATTATGTATGTAAGCGACTTATAAGAAACAATCAGACAATGTTACTTTGTTGCAATCATCAAAACAGAATGGAATATGTTGTTAGCATCAAATCTAAACAACATATGCAACCCTCTGGCCTTGCTGGCCCTCTACCAGCAAGGGACCAGCCCTCACATCCTCCACTCGGCATCGCCGAGTCACCTCGGGTTTTGGGTTGAGTGTCGGGTGAGTTGGCCGCCGATATCGGCCCGTTCGAGTTGCGAATCGTGCTTGCTTGCCTAGGTCTGAGGTCGTGTCACATCATGGAAGCTGCTGGGAAGTGCGGTGCTCTTCTACTACCCCTCCTGCAAGGACAGGAAAAGGGCACCCGGACTTCAGGGCTGGCACAGACTTTCGCTTCAGCAAAAAGAAGGGAGGCCGGAGATGTCCCACCGGGCGTGCCATCCTTTTTGTTTCACCCAGGAGGGGGTGTCCACCGAGGCAGTGTGGGCGGTGACCAGAGTGAGGGGTAGGATATAGCTACGGGAGAGATGCCGGAAGTTAATGGGCCTTGGGCACCCCCTCTCTTGACTGTATTCGTCTCAAAGAGGCACCTTGCACTCACCTTTTATCGAGAGTCAAGGGGAGACCGAGGGACAGGGGAGGTTTTTCGGGTTAACGGGAAATGTGGCTGGGGTGCGGGCATGCCAGTGGATTTCTCGACAATCACCCGTGGAATCGAACGTTTAACTGGGGATACGCTGCCAGGGCACGACACATGGACTCGGGGGATGAGCGACACGTGGAGGGAAGGACTATTCCATGGGTGCGAGTGCGTAGGCGACTGTGGGGAGTCATGTACAAGACATCTTTCCCCATTGATCGCAAGCAGTCGGTGTTTATTTACATCGGATTGAATCCGAAGACCTCTGTTCTGTGCCGAAGAGAAGTCCGTATATTCCTGAAGACAGGGGTGAAGAGTTGAGAGCACTTTGCAGCTATAGGTTTGTCTCAGATTGGGTAGTGTTGGCTGGGGGTAAAGGGTGCTGGAGGTTCATGCTAGGTAACACAAAGGGTAGCTAGGGGCCCGAACATGGATGCGAGAGCATACGTCCAACTGGCGGTGTAACACTGAGATGTATATATTTTACAGACGGGCCGTGGAGGCCAGCGAGCTTAGCGGTCTCTAGGAGACCACCAGGCAGTGCCTTGCGGTCCAGGTGTGACCGTTTGCGGTTCGAGTGTCTTGGGGGCTTGCGGTCCTGGCTGGACCGCTAGGCTGGGCCTTGCGGTCCGGAGGAGACTGCCAGGCTCTCTGACGGTCCAGAGAGGACCGCCACGTAATTCTTCGTGCTCGCCATGTCCGTTTCGCGTTGTATTGATCTCTGGTCGACCTGGTTGTGACCTAGTGGTTGACCTTCGGCCTCGTGGATGTCACGGACACCCGGGGGTTCTGTGTTGGTATTTTTTTGGGGTGTTCGGAGGTGCCGTGTTACCTCAGTTTGCATGCCCGTGGGTCTTGGGGGTCCAGGTGACCCCGGGCGTTCTGGGCTTCTGTGTTTTGGTTAGACTGAGTCACCGTGAGTCGGTATGCGTGCGGTGGGCCTTCCAGGCACAATGTGGGTTTCTCCGAAAAGTGGTTTCCTAGTGGGCCATGTGTGTGGCCCCAGACTGTGAGTCCAGTTAACCAGTCTGGGGCTGGAGGTTTTCTGTGTGTCCCATGGATGAGGGATCGACTCGGCGGTTTGTGAGCTGCCTTGGGAATCGTGTCACCGTGGTTTCAGACCTAGGGATTAGGCCAGATTGACGACGCTGTGCTGTCACGTACAACGGTCTTGACCCGAGTCTTGTGACTCAAGGACCGTTGGGTTATTAGGTCTAGTGGGCTGTCTAGAGTCTCGTGGCCTCGGGTCACCTGTTACTCTGTGATTCCTCGCGATGGGTGCGTGCGTGATTTTCAGTGTTCACCTTTTGCGAGCCCCCACTAGTCGTAGCTTTCTTGCGTACGCAGGTGCGGACCCACTTGGGAGTGGTGGAGAGCGTGACCCGAGTGAGACGGTTTTTAGGCTGGTTACCGTAGGGCCCCTTGCCTTTGCCGCCAGAGTCCGGCGGGGGGAAAAACCAGCTAGAGGACCCGACCTAGAGCAGATGGTCTGTGTGTGCACACGTAGTTGGGGGCAGAGGACACGCGCTGTTTGTGTCTAGTGTGTCTTGTAAGAGTTGTAATAGAGTCAGTGATTGTAATAGTGTGGAGTGGATGTTATGTTGGAAATTCTATTAAATTAGTTGATGAAGGTTGTATGTGGATATTGATCATTTAATATTTTATTTAATGAATGAAGTTAGTTTTGTTATGATGTTGTGTTAATCTTTAGTTTAGCATGTGATTGTCTATTTCTACTACCGGTCTCGATATTCTGCGTCGGGGTGTGACAGTCAACTTTGGTTTTGAGGTGGAATCTGGCGGCTTTGGTTTTGAGGTGGAATCCGAGCGGCTCGTTCCTGTGGAAGAGCTGGCTTGGCAGTTTGGAAAGTTAAGATGTGCTGCCAAGCCATAGAATTGTCTGGCCCTGTCATCATAAGCAGTGGTTGCCTCTTTTGGGGTGGTGTAATGACCCAAAAAATTGTCCCACCACTGTTTGGGTCTTGTATTTAGGCAATCCATCCTTTCCCATTGTAATAAGGTTGTACTCCTTTGCAGTGCACCAAAGCCTTTATGGCATTGCCTTCATTTCCATTCTTCTCCATTGGTCACCAATTCTGACATAGGACAACAAGAGGTGCAGGTTAGAAATATCTAACGGAGGAGGGATGTAGATGATGGAGTACCACTATGTTGGGTTCCTTGTCAAAAAAAAAGAAAAAGAAAAAAAACGTACGAGTAAGTGGGTGTGCTATATTCTATTCTCCATATATACCCAGTTTATATAGGTGTGGTGAACAAGGAAAAATACAAAATCAGCTTGCATGCATTGATTTACTATGAGATATTTAGAGATTATTTTGTCCCCCCCCAACTCGATTTGCTTCTAAAATTTAACTGTCCTACCAAATGCCTCCTTAATTTATTAAAGAGAGAATCTTTGCATTACCATTGAAATTAAGGGATGAAATTATGAATAATTCATGCTGAAAATCTTCTGCATCTAATTAAATTATTTCCATATGTTCCTCCCCATTTTTTTCACTTTAATGAGATTCAGTTTGGTAGGACAGTGTCTGATACCATTCGAATCATGCGCCGCCACCACAAGCAGTGAGGCTCGGAAGGGTTGTTTAGGGTGTTATGGAGATGCATTGAAATTTTAAATAATTATAGGAAATAAATTACAAAACTAATTAATTCAGTGGCAATAATAAAGTTTAACATTTCACAACTAAATAATTCACTATAGAGTCTAGTCCACAAGTACAGTCAACAAGAAAGGGAACGTACCTTGCTATAGGACATCCCTCGACGCTGGCAAGCTGGCAACTACACTTTGAAGGTGCTGAGCAATCACGAGGAGAAACTCCAAAGCTGAAAGGGAAGGGGTGAGCCTCATTTCATCGGCTCAATAGAGGTCCTACAGATCCCCACCACTGGTAACCACGATAAACAGCAACGATAACCTCAAGGATGACAATAATGATAATAGTAATAGAAGTAACAACAGCATGTAATCAATGGAAAGGCAACACAATTAACTAAATTATCCATAATTCCTTATACCCTCGATATCTCCAAGAACTATGCTACTGAATGACTCGCACACACTCCCTCAAGGTCGGAAATGACCCACAGTCTCACGCGAGGACTACGACGACTCGTCGAGAAATCACGACCCCGCTATTGTGAGGCACTAGCTCACAAAACCTCTTAGAAGGAACCTCAACCAAGGCCACAGGGTCCTGAACACAACCTCCTCTCGCGGGAGGATCACTGTCTCACTATTGGAGTGTCGTGTCCCTATGGTTTTGATGATATCTAACACTATGAGTCATTAGTATTCTCACCTCTTGACTGTTGATAGTGTTAAAGTAAAATTCCTATATTAAATCTCTTATAACAGATAGTTCAGATTTTGCAAGAGATGAAGCCCAATGAATAAGCCCAAGCTACTTCAATTCAACCCATTTACAAGTTTTCTGATGATTAGGGTGAAGTTTAGTTGGTTGGAAAACCCTCCATGAAATCAGAGCATCAAGTATCTTAAGTTCTGTAATTTTTAGAAATCCAGAAGAAGTGAGTCGACTCAAGGAGTCGATGCCTTTTTACCAAGGTTCTGTTTGGCGCCTGCAACCAAGGATGCGTCAGTGCACCCTGCACTTGCATCGATGCAGCAAGCCAGCGTTCAAGCATCTGCACCGACCTCATTACAGCCAGAGCTTGAGATGCAACGACCTTCAAGCAGCTGCACCGACCTCACTGCAGCCAGAACTTGAGATGCACCGACCTTACTGAAGCAATTATTTAGGCTGCATCGACCTGATAGGCCAGTCTTCAGCAGAACCTCATTAGCTACATCTACCTCACTAAAGAAACACTTCAAGTATGCATCGACCTATCAAAGCTCCTGCAGTAAACTTCCAGCAGTTGCATCGACCTTACAGCAGCAAGGGCACAAGCTGCACCGACCTCACTGCTCAAGTCCTCATGCTGCACCGACCTCACTTCGACAAGTCTGCATGACTGCATCGACCTGTCCAACAAGCTGCATCGACCTCTCTGCTCTCCCAGAAGCTCTTCAAGTCTATTTTCTATCAATTCACTACATCTTGAAAGAAGAGCCAAAGAGCAATAATATATACCGTAAATGTCCAAATACACAGAATTCGAGGTCTGGAGGATGCTCCCATGGTTGACTTATGATCTAGTCATCATTACCCTACCAAAACACCTTTTTGGCTGCAGCTATGTCAGTGTCCATACCTGGGACACGATTCCTATCAGGACCACCTTTCTGCTATCATCCAATGGGATATGGTCCTAGAATAGTACAGTGAATAGAAAGTCAACCAGAGCCAATAAGAAAGTAGACCGCAAGATATCCTTCTTTGAGGGTCGTTAATTGCTCAGATTTTGGAGCTGAAGAAAGGTCTTTGTCAAATATTTTCTATGACCTGTGAAATGGGATGGAGTCTAAAATACATTTTCTTGTCCCTGCTAGACCAATTGAAGGACAATTTTTTTGGAGGGAAAATCTCCTCTTCTAGGCACGCACATCCATGCAAAGTGCTGCAACCAGTGGCTGGCGTCTGAAGCACAAAAAGAAAGGGACAAGAGGAAGCTTCTGGTGCAGTTGTTGCTGTGCGTGCATCCTCAGAGAAAAGAAGAACTCCTGAAGAAGCCAATGGTAGTGTGAGCAAGCAAGTGAAGAAGAAGAAGAAGAAGAAGAAGAAGAGCTCAAACCCATCACCTGAAGATAAAAGGCTGAACTGTAGCTCTCTTCCTCCTGCTCATTGCTTTGCAAAGAAAAAGCCATTGTCAAAGATGCAATAGACTTCCACGCAGTAACTCAAGCTCTCCTCATATGAGACAAGGACTTTTGCATTTAGCATTGAGCACCACTCTTCCTGTCTGACTTTTCATCATTCTTTTCTTTTGTTTGATCCTGTTTAAAGAAACCTTGAACTGTCCCTACCGATTTTGTGTGTAGGAAGATAGACGGAGGGTACTCCGATCTGTGGTGAACCGTCCCTGTCAATTTTTGTGCAGGAAGGTAGATAGAGGGTGTTCTCTATTCTATGGTTTGGGGCGTGTCTCCAGTTAAGCTATGTAACAGCTTGTTAGTATTGTGGCACTAGGGAAGCTTCACTTGGTTTGAGTGAGGGGTGGATGTAGGACTCGGGTTTGAGTCTGAACCATCTTAAAATCCTTGTTCAAGTGGTTTGGTTGTGTGATTCCCTTACGCTAGATGCTTGTTTAGGCACGTTTCTCATCCTTATCCTTGCATCTTGTGTTTTAGGTTCTTGCTTTATGTACTAGCTTTTCTTATTCCACTGCAATCTATTTGTATCTGGAAAAAGAGGGGCAGATCTATTCACCCCTCCCCTCTAGATCAGCCGTTCCCACACAACAGGAACAGGTCGATGCGATAGAACTATAGGTAAAACGTGGTCACCCCAGGACCACCTTTATGAAGTAGCAGTCGCCTGAAGGCCACGTTCAGATTAGTTTAAAGAAAACACGAGTTTCACGAAGTGCTTTCTAGACCATTGGGCTTTTAGGGTACAACCAGCTCGACATTCTAGTGGGAATCCCAAGCTCGCGAAGACTTTCAGAGTCCTTGAAACCTGATCATCTTATCTGACAGAAGGAATATCCGATGGAGAGGAACACAAGTCCAAGAGGTGTTCCTATCAAATGCATGTGTAATTAATAGTAACGTAGCAAAATACATGCAACAGGAAAAGGGAAGAAGTCATACCAGACAAGCATGACTATTGAACTAACCTCGGCCCCTGAAACTACTCCGAGCAGACACTACACCAAGCAAGGACAGAAGGGTGAACTCTGAACTGGGAAAATTCAGAAGCTTACTGAACTATCAACACGACACTAGGCTCCAAACGAAGACCTGCAAGAACAACAACAAAGCCCAGGGAAAATCTAGACAGATGCTAGACAACAGGCAACATGACTAGAACGTTGTGCACACAGCCCCATACATGACCGGAACGTCGTGCAGGCGACAGACACTGACCTCGAGTATAGCCATGAGAGGGCTAACCCGGGAGGTCACGACGCACAAGAAATGTGAAGAGAACCGCGAAGGGTCACGTGTCACGTGACTGGAGTGCCCCACACTAGAAGAACAGCCAGCTACATCCACTGATGTCTTATGCTGCGCCTACAAGCATCTCGTCTACTATGCCCACAGTCAGGCATGGACCAAGACACCATCAGAACCAGAACAGTAACCAAGTAGCGAGTGACTAGATAGGGGAACGCCCATCGGCATCAATCCAAAGCCCCTGACCACGTGTGCACACACTGGCTTTTGCCTAAGCCAGGCCTCTAGCTAGTTTTCTCCCCTAGTAGGATGCAACGGTAACTGCGGGAGCCGACGAAAATTAGCTTAAAAATTGTGAACCGGAAGTGCCCCACTGTAAAAGCCATCACGCCGAAGCGTGCCGTAAGGCTACGACTAGTGAAGGCTCACAAGACACGGACTCTAAAACGCAAGTGCTGAAGTACCTACGGGCAAAAGTGCCCTGTAACACATACTTCGAAGCACCAAAGGCAGCATAGGAGACTGCCAACAGACTCAGAACAAGGTAACTAGACTTACAACTACAATGGTCCCTGAGTCCTACGACTCTGAGTCAGGATCGTTGCACATAGTGGGACAAGCCGCCAATCGGTCTAATCCTAAGCCAGGGAAAACGACGCTCTGAGAAAATGACACACGGAGACCTGAGGGAACCACTACCATGAACCGGGGTCGCCACCCAGGAGGCTGATGAGGCCCCCGAAGGGTTAGTGTGGGTTGTTGAGAGATTACATTAACAATTGGAATTTGCAGCGCGCATTGTTGATTTTTAGCAGTGAATAAATAAAAATAAGATGGAAGCAATTTGAAATATAAGAGTTATATAAATATAAACTAGTCCAGATTTACAGCATTCACGAAAGTACAAGTGAACAGGAGCACAAGTCCCACAGCAAGAAAAGAAAGACAACAACTACTCGGGGCATACCCCGACAGAAGACTACAAAAAGAAAGACAGACCGACAGACAAACAATCGCTACTGGCACTCTACTGGCGGCCTCCAAAAGCCCTAGAATCACTAGTCGACCGCTAGAAAGGCTCACCTGCAAGAAGGAAGGGTGAGTCACAGCCAGACTTAGTAGGGGTCATGCGGAACCCTATCACGATCTAAACATACATTCAAGCAACTAATATGCAACTAAAATAATTAACTACGCTAAGACAATTAATATGCAATTAAAGTAGGCATTTAAATGAATAAACAGGCAGATGCACTATCGACATGCTTCTATCCTAAGTAGGAAAGTACTACTAAACAAGCAGATCAACTACGAGTCGCCAACCCAAACATAAGCAATAAAATAACCAAATATTCGAGTAATAACTAATAGGAAACTAAATCCACTAATTGAACACTCAATCCATTCCAGTGATAGGAGATGGACGGGGAACTCCACCAAAAGAAAGAGAGATCAGCAGCGTCCACTAACGACTTATACTGCATCCCACGCGACTCGCGAGTCTGAACTTGCCCAGCGAGAAGACTAACCAAATAGTACCAACCAAGAACTAGTCAGAGTAACACTCATCAGTGTCAGCTCTCGCCTCTGACCACATGTGCACACACTGACCCTTGCCTAGGCCAGGCCTCCAGCTAACTTTCCCTCCCTGTAGAGCGCTACAGTCGGACCGAGGGCCCACGGCACTAGCTAAAGCCGTTTAACGGGTATGCCCCCATCAGGTCAGCACCTCCGACACACTCACCAAGTGTCTTGTCGGACCACGATCACAACACTTCTCGATGCACCATCACTGCGACTCCTCGAACCGCAACACGAGCCATAACCGACACCCGCCAACGCTCATCCTCGAGCCGCGAGCTCGCCACGGAACCTTCACATTTTGAACTAGGTCCAGGGCAACCACACCTCAATCCAAGAAGATCCTCTGCTCATCCGAGCACATCTCGACCAGAGCGCCCACTCTGCCACCTCAAACTACGATCTCATTGCCTCAGGGGCTGGATAATCCTCAAGCTAGGGTGGCCAACCCAATAACAACTCCCTCAGAGCATACTCATGGCCACCTAACCATAAGCAATCCTCGCCAGCCACTAGACCTCGCTGTAGATTCCTTGAACACAGCACCGTAGCGGCACACCTGTCGGCAACCACTGTCCAACGTAGCACAACCGGGGCCACCACCAATGAGGGAGAAGGCTCTCGACCTCAATCCTTAGACCCCACGCCGACACTCCAACAAGAACAGCAACCACTTCCACAGCGCCAACGCCGCGCCCTTACGCTCTCACGCGAGAAACCAAGCGAAAAACAAGTACGAAATCTTATGCCAACTGCCGACTGTACTGGACCTTACGGACTCTGATCACTATAATATCCTGAATTCCCATGTACTTCCACAACCATAGCTCTGATACCAGCTGTGGTGACCCGAGATCCGAGTACCGAAAAGGAACCGGCGCAACTCGAACCTCGGCCCGCCGCCCACGAGCCCGAAGACTCTGAAGGGCTAAAGGATAGGTGTGGTGTACATAGAAAAAAGAAATAAAGCAGGACAACAGATATAACAACAGAAATAAACAACTAACTACAATAGAGTCCAGTCCAACAAAAGTATAGTCTAAAGTAGTAAAACGTACCACATGCCAAGTGAACACTCGACTCGACAAGCTGGCAACTAGGAACCTCCACGTAACGCCCTCGAACCTCGAGGAAGAGCCTCCGCACCTGAAAACCAGAGAAAAGCCAGAGGTAAGAAGAGAAAGGGGGTCGTCATCGCCTGCAACACCCTCTCGGCACTGTTCAACACTGCCCTCTCTCTGAAGGAGGAGGAGGACGGGGTACCCTGTGACCCGCCAGAGGCGAATCAGGTCGAAGCATCCACCTCCTGACACGCCACCCGATCGGGGAAGAAATGGGGATGCCCTCCTCAGGACAGCCGCAGTATCATGCTAAGAGGCGAGCAGCCCTACCAAGTTCTCGAACCCGAGGTTCGAGGTACAGAGATTCCCCCACCGTCGGGTCTCTATCCCGAGAAGTCGAAAAGTCAGGGCGCTCCCTCTTTTGCCGAATTCCTTCGGGCCCGCACAGAAAGTCAGGTGCCCCCGCAAGGACCACAGCCAATCAAGGGGGCTGGCAACCACCCGGCTCCGCCTGCGAGTAACCCCCTATCCCTACAGGCGGCGATCCCATCCCAGCCAGCGGAAGAGTTTGACGGCATCCCTAACCTTGCCGAATTCATGAAGGAAAAAGAGGAAATCTAGTAGGCCCTGCAGGCTCAGCTAGCAGTGCCAGGTCCGACGGAGGAGCCGCCCTCTGACCCGGTGCCCCAGACCCAGGCTGGGGGCAAACGAGGCAAGGCCGAAGAGATGAGACTGCTCAGGGTTTGGACTACCGATCGAATAGTCAAGCATCTCAAGAAGATCCCGGCTTGATTTACCGTATGGGAGATGCTATCCCTGGATGAAGAAACACGACAAGCCATCATTGCCATGCTCCAGATGCCAGCACACCTTGAGGCATACTTGGCGGAGATGTCCCCGGAGGTGGCTGTGGCCTTCACGGAGGACGACTTGCTCTTGCCCACCTGCAGTCATAACAGGCCGCTCTACATGAAGGGGCAGCTGAATGGGCAGCCTATCAATAGGGTCCTGATCGACCCAGGAGCAGCAGTCAACATACTCCCCTACCGGGTGTACCAGAAGCACTACTTCGACGTGCACCTAGTCGAAGTGAAAAATGTCAAGATTGCTGGCTTTAACGACGTGCGGGGGAAACCTCACCACACTCACACTGACTCACGGTGACTCGACCTAGCAGAAACACAGAAGCCTAGAACACACAGGGTCACCCGGACCCCTAAAGCCCACGGGCATGCTAATCAAGATCAACTCTACCTTCGAACACCCAAAAATATGGTCACGAGTCCCACAGGGTGCCCGGGACACTTACGAGGCTAAAGGTCGGTCATTGGGCCTCAACCAGACTGACTGGGACCTAAAAATAGCCCAAACTCCACATTTCGGTCAGCCAGACCCCTGGGGTCAGTCGACCAACAGGGTCGGTCGACTGGCCCAAGGCAGTCGGTCGACCAAACCGACTTGCTCAAAACACCCACTACGAATGACGGTCGGTCGACTGTACCACCCGTGTCGGTCGACCGATTACAGCGGAAACCCCATCCAAGCCTACTCAAAAACTTCAGTTCCACGCCCCGTTCACTCTAAAACGATGGGAAAATAACCCTAATGGCCAAATCATCCTTCCACACTCTAGAAGGGCTCAAACAGATGCACAAACGGTGAGAAACAGGCGATTCCACCGAATCAACCCTAATTGAGTCACATGGGTTCTCGGGCTCGTACTGGTCCCAAATGACGATCAATCGCGATGAAACTAGAAGGAATGGAATGCAGACATTCTAGGGGTTCGAATGATACCAATTTAGTTGAAAGCCATCGCCGTTTTTGGCAAACCCGACGCACACCCCTCGATCCTGCTTTTCCCAAAACTGAGTGAAACCCACTCATTCGCGCACCGTTCGGCACCAAACCGCGAGGAAACGCAGAGGAGAGTTAAAATATATGTGTGCGCCAACTAAACAACGGAGGAGAGCAGGACTATTTATATGAAAAGAGACGTGCAAAATTTGGGGAAAGGAGATTAACTACGGCAGTAGTTATCTCGGGGAGGATCAAATCAAGGAAGGAGTCCAATGGGCGTGGATTCTGGAAAGGATGAAGGGAAGAAAGTCCCAATCAAAGCAATGATCTTCCGAGGAAAGATTTGAGTGTGGGGTGGATGTAGGTCTGGAGGACCGAACCACCTTAAAAGTTATTGTGCAGTGGTTTGTTTCCTTGTGTCTTCAGCGCTAGATGTATGCTTAGGCTCGCTCATGTTTAGTAAGATATTGGTTGCACATCGTGCATTTGATTTTGGTTTTGAGTGAGTCTAGTCTATTAGATAATCTGAGTTGTCCATTTTACTTTTTGGGTGCATCAGTTGTTCTACTGTGTCTGATCTTCAGTTTGTTAGTAAAAGAGTTCATTCAAGTCACTCAAGGCATTCACATGTGTTAATTCTGCATCATTGTTCTGTCAAGGTTTTAGTTGGGAAAAATTTTATAAGGGGATTCATTCAACACCCCTTCTGAATCCATCGCTTTGCACCCATCACAGCCTTCCGGTTGCTGTGCATCAATAGCTAGCCGCCCCGCTCTAGTGCCAGTCTCCAGTTTCAGCTTCCGGCTGTAACACCTTTACAGGCCAGTTGGCCCACTCTAGTCTGCAATTCCAGCTTCCAGCTGTAATGCCTTTACAGGCCAGTCGGCCCACTCCAGTGTCCAGTTCCAGCTTTCGGCTACAACGCCTTTACAGGCTAGCCACCCAACTCCAGCCCTAGCTTCCAGTCCCAGCTTTCGGCCATAATGCCTCCACAGGCTAGCCACCCAGCTCTAGCCCCAACTTCCAGTCCCAACATTTTGGCTACAACGCCTCCACAGGCTGGCCACCTTGCTCCCAGTCCCAACTACCGGCTACGATGCCTCCACAGGCTAGCCACCCAAACCCAGTCCTCACCTTCAGCCTCTGCCCCAGTGCTAGCTCTCGGCCATAATGCTGTCCCCAGCAGGCTTGGCACCAGCTTCCCAGGCCAATGTGAATTACATTTTTGGCTAACAACATGACATTAGCCGATACCCTATCTCTTGGTCTACAACTGGCACACTCCAGAGTCTCCCCAGTAGCCCTAACCGTGTAGACCAAGACCTCCTCATGAGTCCATGCCGGCCTCATAAGTAACACGTGCATGAATATTTTGATTATCAATGGAATAGAAGTTGAATTTAAGTAAATACTTGTGCAATTGCATCTTATGTGTGATTGTTCCGCGCTCTGGTTATTTCTTGCTTGTGAGAGGCTTACCATGCCGGCTGTTCGCATTTCTCCCGAGCGAGTCTTCCGCTGTAAATAAAGGCTCGGGGCGTGACACGTTACAATCTTATAACGCGTCTACATCTGGCCGTTACATGATCCTAGAGTCCAAAGCCAGCGTCTTCCCTATCGTCTTATCTTCCGTCTCATCCACCGTCTTTGTTCTCTGACGGTTTATCGTGAAGCTGTCATAATCAATCTAACGCGTGTTCACTTGACCGTCACATTCCTTCAGAGTCCTATTCACGAAAACTTCACCCATTCGTCTTATCTCTTACTGGATAAGGTTATGTGACGGTCCATTCCAGGCACGTTACATCCTTGCGGCGGCTTATCGTGCGACTGTTACACCAGACAGAGTGTTCTAGCAGGACTGCTCTTTCTCTACTACTTTGTGGTCAAATTAAGAGTTTGATTTGTTGATTTCTCCCTCAAATCTTATCCTTAGAACCTTTTGTTTGTTTCTATGGACTGTTGGGAGTATTATCTTTAAGAGTTTGCTAAGAAACGTCCTACTTTCTAGCTGGATTCTCTCCAACTCGTCCGGGGACTTAAGGGCCTATAAATAGAACTCTTGACCTCATGACCTGAAGAGGGAGATTTTTGGAGTTCGTGACGAAGTGCTGCCGCATCCTGGAGCTAGTACCAATCAAGGAGAACTACTTCGCACGTCCATCTTCTTCCTAAGTCCAGGGAGTATTGGTTCCAAGGGTCTAGTTCAGTTAGTTCTTTCTTTAGTCTATTCCCTTTTCCTCCCAGCATCCATGGCATGTTTCCTCTTCTTCTACCACGTTCTTCCATCTCCTGCATACATTTAAATCTCCCTCCTATCTTTTAAACACCCCAGAGGAGTTAAAAAAACAACCACTCCCTGGTATTGCCCTTTCCTTTTACATGTTCGAACAAGCAAATGGTCGCCAAGGCAAACAGGATTATAACGCACCAGCATAGGGGCGTTATACCCACATAACGCACCATAGGAGGGGCGTTATGCCAACCAGACCTGAAATCACATACAGATGATATAACGCGCCAGCATAGGGGCGTTATATCAACATAACGCACCACATGTAGGACGTTATGTCAACCAGACCAAAACGAAGGATAACGGACCACCATCGGCACGTTATACTAGTATAACGCACAAGGGCAGGTGCGTTATACCCAACAGACACGAAAGCACACTAACCACAGACCAAGGGCATATAACGGACCACACCTAATCCGTCATAGCCACAAGACGTGCAGGGTGAGGCGTGTTATATCAACCGCCATACCCAGTCAAAGCATCAGTCAACGGACCATAACGGATCTGCACCTGGGCGTTATATTAACCATAACGCATGGGGAGAAATCAATCATGCAAACCGATTGACACAGTCTTTGAGACAGGCACGGTCGTCGAGGGATCTGACATGGCAGTCAGCCTCGAAAATCACCCGACCATAACGCACCTGGACAGGGGCGTTATGCTCCATATAACGGACTAGGCCTGGCCCGTTATGCTCCAAGACCTCCGAAGATAAAAATCATGAACGATGCATAACGGCCTATCGGGGGACCGTTATGCACATAACAGCCTCTGGTAGGACCGTTATGCCAATCCAACGATGAAAATGGTGAAACGGCTGAATCAGCCCGTTCCACGCCCCATGCACGCCGTAGCGTAGGGAAAATACATCCAAACGATGGGAAATCCTTCAAGGATTCCAAAAACACCACATGCACGCGACGAAACACTTTAAATCACGAGATCTGGGCGATTTTGACGAATCGACCCAAATCGAGTCACCGGGGTTCTCGGACTCCTACCGGCCCCAAATGACAACCAATCGACACGAAACTAGTGGGGTTGGGATCCTGACATCCCAGTGGTCAGTTTGACACTAACTACGCTACGAGAGGTTGCCATTTTTCGGCCAAATCCTTATGGCAGTGGAAGCATTGGCCCTTGTCCTTCTTAGCCTCATCCTTCTTAGCAACCTTTCCCTGCTTGTCCTACTTTTTCTTCTTATTTTTCTTAAAAACAGATTGATTCTTTCTCTTCTTGTTGGTCTTACCAACAAGTAGCACAGAAGATTTCCCATTGTTCATTGCCTCCTTAGCAGTCTTCAACATATTAAGAAGCTCTGCAAGAGAGCATTCTACCTTGTTCATGTTGAAATTCACTATGAACTGGGAGAATGAACCGGGGAGAGACTGCAAGATTAGGTCAATGCACAAATCCTTGTTCATCTCAAAACCTAATTCTTTTAGCCTCTCAGTCAACTCAATCATTTTGAGAACATGTGTCTGCACAGATATTCCCTCCGACATTTTGGCCCCTAACAGATTCTTAGATATCTCATATCTCTCTGTTCTACTCTAAGCCCCAAAGAGCTCCTCTAGGTGGAACATGATGGATCTAGCATCCATCTTTTCATGCTACCTTTGCAACTCATTAGTCATGGAGGCCAACATATAACATTGGGCCCGAGTGGCATCTTCCTTGTGCTTTTCATAAAAAATCACTTCAGCCTCATCAGCATCATCAGCAGGAAGAGGGGGAACAGGCTGCTGAAGAACATAGGCAATTTTCTACCGTAAGAACAATTCTCAAATTCCTGAGCCAATCGACATAATTGGGACCAGTCAGCCTTGGCATCTAGTATGCCTCTCAATGGGTGGTTCGCCATAGCAGTCTATAAGAGGAAATAAAAAGAATTTAGAAAAATATTGCAAACATTCATGATATCAACCTAAGATATGGACTTTAATCCTAACTTAATGATCCCACTAATTTTCAACAAATTTGCATAACCCCTAATATGCAAAGATGGGACACAACGACTGTGCCCTAGTGGGTACTAGGATCCCATTAACATTATGGAAATAGTCTTGTGGTAGCACAACAAACTATCACATACTTAATGGGTAGGCAACTCTTGCCAATTGTAACTCCTTGCACATGTAAGTTAGTACTCATAAATGCCCTCATGTCTGAGCATACATGTTTAAGTCGGAGCACCTCCATTCTAGGTCGGAGCATCAGTGCATAAGAGTGCACAAGTTCATACAAGTCTGTGCATATACAGTATGAAGGTCTGAGCACCTTCATGTAAGTTAGTACTCATAAATGCCCTCATGTCTGAGCATACATGTTTAAGTCGGAGCACCTCCATTCTAGGTCGGTGCATATGTTTATTTGCAAAGAATGAAAGTCTGAGCACCTTCACATAAGGTCGGTGCATATACATATTTTTATAGCATGAAGGTCTGAGCACCTTCAAACAAGTCAGTGCACATGCACTACTTTGCTCTGACAGGTTGGTGCATCCTCTGTTGTCTTACTAAGACAAGTTGAAGCACCTTTACTGTAGTCAGTGCATATGCATGTATCAGGACAGAGCACACTAGGCATGGTCGGAGCACATGGCTCATACAAGTGTGAGCACATGTATTCCAAGTCAGAGCACATGCTTATTGAGTCAATGCACACGCGCACGATCACAGGTATAAGGTCAGAGCACCTTCTCTAATCAGAACACATGCACATGCAAAGTCTGAGCATATCAGTGGAACGTCGATGCAAATCTGTTTTGTTCTGCAGCCAAGTCTATGCACATTCATGCATTTACACTTCAAGGTCAGAGCACATGCTCATTACATGTTCTTTAAGGGTGAAGCTAGTGTGTCTATGTCATGTATGAGGTCGGTGTTAGTAGTGTTCTCATTCCTAAGGTCGGTGCACCCTATGCATATTACGCTTTCTCAAGTCTATGCATATTTTACATTTGTTTGAAATTCATTGGTGTACTGTGACTCGTGTTTTCTAAAAGGCCAATGCACATTGACTATTCACTCATGCTAATGAAGTATTTGACGAAATGCCTTATATTCTATTTGATAGGGGATTAAGCATGAAGAGTCTTAAGTCATTAAAAGCCATCAGATCAAACACTTTAAGTGTGAGATATAGTCAGGTGACTCGCCAAGATTGGTTCCGGGATAGAGATTGGCGCTGGGAGATGTACCTTCACCGAGGTTGAGATTTCCGCCCGCCAGCACTTCGAGCGTTCCGGGGCCGCTGATCTGCAAGTCACCGAAAGTCGCGTTCGGGCTATTGGCCGCGCCCAAGGCCAGCAGCCCGGCCGAGTTCGGATCGAACAGGGTGATATTGCGATTCGCGGTTACAATGCTGATGTCGTCCACGTTGTTGTTCTGGATGTAGAAAGAGACGTCCTGCAGATCGAGGCCGCTGGAGATATCGGCCTTCTCGGGCGTAATCAGCGTGAAGTCGGAGATGTCCCCGTTGATCGTCGCGATTTCAACCGGCAGCGTATCCGGATTCGTATGCAGAAGACCGGAAGTGTGCTGGCTCTGTAGCGTGGCAAGCGTGTCTCCCTGGTAAACAGGCGTCTCGCTGATCTGTGCGTTGACATTCGCGATGTAAGCGCCAATGGAAGGATTGTTGAGGGGATCGGCCGTGGTCGTTCCCAACCCGAATGGATTCGTGACGCTGGGCAGCTTGGACGGATCGTCATCGAGAATCACGATCGACGCCGTCAGCCCATTCGACACACTGGCATTGTTGAAGGCGCCTTCCACGCTGCCGGCGGCCAGCAAGTGCATGGTGCCGTCCACCGAGGGCGCGAGAGTCTGGTCGCTGAGGTACTGGATATTACCCGAAAAGGCCGTTGCCCCGAAGATCGGCGGGCTGAAATTGTAGAAGTTCGAGTAGAGGCCGACGTTGTCGATATTGATCGTGCTGACGCTGGTGGGATCGAGCGTCAGCGTCCAGGGAGTTCCGGTCAGGCTTGCCACCTTATGGTACGTCGTCGACCGAAGGCCGCCGGGAGAGGCGTCGGATAAATAGGCCTGAAACAAGCCACCGGGCAACTCATTCACACTGTACTTCGAGCCCGTGATGTCGATGGAGCCCAACAGCGATGAGACGTCGACGGATGAGTCCGTGCCGTAAGTACTAAAGATGGATTCGTCGTTGAAGCCGTTGCCGATGCCCTGAGGCATGAGGAAGGGATTCACCGCCGAGCCCAATGTGACGTCGTTCTGTGCGTTGATGGTGAAGGAGGCATCGCCAACAAAAAGGGTCAAAGGCAGCGGTGTGGTGTTGCCCAAGCTCACGTCTTCCGGGCTAATCCGGACGGAATCGTCAGCCGTCGTGATCGTGCTGGCCTGGATGAGGCCCGTGCCGCGCTCGACATAATACGTGCCACCTTCGATTGCACCACCCGCGATCACGCTCAGGTCGCCGCCGCCGAGCTCGACGAGATTGCTCGCGACATCGGCCACGGGATTGCCGGAGGCATCAGTGACGGGCATCCGGGCGTTCGTGGGAACGACTGCGTCGACGTTGACGATGTTGCCGCCCGCATTCAGCGAAACGTTGCCGCCGCCGAGAGCCCCGACGCCCTCGAAGAAATTGCTGAAGTTGATCCACCAGGTCGTGGAAGCGATTTCATTGGCATTGAGCTTGTCGGTATCGAAGACGTTCGTGGAGGAAGTCGCCCCGCGGCGATAAAGCCAGTTGGTCGGGAACTGCCAGTTGGTATCGAGGACGAGTTGCCCGCTGGCATTCTTGGTGAGGTGCACAATGTCCTGTTGCGCGTTGACCAGGACACTTCCGCCGTTTTGCGTGTACTGCGCCGTGTACTGCGGCGCGGGCGAGATGTTGGTGCCGTAGACCTTGGTTTCGTACTTGGAATCGCTATTTCCGGTCGGTGAAGTGAAGCCGGCGATATTAGGCGCGAGCTGGCCCGCGGTGTAGATCGTGGCCAACTGGTTCATCAGGTCCACGCTTCCGCCGCTGTAGATTGTGATGTTTCCCGTGCCGGTGCGGATCATCTGCGCGTAGGTCGCGGCGGTCGTGGCAGTCAGCGTGCCGGTGTTGAAGTTCACCGGGATGGTCTTGCCCAACAGAAGCGAACCCACCGGGGTGGCCGAGTCGTAAAGCGAAGTGTTATCCAAGCCCAATGCCGCCAGCGACTGCACCTCGGCGAAGTTCGCCGGGCTCGCGCCCGAGCCGGTGAATTGCGCGCCGGACACGAGACGGTAGGACCACGATTCACTGCCGGCCGGCAGGAGGTCCCAAGTATAAGGCGAGGCGGCCACGTTTTCCACGTCGCTGGAACTGTAGGCGAATCCGTCGGTCAGGCTGCCGTTGAAGACGAGATTGCCCGACGCGCGCATCGTAAGAATACCAGGCAGGCCGGCGGCGGTGCGGAGGGAAGACAGGTCCCAGTTATTCGTGAGAGTCAAGTCGCCGGAGGGATTGATGATTTCGACGCCCGGCTGGATTTGATAAAGGGCATTCCCGGAAACACCCAGGTCCGAGGCCAGGGCAGTCGCCGGGAAATTGGCCACGTCGCTGGTGACCTGGCTTTCGATGGAATCGATGGAACCGCCGGCAGGTTGATAAACGCGGTAGCCCTCCACGAGCACGCCGCCGGCGTTGGAAATCGTGGCTGCAATCGGATCGATCGCGATTCCATCGGCAATGTCGGTGCTGTTGACCGCCAGCGGAGTGCCACCGAGCGTTTGCGGCGCGCGAAGGTGAACCGAGCCCGCAGCCACGAGTGAATTGCCGGTGCCGACACCGAGCAGGATCTGCGCACCGGATGCGAGATTGAGAACACCACCGTTATCGCCGCGCGTCTCGATATCGATGTTGCCGCCGTTGCCCGCGTCATCGAGCTTTTGTCCGGTCACGCTCAAGATGGCGTTGCTGGTCAAGGTCACGCCTTCATCCGCGAACAAATTAATGGAGCCGCCGGTCACACCCGACGCATTGATCGTGTTGTCGACCGTGATGCCGCCGGCCTCAGTCGTGAGCGTAAAGGAGGTGACGCCGCTTTGACCCAGAACCGGCCCGACTGCGCCGTCAATCGTCGTTGAGCCGGACAAAATATCGAAGTTCATCGTCTGGAAACCGGCATCGCTTGCCGGCGAGGTCAGGCCGGAGAGCGTCGCGACCTGGCTCAAGGTGGCATTGAACACGCCGCCGTTGCCGCCGGTTCCGGCCTGGCCGTTGAGCGAGCTGGCGGCGATGGTTGCGCTGCCTTGCGAGGCGGTGATCGCCAGCGTGCCGGCATTTCCGCCGCCGGCAGGAGCCGCGACGTTGACCTGGGCTCCTGAATCGATCAGGACATTGCCGGTATTGGAGGTGAGCTCGACCACACCGCCGGCCGTGTAGCCGACCGCGCTTCCGAAGGAGATCGCCTCGCCGCTGGCATCGAGGTTTGCGCCCGACTGCAGCTCAACGTTTCCGGAAGTCGCAACCACGCTGATCGTCCCGGAAGGCGTGGAAACCTGGCTGGCCAACGTCACGCTTGAGCCTTCAAACGTGATGGTCGCGCCGAGGCCGCCAGTCATGGGAACGTTGCCGCTGTTGCCTTGCTGGCTTACGGTCAATGATCCTCCCTGGGAGTTGAAGGTGTAGTTTGCGGCGCTCGCGCCCGTTATCTTTCCGGCGGCTAGCGTGAGATTGCCTTGGGCGTTGAGGGCGCCCGTCCCGGTAACGAGCATGCCGTTGCTCGCATTGAGCTGGGCATTGGCGAAACCATCGATGGCCATTGCATTCGCGCCGAAATGAATGGTGTCCGCGTTGACGGTGAATGTTCCCGCGGCAAGGCCCGGGACTGAGCCGGGCATGGCGACGTTGTTGGGATTCGCGAAAGAAACATTCTGCGCATTGATCGCGACCGATCCTCCGCCGTTGTCGAAACCGAAGATGGCGGCGCCTTGCAGCGTCAGGCTTTGGATCACGGGATTGTTATTGGCATCGAGCGTGCCGATCGTCCCGGCTCCATAGAGATTGATGGACGAATAACTCGACAGCGCGAGGCTCTCGACTGAAGTCGCCAGGGACTGCAGCGCCGAACTGCCCAGGACCAGGCCCGGCGCGGAGGAGACGGAGACATTCGGATCGACTTGCAGGCTGATGCTGCTGCTGGTGAGGACCAGCGACTGCGCCTTTACGCCCGGGTTCTGGTCGAGTAGCGCGGCCGGATCGATGGTGGTGCTGCTGCTCGAGTCGAGAGTCACGGCCACGCCGCTAATCGAGGCGCCCGCGCCGATGGTGAGGTTCGGGCCGGTGACCGTCGTGTCAAAGCCGGCGCGCGCGAATGTCGCGTTCGGGTCGCCCGTAACTCGAAGGAGCGTACCGTCGCCGCTCCCGGCCACGGAGGCGCTGCCGATTGTTAAGTTTTCCTGCCCAGTTGAAACGATCCCCGACTGCTGGATGGAAGCTCCCGACGCCAGGCTGAGGGTCTGGTTGGAAACGAGGATGATTTCGTTGCCGGAGAGCGGCGTGCTGCTGTCGTTTTCGACGTAGATCGCGTTGGTCAGGGGATTGATCACCGTGCCGTCGGCCGACGAGGTGCGCGTACCGCCGATTAACAGGCTGTCGGCGCCAAATTGGTCGAGCTGTTCGGCTGAAAGCGTCAGGTACGCGTAGGCAGTCGGATCCACGCCGGTGGGAATCGTGAGCGTGGGGACATCTCCCTGGTTGGAGACGATATAGATGTCATCGGAGCTGCCGATGTCGACGATGCTGCCCGCTCCGCCGGGGCCGCCCAGTCCGGAAAGGCTGCCCTCGATTTGCAAGCCGGCCGTCGCATTGAAAATGAGTTGCCCTGCGTCCTTCGGCAACCGGGGCACGGCTTGGCCATTGGCCGTGGCGCTGGCCGCGAGGAATGTGTTCGCCGAGTCGAGCGTGTACGGCGCTGTGTCGTTGACGACGGCGTTCGAGCTCAGTTGGTAGCCGGTGACGTTGGGGACAACTTGCGCGGCCGAGTTGAGCGTGTTGAAAGTGTAGCCGGCCATGCTGATCGTGCCATTGGGATTCTGGCTCGTCTGCGAGACTTTCGAGTTCGTCGGCGTAACCAGGTACGCTCCCGGCAGGAGGGCGTAGCGGGCAGGCAAAATGGCATAGGTTCCCGCGGTGATGCCGTCGCCTCCGGAAAGATAGATGACGTTGCCGATCTGGCTGGTCAGGCTGGAATTCTCATAGGGGAAGCTGCCCGTGCTATCGATGGAGAGATCGATCGGGGCGTAATCCAAATCGTAGGTGGGGAGGATGGCGAAACTCGTCGAGGATACCGGCACGTTGGCGCTTGTCTCAACGATCTGGCCACTGGCGTATTTGAAAACGCTCAGGATGTCATTGGTCCCGCCGACGCCGGGATTGAATTCGTAGGCGAAAAGGTCGCCTCCGCCGGTCAGGTTGATGACCGAACCGGACATGTCATTGATGTTATTTCCATTCAGGTTGACCGACTTCGCCGGCAGACCGCCGGCCGTAATATCCTGGCCATTCGGCGCGATCCATTGCTGGCCATTGAGGATCGTTCCGTAGGGAAGATCGAGTACCTCGCCCTTGGATGCGCCCGACACAGACGTGATGCTATCCGGGCCCAGCGTCAATTGCTGCGTGACGGGCGCGTGCTGCGTCAGGTCCGCGCTCGACAAGTAGAGCAGCGATTGCGGGCTCTGCGTGTAGTCGACGCCAGGCAGAACGGGAGTGAGTCCCGTGCCATCCGCCAGCGCGCCAAGATTAATAACGCCGAAGGGCGCCTCGATGTCGCCGTCCTGCGTGATGTCCGTCGCGAAAATGTTGATCGTACCGCCGGCCGACAGCGGCAAGGGACGCGACACGCCTCCAAAGATATCGATGACGCCACCATTGATCGTGTTGTCACTGCCGAAAGCCGCAACGGTGAAGGTCGCCGCCGTGGGCGTGTAAATCTGCCCAGCCGTCAGGTTGATGTTGCCCGCCGCGTAGAAGAGTCCACCACCACGGATGTCTCCGGTCGGCACCGACAAGTTGGCCGTGCCAAAGTTCTGCAAGGAGAGAAATCCGACGTCGATGAGATCAGAGGCATTGAGAGCCAAAGTGGCTGCGCCAAAGGTCGGATCAGCCAGGCCGACTGCCGGTGAGCCGGTTACCGAACCGCTGCTGGTGGTGAATCCGACATAGGATGGCGCGTCCGCGGAAACCGTTTGTTGGTTGATGGTGAGCGTCGTCGCACCGATCTCGATGTAGGGTGCGTTGATCGTGATGGTTTCATCGGAACCGTCCCCGAAGATGGTGCCGTTTTGGCTGTCGGGAATGATCTGCACTTCCTTGCTCGCGTTGATGGTGAGCGGATCACTGGTGGTTCCGTTCTCGAATTCAACGTTGCCCTTGAGAATCAGCGTGCCGAAACCGCCGGCATTGAACTGCGCCAGCGTGAAGTAACCGCCGCCGGTCTGGGATGCGGTGCCGAGCGCCTGTCCAAGGACGACCGGGCCGGTGTCAAACGTACCGTCGGGCTTGATGAAGACCTCGGGGTAGCCGGCGCTCGGCGGCGGCGTGAAAGTGGTGATAATGCCCGAGCCGAAGGTCAGGCTGCCGCCGGTTGCCGAGGCATTGCCGGCCCTGGCGCTGACGCTGCCGGCAAAGTAGGCTTCCTCCAGGCCATTGATGGAGATCGAGCCGCCATCGCTCGCGATGGATTGCGAGACGTAGGGGTTGACGATTTGCTGCAGGCTCGAGGATTGAAGACTCGAACTCGAGCTGGAAAAGGGAACGTCGAGGCTGCCCACCGTGCCGTTGGCCTGCAGCGATCCGGTGGTCATCTTGGCGGTCATATCGAGGATTATGATGTTATTCTTGGGTTGGATTGGCTCGAGAGGTATTATGCTCTCATTGATTGCCGGAAGAAGCGAGTGGTTTTTCGCATTCCTGGCGAGAAGGAGTTTTTCCACCCTTGGCCTCAGATTAGGTCGGGAAAGTTTGTAGTCTCGGCCATGAAGGCAGCTCGGTTGTTGTGTAAGGGTGGCAGTGCTTTTCTTGCTTGGGTGGTAGCCTCAACTGAGGTTTCTCAGGCCCCATCGCTGAAGAAGATTGAAGTGGTTAGGAAATTTCCCGATGTCTTTCCGAAGGATCTACCGGGGTTGTCGCCAGCCCGAGAGATTAAGTTCTCTATTGACCTTGTGCCTGGTACAATGTCGATATCCAAGGCCCCGTATCGAATGGTACCTATAGAAATGGCAGAACTGAGGAAGAAGTTGCAAGTACTAATAGACAAGGGCTTCATTTGACCGAGTGTCTCATCTTGGGGAGCCCCAATCTTATCCGTGAAGAGGAAGGACGGATCGCTTTGCCTCTATATTGATTACTGACAACTCAATTAGGTGACTATCAAGAACCGTTATCCTTTGCCTTGTATTGATGATCTCTTCGACCAATTGCAAGGTGCTTCGGTGTTCTCAAAGATTGATTTGAGGTCGGGTTACCATCAGCTTCGGATCAAGGAGGAGGATATTTCCAAGACAGCTTTCTGAACTAGATATGGGCATTATGAATTCCTGGTTCTACCCTTTGGTCTAACGAATGCCCCTGTAGCATTTATGGGCCAAATGAATCAGGTGTTTAGGTCTTACCTAGATAGTTTTGTGGTTGTGTTCATAGATGATGTTTTGATATATTCCCTAGATGAAGCTTCTCAGAAAGAACATGTAAGCATTGTTTTGGAGATTCTTTGGGCACACAAGCTATACACAAAGTTTGGCAAGTGAAATTTCTCGATGAAGGAGGTTCATTTTCTCGGCCATGTGATATCAGGGAGTGGCGTGGCAGTGGACCCAGTCAAAGTTCAGGCGGTATTGGAATGGGAGTCTCCAAAATCTCCCTCTTAAATTTAGAGTTTTCTCAATTTGGCCGGTTACTATAGGAAGTTCATTAAGGGTTTTGCTTCTATTGCAGTGCCTTTGACAAGGCTGACAAGGAAAGAAGTGAAGTTCGTATGGTCCGAGGAATGTGAGCGAAGTTTCTAGGAACTAAATGATCATTTGATGTCAACACCACTCCTAGTCCTACCCAATAGCATCGACTTGTTCACTCTCTACATTGATGTTTCAAGGATCATGATTGGTTGTGTTCTAATGCAGAATGGTAGGGTTGTCGCATATGCCTCCAGGCAACTGAGGGAGCACGAGAAGAATTACCCTACGCATGACTTGGAGTTGGCCGCTGTTGTCTATGCATTGAAAATCTGGAGACATTACTTGTATGGGGTCAAGTTTGAAGTCTTCACGGACCACAAGAGTCTTAAGTATTTGTTTTCTCTAACGGAGCTGAATTTACGCTAGAGGCACTGGGTTGAATTCTTGAAGGACTACGATTTTGAACTGTAATATAATCCTGGGAAGGCTAATGTAGTGGTAGATGTCCTTAGTTAGAAGAAGACTTTGTTGTAGCAAGACTGGAAGATGATTGAAGATGCGGTATGTACCATGATATCAATTGAGCCTCAACTTTACCAGGCATTCGCTGCTCATCTATGCCTCAGGTCAACAGTTATGGATCAAGTAATAGAGGCTCAACGGGATGACCTTTAGTTACAAGGTATGATCGGTAAGGTTGGAGTTGATTGAGGTGAAGATGGTGTGGTCAGATTTCAACATAGAATTTGCGTGCTTGATGTGATCAAATTGAAGAATGAAGTTATGAAGGAAGCTCATAGATCAAAGTTCTCAATTCATCCTGGTAGTCAAAAGATGTATCAAGATTTGAAATGATCCTTTTGGTGGCCAGGTATGAAGAAAGATGTAGCAAACTTTGTTTCTAGATGTTTGGTTTGCCAGCAAGTTAAAGCTAAAAACCAAAGACCATTTGGGTTGATGCAAAGGATTGAGATACCACAATGGAAATGGGAGGATATCACCATGGATTTTGTTACGGGCTTTCCCCGATGATCGAAGGGCAATGATTCTATTTGGGTGATTGTGGATCGATTCTCGAAGACTATACATTTTCTGGCCATGAAGAAGAAGCAATCGGTGGAGAGCTTGGCACGTCTCTGTATCGAGAACGTCGTCAGATTGCATGGAGTTCTGAAGTCCATTATTTCAGATCGACTCGTTTCACGTCGAGACTTTGGCAAGGATTGCAGAATGCTTTTGGGTCCCAGTTGAAACTTAGTTCGGCATATCACCCCCAAACAGATGGTCAGTCCGAGAGGACTATTCGCACTTTGGAGGATATGTTGAGAGCCGGTATTCTTAATTGGAGAGGAGATTGGGAGCGACATCTACCATTGATAGAATTTGCCCACAATAATAGTTATCATACAAGTATAGGCATGGCTCCATTTGAGGCTTTGTATGGGAGGCCGTGTAGATCCCCTCTATGCTAGGAAGAGATTGGTGACAGGCAGTTGATCGGACCCGAAGTGGTGCAAGGAACATCTGAGAAGGTTCAGCTAATCAGGCAAAGGTTGAAAACAGTCCAAGATTGGCAGAAGAGCTATACAAATAACAGAAGGAAAGATCTGGACTTTGTAACAGGTGAGCATGTTTTCCTCAAGGTATCACCAATTAAGAGAGTAACAAGATTCGGCAAGCGAGGGAAGTTGCAGCCAAGATTCATTGAACCTTTTGAGATTCTGGACAAGGTAGAGAACGTGGCTTATCAGTTGGCTTTACTTCCATCCATGGTAGCCATCCATCCGGTGTTTCACGTATCCATGCTCCGAAAATATGTCCATGATCCGTCGCACATCATCTGCTTTGAGGATTTGGAGTTCCAACCAAACCTGTCATTCAAGGAGCAACTAGTCAAGATTTTGGATCGCAAGGAGCAAATCCTCATATCGAAATCTATTCCATTGGTGAAGGTTCTATGGAGAAAATTTTCTCATGAGGAGGCCTCGTGGGAGCTCGAAGAAGAGACAAAGAAGAAGTATCCCCACCTTTTCGGTACGCGCTTCGTTTTAAACTTCGGGGACAAAATTTCTTTTAAGGGGGAGAGGGTGTAGTATGCTTGCCGTTGAGAGGAGGGAAGGGATTATCTCCCTTGTGGTCGACGACCGTATAGGCCCCTCCTTCATAGACCTTTTGAATAACATAAGGTCCCCGCCAATTGGGTTGGAGCTTGCCGCTGGATCTTCCTGCTAGAACCTCCTTTTCCTTAATCATGACGAGTCGCCTTTCTTGAATGTCCGTTACTTGACCAGCTTATCATAGGCACGTGTCATGCGAGCTTGATACACTTGTAAGTACTTGTAGGCTTTGAGTCTTACACCTTCGAGGTTGGAGAGCTCTTCAAGCCTTCTTCCTATCTCAGATTGATCTTGGCCTGGCAGTCCAGCGTGCACAGCAACGCGGTAGGATGCTAGCTTGATCTCTACAGGGATCACTACTTCAGCTCCGTAGATCAGAGAGAATGGGGAACAACCCGTGGGGGTTTTGTAGATGGTCCGGTAGGCCCATAGAACTTCATGGACCTTCTCTCCCCAATCTCGTTTGCGACTACCTACTATCTTGGACAGCAGCTTGCATAGGGTCTTGTTGAAGGCCTCGGCCAACCCGTTGGCTTGGGGGTTGTAAACTGACGACGTCCTCCAGTCCATATGGAACTTGGCCGCCAAAGCATAAACAGTATTGTTCTTGAATGGCATGCCATTATCAGATATAATCCGACCGGGGGTGCCGAATCTATATATGATATAGTGCCGCACAAATCGAGCAACTATCTCCCCGGTAACTTCCCGTAGCGGAACGGCTTCTGCCCATCTGGAGAAGTAGTCAGTAGCAGCCAATATGTGGCCTTGGGATGACGGTGGGAATGGGCCCACAATATCCATGTCCCATTTCGCGAACGGCCAAGTAAGCGCAATCGGATGGAGAGGGTTGGGCGACCTTCGAGGCACCGGCCCGAATGCTTGACATTGGTGACATGTACGAGCGTATTGATTGCAATCCTTGTACATGGTGGGCCAATAAAACCCTTTGAACTTGATGTTGTTCTTCATCTTGGCTCCTGCTTGGTGAGCCCCGCATATATATATATCTGTCAAAAATGAGTACAAGTGTGTGGAGGGTGGAGGAGTACAAGCTCTCTCTCTCTAACTCTCGCCTTCACCCTCCTCTCTCTCACTCTCTCCCTCTCCTCCCCTATCTCTCCGACGTGCCCGCGGTGGGGGCATCGTCCCCCGCGCTGCGCTCGGAGCTGAGCTCTGTACCTCCTCCTCTGCGTGCTGATGGGAGGAGGACCCCGACGCGTACGACATACTGGCAAAGGCACTCGAATGCCCCGCCGCTCGGGCCCGCTCGCGTCCTCGCTGGAGACGCTCCTCAGTGATCCGTAGCCGCTCCTGGACTACGACTAGCTCCATACGGATAGCCACGAGCTCCCGGTCCCGCTCTGCCCTCTCCCGCTCCCGCGCGGCCCTCTCACGATCAAGCTCCTCGCGATCCCGAGCATGCTCCCTCCGCTTAATATCGAGGTGGATGCGGAGGTCCTGAGCATCCCGGGGCAGCTCCTCACGCTGGCCCGCTGCAGTAGTGAGTCGGGCCACCTCCTCCTCCAACTCTGTGACCCGCTGGTTGCAGATGGCAAGCTCGGTGCCGGCTAAGGCAGCTCGGGTACGCGCCTCCTATAGCTCTGCCTCATGCATTCAATGAAGTCAATTATCAGTTTTGGGTATCATTTTAACACGTCTTAAGGAAAATTAATGTTGTTGACTTACCTGCACCGCGAGGTCGCGCCCCGGCTCTGGCTGGCACCGAGACCGCTCTAGCTCGGCGATCTGCTCACGGCACGAGCCAACCTCCGACCGTGCCACCGATAGCTGCCTCCTGGCCTCAGTCAACTCTCCTGCCTGCATCACATCACATCATCATCAATCTTTGCAACAATTAAAGAATTTCATGAACAAAGTAAAGTAAAAACTCACCAGTGTAACACGGTCGCAGCGCTGTCTCACTATGAGAGCAAGCGCGTCCTAGAGCTCCTTAGTCTGGGCAAGGGCAAAAAGAAAATCATAAGCTTTCATGAACAAATAAGGGCGTAATTCAATTCAAGTAACGGGAATGCTTCCTGAGTAGCGGATGGATGACTTAAGGAACAATGTCAGAAGGGCTCTTAATGCCAATATCAAACAGGCGGAGTGCAACCAACTCCCTCACTAGACAAAGAAAGACAGATCGTGCCTAAGCATACATCTAGCGGATCAGACAATGCAATCAAACCACAGTGGACAGAAAGTTTTTAGGTGGTTTGGTCCTACAGACCTACGTCTACCCCACACTCAAATCAAAGTGTGGATTTCCACTAATACACAGCTTAACCGCTGGGCCTTACAGCTTGCCAACAACTGCTGAGCGTCACAGCTTGCTTCCGCTGGGCAATACAACTTAGCCAATCGCTAACAAATAGCTTGACCCGCTGGGCAATACAGCTTTGCCGTCCACTGGGTAATATAGCTTAGCCGTCCAGAGGAACTGATCCTCTGCCACCGCTGAGCATCACAGCTTGTTCTACTGACTAACAGCTTGAAATAAAGGTTCAAAAGAAAAACAAAATCGATGGAAACACATCACCAGAAAGCTATGGACAATTGTAAAACAAATGTGGCTCTCATGGAGCTGACTGGATTTGATCTGATCCAAAGTCTAGTAGAGGCGGATCTTCAGGAATGACTTCTCTTCCTCTCCTTGAGCTCTCTATCTCTCTCTTTCTTTCTTTCTCTTCTTCGGCTGCTCTTTCCTTCTCTGCTGCTCTTTCTTTTCTTCTCACTGTTTGCTCTTCTTCTTCCTCCAATCTCATGAACTCTCTTTTCTTCTGCTCTGCTCCCGTGCTCTTCTGGATCATTGTCTGGATTACAGAAAGAAGGTCTTATATATTCCTTCAGTCTGGGACCCACATGCTCACGCATTGGGCGTGTGAAGGAAACACTCCCGCCAAAGCCTTTCTGGAAAGGTATCTCGCTGGAGTACTACAAGAGTCCACGTGGCAAATCCTCTAGACGTGACCCCTCCTTGGATCACGTGTCTGTTCAAGACTTGAACCACTAAACTTGACTCTCTGCATGCTTAGGTTCCTGTCAACAACATATCAATCTCATCCTCTTCGACTGATTAGCTGGCGAGAGTTCATCTCTTCTTTTGAGCGTACTTATAGTCTGGCTTATCTCAGAATGGATAAGATGTATCAATTTATGCAATTGGCTCAAGGTGATATGATAGTCCTACAGTACCGCACTAAATTTGTAGAATTGGGTCGATATGCTCCACATATCATGGTAGATGAAGGGCTGAAGACTCAGCAATTTTTGCGAGGATTAAGGCTAGAATTGAGGCAACCTCTTATTGTGACTAATGTGGCAGACCTAGATAGAGCTTATCAGGTAGCAACAGCATTAGAGTTGGACATGGCAAGAACTCAAGGGTGGACCCAAGCAGGGCTTGTGTAGCAAGCTGGGCAGCAGCAATAGTCGAGTGGTCAGCCGAGTGTGCCAGGGGTACCATCCTCTACTCCTTCTGCTGGTGATTCACCTTCTTTAAGATTCAAGTTCAGGCGGATGTTTAGGCGGCAAAAGAAGTAGCAAGATCGACAATCTTCTACTTGTAATGTGTAGCAACCTGCACCTTATCAGTGGTAGGGATCGACAGGGAATCAACCTCGAGTGTGTCCTAGATGTGGTGAGAGCCATCCGGGTACATAGTGTATGATGCTAGTGGTCTGTTATCACTGTGATCAGGTAGGGCATGCGGCTCGTGAATGTCCAACAAGCCCTAAGCAACCTGTTTAGTTTCCACAGCTGCAATAGTTCTGACCCCCACCACCTCAGCAGTTATAGCAATTTTCTCAGGCACATGCGTCATCACAACAATCTACTTTAGGTGGGAAGAAATCTCGTGGGAGAGTTATGCATATGACTCATTCTGAGGCGGCAGCAGCTCATCTAGTGGAAGGTACTGTTATAATTTATGGTCAAGCTGCACGTGTTTTATTTGATTCTGGTGCTTCTCATTCATTTATCTCTGAGGACTTTGTTGCTTGCATTGAGGAGCCGACATCAGAACTCTCTTGTGAGTTGATTGTGGAATTGCCTACGGGGGAAATTATTCGACTGCTCAGCAACCAAGCCCCCTCGCAAGCTCCGGGAGGCGAGACCAAACTGGGCACTATGCGCTGGGATGTGCAGGTCGTACCCGAAGTTTTAGCCAAACCGAAAGGGGTAGTATGGTTCTAGCAGCAAAGTATCCCCCTTTCGGAATGGCAGCACACTTGGACGGATAGACAGAGCCCAGTCTCTAAGTTCGAGCTCCAGCAGCGGTTGAGTGACGTTTGCCTGGCTGATAGGATGCACGTACTTCTCGACCTGATCATCCCGACACTCCCTTTTGTTGTTCACTAAGGGGCTTGAGTGCATCGCCAGACTCCAGAAGTAGATCATCCCGGCGGCTTCCTGCGGTAGCATGGTCAGTCGACCCTGAATGTCGTAGAGCTGCTTCGAGGTGACGCCAGCCTCCGCACTGGCAAACTCTAGCATCCTCGGCATCAGGCCCCAGTCCTAGATGACCCGGGGCGCGAACTCGGGGAATAGAGAGCAGACCCAGGCATTGAAAAAGTGCAGGGGGCACACGTAGCAGGCCTGCCTTGGGAACTGATGTGTGCTGATGTCGCCCAGGGCCTTGTAGATCAAGCAAAGGGCAACCGGGCACAGCGATAGCTTGATCCCCCACGCCATCTAGCACGCGGGGTAAATGGCATCCGGACGGATCATGGTCTCGTCCCCGTACGACATGGCGAAGGAGCACAGCCAGTACGTCAGGTAGGCCACGCAATGTGTCGTCGGGTCCAACGTCATCGGGTTCGGCCCACCCAGATGCCCTTTGGATGGAATCTTCATGTCCAACTTCGGCTTGGCACACTTCTTTCGGGCGACAGCGGTCCCGACATAGGGGAAGTCCGTGTACTCCTTCAGGCCATCATAAAAGTATTGCAGCCACAAGTTCATCCGTACCCTCTTCCGATCTCCACGGCGGGGTTGCTTCTCGCCGTGCGCCAACCTGTATAGCTCCCGGTAGGCCTTCATCAGATACCGGTACGAGTAACCCAAGGAGTAATAGCCGTCTCCATCGGTCTTCTAGTGGCCGTGTTGTTGCTGGTCGAGTCGGGTCCATTTCATGTAGTGTCGTCTCCTCGTGTCCGTCCCGCATCACCGAGTCTGCCTTCCTCGCCTTGGACATCTTTTGTCCGATGGCTTTATCCCACTATGACAAACACATCATCAAAATTACCAAACTACAAGTTCCATAGTAACCCACCCAAATTCCAACCATTGGCTACGAACTGTTAAGGTCAGCCACTACAAGTTCTAAATTCTAGTTTTAATCCTCTACTTCAAAACCATAAAGATCACCCAATTCCAATTTCAATCATGGCTATAAACCATCAAGGTCAACCACCCAAAATTTCAAATTCTAATTCCCATCTTCGGCTTCTGTGGACGTGTAAAATTGCACGCCCATATGTCCTTCCCGGTCTCACATTAACATCAACATCAAGCAAAGAAACCCCCGAAGAGACTGGTCACCTAGACTCCCCGAACATGCACACTACTGTGAAGCCATCTCCGGAATCACGACAGTAAAGAAGAATCAACCCTCGGGAAGCTCACAACCCCTGGGCCCCGAAGAAAACCAAGCGGACTGCCACTCGTGCTGACGATGGGCTCAAATCTGCCCCAACGGCACGCTTCAACTTCCTTATCCGGCACACCCCTGTGCCCCCCCAGTGGCACACTCCAGGGCAGCTCCAGCCGGCACACCCCCTGCGGGCTCTACCCGGCACGCCCTACAAGTCCTCTTAGCGGCACGCCCCTTCTGGGCCCTTCAGCGGCACGCTTGCCTAAACCCTTCAGCGGCACCCTGTCGAGCCCTCCAGTGGCATGCTCTTAGCTGCCCTCTAGCGGCACACTCACTTGACGCTCCTTAGCGGCACGACCCACACCTAGTCCCAGCGGCACCCCCCTTCAAGACCTTTGACGGCACGTGTGCCGACCCATGATCCGAGTACCGAAAAGGAATCAGCACGACTCGAACCTCGGCCCGCCTCCCACGAGCCCGAAGACTCGGAAGGGATAAAAGGATAGGTGTGGTGTACATAAACAGTTTAAATTTAACAATTATAGCCCAGAGTCAAGTCCAAAGAAAAGACAGCAAGTACCAAGTACAATCGACAGAAAAGAAAGGACGTACCAGGAAGTCGGGGGAAGCTCGACGAGGGTACCAGCTGGCCACACTAGACGCTATGAGCACGTGCCTCAGGTACACAAGGAAGCCGAACGAACTACCACCACCTGTAAAGTAGGGGTGAGCCTCGTGTCACTTGCTCAGTAGGGGTCACGCGGATCCCCACCGAGAAAAACATGTAGTAACACGTGAAAACAGCAAGCAACAGCAGGTAAGCAACAGCAGTAGTAAAGTAGGAAAGCTAAACTACAAAGCTGTAAAGGGAACAGAACAGGAAGCAGGAGTAGGGAACAAACTAAGGAAGAGGGGAAGGAAGAAGCCGTACCAGACAGCGGCTACCGAACTAACCTCGGTACCCCAAACTACTCCAAGCAAGGGCAGAAGAGCGAGTCAGACCTGACAGAGTCAGGAGTTGCCGAACTACCGCCGCAAGGAACCTACAAGACAAACACTGCAGCAAGAAAAGACAGAAGGGTGAACTCTGAACTAAACAAGTCAGAAGTTTATCGAACTGTCGACTCGACGCCAGGCTCCAAATGAGGACCTGTAAGAACAACAAGGAAGCCTAGGAAGACCTAGACAGATGACCGACACAGACGACGGACGACACGACAAGAACGTCGTGCACACTGCCACATACACAACCTGAACATTGTGCAAGCGACAGATGCTGACCTCGAGTACAGCCATAGAAGGCCAACGCAGAAAGTCACGACGCACGAGAAATGTCGAGAGTCACACAACACGTGACTCGAAAGAGGAACGGTTAGCTGCGTCCACTGACATCTTACACTGTCCCACAACTCACTCCACAAGTACCTTGACTACCAGCCAAACGTGGTCTACCACTCCTGAGGCCGAGTCGCAGGTCCACGTGGAAACCACCACTGCAAGGACCAGTCAGGGTCACGCCCGTCGACGTGAGTCCAACGCCCCTGTCACGACGGTGGGCTTGGAGGCCTCAGGGGCAATTGTGGGGGGCGCTAAGCCGACTGAAGCTGTGGAATCCCAGCCACCTAGTGCCAGTAAAGAGCTGCTCCCAGAGGAAAGGAGTCTTCCCAAAATAGAAGCGACAGAGATTGTTGAAGGAGCGGCTGGGGCTCTATGGCCTTAGCCCTAGTTGTGAAATCAGCGTTCGTAGAGGCCAGTCAGGCTGGGTCCAAAAAGCAATCATCCTCCACCGTTGAGGTCCCTAATGCAGCTTTGTCGCAAGAGGTTGGAAGGGAGGTTGCCGTTAGCAAGGCTCCCTCTATTTTGTTAGCTGCGAGGGTCGGCTCCAGTGTAGGCTTACTGCAAGATATGTCATCGTCCTCTTCTGAGCCAAGTGACGACCTCTGGACTGTTGTCGATAGTAGAGTGGATTTTCAACTTCCAAACACGTTACCACATGGTTTACAGTCATCGAGCTACCTGGTGTGGCAGTTCTTGGAAACCATGCAACAGACTGTGATAGCCCACCAGGGCTTAACATTTGCACAGCTGAGGGGCTTGGTGGAGCATCTTTCCTACTCGTTGCTAGCTTTTGGCTGCCCCATGGATGATTGGATGCAGTGGGTGGCCTTGTTGCTGAAGTATGTGAATAGGAGGGAATTCCCCAGACAAGAAGTAGCTAATTAGCTGGCGGCCCTAAGATTTAAGCAGACAGAATCGCTCTTGCCTCCTTGAAAGGGACCGCACAGCAAATGAGGGATGCGGCCAACGTGTCTTCCCAGTTTTGGATCTCTTTGACAACTAGGATAGCTGAACATCACGTTGAACTTTCCAAGGCTGAGGCCGAGCTTCAAGAAGTCGAGCAACGAGAAGTCCAGAGCGTAGAGGAGGCAGAATTGGCTGAAGGAAAAGCCACATCTCTTGAAGAGAAGTTAACATAGCTGGAAGCCGTCGAATCTCGATTACAAGAATTAACCCGTCACCCCTCCCTGGGAATTTTGGAGCTCGAGGATATCTTTTGACGTTCGTTGATCGCGGCGATTAAGAAACCACCGTCGCCTAGGGTACCGATTCGAGCTCGGTGCTCGATTGGAGTTACGGAACGGGGCTCACAACTCACAATCGTGGTGATTTTTGAAAATAGCTAATGGCCCTATTCTCACAAACGTAGCAATATAGAAAATATACTAAATCAGCAATGTGAGAAGGGAACGGATCGCGTACCTCCATGCCTAGGCGTGGGGAAGAATTCCTGGCCGAATTTCGAACAACCCCGATACACAAACGGCTTAATTTGTTTACAATTTCAGAACTGGGCCCCCTCCACATAGGGAGGTATTAGGCTACAATGGCTAATTTTGGGGTTGCTGGGATGTAGGTTGTCGGGCAGCACTCATCGGAGCCGAGGGAGGCGCGTCAGGGCCGATCGGATATGCTGAGAGTGAACCGACCTGGTTCTGTCAACGCTGGTCACCTTGCGCAGCAAACTTGCAAAGGCCGGTACACCAAGATTCGATGTCCGATCGAGGTTCCATTTGTTGGAGAACGTCGGTGACTGGACGTAGTCTTCCTGCTCCGAAGGGCGTGATCAGATCCTTTCAGATCTAGGCGCAGCAGTGACTGCACCGAGTCTCTGGTTCTGCTCGCACAGAACTGCACATGAACAGAAAGAATTACGAGAAAAATAGTTTCTGATGTTGGATCGAGGCACCGTTTGTGGGAGACCATTATTGACGTCGAGTGGAAGACGTGATGTGAAGATCTCACACACAGATCTCGGATGAGGTGGGGTAGGCTCTGGAAGTTGACTCTGGATCTGAGCCAGATCTGCTTAGATCTCTTGCACGATCTCACGAGAATCGCCGCCACGAACAGCACGGAACTCCGATCGAGGCAAGACCAGCGGCAACGCGAAGAGAACTCAAAATAATTCGATTACTCTTTAGGGACCGGATTCAGATGGCATCAGAGTAGGGCTAGAGAGATTAACACACAGTCATCTCCAGATCTGGTGCAGCAGCTCGAACAGATATGCGCGCCTTCACAAAATGAATTAAACCACTCACACCCTCTCTCCTCCCTCATTTCTCACCTCCCTTTCTCTCTCTCCATTCTCTCTCGTCTCTGGTCTGTTCGGCGTAGGGCGTGCACCGTTGCGGAGCTGGCCGAGGCGGGGACGCATTGGGGAGATCGGTTCACGGGATGGAGCGTCGATTTGAGCGTGGCGTGGCACGATCCCTCGGTGAATTTTGAGAAGGCATCATTCGTGTTCCTGGCAGTTTTTGACGTGGTTTAGTTGCTTCGGCGCACGATTTCTTTGATGGAGGTAGGGAGATGGATCACTCACTCATCCTCCACATTTTCCCTGTCCCTGCACGTCATTTGGTGCTCGAACGAGCGAGATCGGGCTCGTTGGGGTTTTGTGGGTTTCGTAGGCTTTATCGAAAAATGATGACGGTTTCTAGATCAGTTGGAGTCAATGGACTCCTGGGAACGTCAGCATCCCATTGATACCAGTTTCGCATCGATTGGTGGTCCCGTTTGATCGTGGGGAGCCCGAGAAGTCCGGTTGTCCCTTTTGGGTGATTTTGCTAGAATCGCCCGTCTCTCGCCATTTGTCAGCCATTTTGACTCCGGTTGGAGTCCATGTGATTGTATGTGTGTCTGTAGCTGTATCCCCTTCGTTTCATCACGAACGGGGCGTGGGAAGGCCAAGATTGGGCCAACCCCATGGTTTGCTCGTCGTAACGGTTGAGCGGTCGAACCAGGTGCAGTTCATCTATATGAGCGGCCAGCCTCGGACCATTTATCCTCGTCTAGTTTTGAGGTTGAGTGGTCTATCGTTAGACAGCTCATGGTATGGGCGGCCAGGTGTGGTCCGCCTATCCCCTCTTGGGTGGCCAGCTTTCAGCCACTTGTCCTTCTGTTGGGATGTGCGGCCATGTCTTGGCCGCTTATCCCAGTTGACCTTTGGTCAACAGTTGGGTGTCGGTCGCATTAGGTGGTCTGGTCAAGACCATTTTGACTGACACTATAGTATGTCAGTTCCGTTCAGCGGTTTGGTCAAAACCATTTGGACCAGGAACTCTTCTGGATCGGTGGGCTTGAGTGGTGAGACCTTGATCGCTCATCCCCTTAGGCTGTCCTGCCCTTAAACCATCCATCCCCCTTTAGTGTTTTAGTGGTCTATCACTTGAGCGGGCTTTCCCAGACCGCTCACGCCCTTATGCGGTCCTCCTAGAATCGCTCATCCCTGTTTGTTGTCTGTTGGCCATGACAGCCTGTTCTGTGTGTCGGTCTGCCTTAGGTTTGTGTCCTAGGGTAGTGTCCGTGTGTCAGTGGTGTGTTGGATTGGTCAGTTGAAGGTTGACTGAGTGTGGTCTATTCTCGGACTGTCACAGTTTTCCTAATGACTCAGTCTAGGACTACCATTATGCAGAACGTCGTTTCCTGACGTCTTGGTTTCCGTTCATCTTGGTTTGACCTTGTGGTTTACCCGTTGTCCCATGGATGTCTCCAGATGTCCTATGAGGGCTAAAACCACGATGTGAGGTAGCCAAGAGTGTTCATGCGGTGAGCAATATTCCGTACTACTTTTATTGTCATAGTTTGGTTCTGGTCAACCCGGTGTGACCTAGTGGTTGACAGGTGACCTTGTATGTATCTTGGCGGTTATGTCTAGTTTGAGACAGTGGTCTGGATGCCGTGAGCTACCATCTTACCTCGGTGTGCATGTCCAACTGTGTTCAAGGTTCTCGATGTTCCCTCAGGTCTCCGCGTGTCGTTTCCTTCGACCGTGTCATTTCTTCTGGCTTAGGATTAGACCAATTGGCAGCTTGTTCCGCTTTGTGCGATGATCTTGACTCCGAGTCGTGAGAATCAAGGATCGTTGTAGTTTCAGGTCTAGTTGCCTTGTCCTGAGTCTGTCGATAGTTTCCTGTGCTGTCATTGATGCTTCGTAGTACGTGTGACAGTACTTCTTGCCTGTCTGTACTCCAGCACTCACATTTTAGAGCTTGTGTCTCGTGATCCTCCACTAGTCGTAGCCTTACGACACGTTATGGTGTGTCGGCTCTTGTAGCGGGGCACTTCCTGGTTTACGATTCTTAGGCTAGTTCCGTGGGCCCCCGGCTCTGTACTGTAGTGTCCGCAGCGGGTGAATACTACCTAGAGGCCCCACTCTAGGCACGAGCTGGTGTGTGCATACGTGGTCAGGGGCTTTGGACTGACACTGACTGACGTTACCCTGTCTAGTCACTCGCGACGGTACTTCTGTTCTGGTTCTCAGAGTGTCTTAGTCTCTGTCATGCTTGTACAGGCGGCATCGTAGATGAGATACTTATAGGCGCAGCATAATACGTTAGGGGACGCAGCTAGCTATTCTTCTAGTGGTGGGTACTCTAGTCACGTGACCAGTTACTCTTTCGTGACTCTCGTGTTTCTCGAGCGTCGTGACCTTGCTAGGTTAGCCTGCTCATGGCTTTACCCGAGGTCAGTGTAGTGGTGTCCTATGCACGATGTTCTAGTCGTGCATGTGGTCGTGTTTGGATGGGTGTGCATGACTTTCGAGCCGTGTGTGCTTAGCATCTGTCAAGTCTGTCTAGCTTTTCCTAGGCTCTTATCTTTTCTCCTTGCAGGCCTTCACTTGCCTGGTGTCGCGTCAATGGATCGACAACTTCTGACTTCGCCAGTTCAGAGTTTGCCCTTCTATTGTTGTTTGGAGTAGCTTGGGAGCAGAGGTTAGTTCGGCAGCCGCGCTCGTTCGGTATGACTTTTCCCTTTTCTTTTAGCTTCCCTTTTCCTTGCTTGTTCCCTACTCCTACTTCCTTTCCTTTACAACTTTCTAGTGTAGTTTTCCTACTTTGCTACACCTGCTATTTTCTATTTCCGTGTTACTGCATGTTTTTTGGTGGGGATCTGCATGACCCCTACTGAGCCAGTGACACGAGACTCACCCATGGTTTTCAGGTGGGTGGCGTGTTCTGCTTCCGCAGTTCCTAGTGGCGAGTTCGTAGTGGTCAACTATACCTGTGTCAGACTTCCCCCGACTTCTGGGTACGTCTTTATTTTCTGTCGACTGTACTTATCTTTCTGTTGGACTGGACTCTAGTATAATTGTTAAATTTAAACTATTAAATAAAAAGTAATTTTATTTCTGCTACTTTAGCAAATCGATCTAATGAAATTTAATTACTTACTGTTATATCTCTATGGCTTCAATCACCGACCCATCCATGCATGTAAACACCCCCCTCCATGCTATCCCACTTTGGCTTGCCTGCAACCCTTCCCTTCCCTGCCCACCTTCACCGTCTGCACCTCTGTTCCATCTTAGAACCCAGCACCCTTGTGAAGCCCATCGTCCACCTTTCCCCCCTTCCCTATTCTCCCACTCCGCCCCTGACTGTCGCGAGGTGGCATCTCCCTCGACTCCCTCCGTAGCCATGCATGCAATGCCGCCGGTGCCCACACCCAACAGGCTTCCCCCCAGAAACCATGCTCCCACCACTGGCAACTTTGTTACCTCCCCATCGGCCATTCACTGGCACCCCACACCACTGGGCATCACCCCTGCACTCACCACTCACCCACAACCCGACCATGCATGATGCAGAAGATCAGGCGCTAGCCCACCCCTTGTCGACACGCACGCATCGTCTCCAGGCACCCAGTGTGCCATAGCCATGAACCCCCTCTTACCACCATCGCACTCAGCTCATTCGCCACCACCTAGGTGCCAGCCCGCCCCTCACCGGCACGGTGTCATCCCTCCCAAGGCAGTCCTCGCCAGAGGCATCCCTCCCCATCACCGGTGGCACCACTGCGGTGCCCCTCCCTACGGGTTCCAACCGTGGCAGTCACGCATGGGCTTTTTACTCCTACTGCAACTCTCGCATGCAGCAACAAAGGGACTATCTCCTCCATCTCCCACTGCGGCCCATGTAGACACGTCGCCGATGCCATCCATCGCAATGTCGCTAGTGTGCACCACCCTGCCACCATCCGCGTTCTTGTGGTCGCTCAGCTCTCCCGTCGGTAACCTGCAGGGAGGCCCAGGCTAGCTCCAAGCTCCACCCCCACCCCCTCGCTCTCTCTCTTTAACCGTTCCCTCCCACACCCCGTGCTCTCTCTCTCTCTCTCTCTCTCTCTCTCCCCCCCTCTCTCTCTCGTGAAGATCTGTGAAGAGAAAAAAAGTGATGAAAGAAAAAAAGAAAGGAAGAAAGACAGAAGGAGAGAAGTTCAAAAAAGATTAATAACATGAAAGGCCTCTTGCCCCTCTCTCTTTCTTCTTACAAAACTCAAACAAACTTTCAAAACATCTCACAATCTATTCTCACTGCCCCCCCTTAAAACATTCTTCTGAACTCTAAAACATTATCTTCTAAAAACTCCCTTTTATAGACTTAACCAGCCTCTGTCTCTCTATTGCGTCACGTGAACCACGCTTGCGTAAACACTTATGTGGATCCCGTGTTGAAGGTGGCATTCACGTCTTGCCGACTTCCTGCCGAATGCCCAAGCCGCGTGGACGCCATCGTCGAAGCCTGCTGGTTGCGTTCGCCTGCGAAGGGGAGTCGCCCGCCTTCCCTGTATGCCCATTTGCATGACTGGCCAGTGGCCACCCGAGCCCACCGTTGAAGCGTTGCCGACGTGGAGAACCTGTGAATGCCTGGCGTGGACACCTCCCCGTGAAGCCCGCGTGCGTGCGTCGTCGGCCGTGGTTGCTTTGCATTGGCTGGTTGAAGCCCCTCCGCGTGGAACGGAGGGTCGCCTGCGTCGTTGTCGTGTGCGTGGAGGAGCCTGCATGTGGTCGACGTCGCCCTGCTGTTGCTTTGCCCAAACCGCGTGGAAGGTGTCCCTGCTACTGTGCCGTGTGTACCTTCCGTGGGAAGCCCTGCCGTCGAATGGAGCCCGCTCGTGGCCCGCCTCCGCCAAAGCCATGGCCGCTCCTGTTGCATGCAGCATGGTCGCGTGCGTGTAAGCCTCCCTTGGGCGGTTGCCAACCAAGCCCAGCCTGTGGTCGACGTCGCATGCGTGAAGCCCTCTTGCCAAGGCTGCTGCATGCGTGGTCCCGTTCGAGCGAAGCCTTGGGCGGTTGAAGCCCAGCGTGGCCCGCCTTGGTCGCACCTGCCTGCTTGCGTAGAAGAGCCTGGCCACCGCAATGCCTTTTGGCCACGTTGCATACCTTGTGAACCCTTCCCTGCATGTAGTTTATATATGTTATACATATATCTATATATAGATCAAATATATATATCTAGTATATACCGAGGGACTAATCAGAGTAACGCCCGTCGACGTCAGTCCAAGCCTCTGATCACGTGTGCACACACTGACCCATCGTCTTGAGCCAGGTCTCTAGCTAGTTTTCCCTCCCATTAGGACGCTACTGACTATGCGAGAGGGCCCATGGAAACTAGCTTACAAACCGTATAACGGGAATGTCATGCCACCTCTCCCGGGTGGGCCGATAAAGAAGTCATCAGGCTATGACTAGTGGTTCCATCATAAGGAAAGAGAAAGTTACTCTTATGGGATGTAGAAGAATGCCACAGTGTATAAAATAATTTAAACATGGTGCACATGAAACATGAATTGCATAGATATTACACATGCAAGCTTTTGAAAACTCCAGGTGTATAACGGTCTGGCATTGCCCCGTTACACACCATAACGGACCGGGGAAGGACCGCTATGGTTCACAGAACATAGAAAATCCATAGATAACCCAGACTATAACGCACCAAGGAAGGGGTGCTATAGGACTATAACGCACGGGAATGGGCGCGTTAAAGTCACCAGCCACAAAATGCAATAGACGAGGAATATAACGGACCGAGGAGGGAGCATTATAATGGACATAACGTGCCTCTCGTAAGCCGTTATGCCTTCCGGAACGTTTAAACTCCACAAAAAATAGGGGATATAACGCGCCTTAACAGGGGCGTCATACAATACATAGTGCATGGGGGAACGACCGTTAAAGGCAACAGACCTTTTACCCAAACACATAGGACTATAACGCACTACCTAAGGTGCGTTAAAGCCACCCGAACATTAAAATCCAAAGGAAACTCAGAACACAGACTACATAACATGTTGTATATGTGATTTTGATGATTACAAAATGACTTTGTGCTTGAATGGTTCCTTATGCTTGCTTGGTTCACCATGTTCTCATGTACTTGAATCATCTTTGTTCTATTACTATAGAGTACTGTTCTAGATGAAATTGAATGTGTGTAACATGCTTGAAAGAATGCTCATGAACAACATGAAGGATACTTGAATAGGGACGCTATTTGTCTAATTACAGATCTACTTCTCGTTAGATCTAGTACAGATCCTTTTGCTGCGAGGTTGATCATTTTAATCGGTCAACAGATCATCCTATTCACCCCCTCCCCCTCTAGTTTGATCTCCAGTCTCCCAACACTGAGTACCTTTTGCTAGCATGCAGCCAAAGTCAGAGCACATTCTTGATAGCACGAGCCAAGGTCGGAGCACCTCTTGCCAGCACTAGCCAAGGTCGATGCACATTTACTAGACTGCATACTAAGGTCGGAGCACATTTGCTAGACTACATACTAAAGTCGGAGCACATTTGCTAGACTACATACTATAGGTCCATGCATGCTCTGAGGTCGGTGCACATATGAATATGAGGTCGGTGCACTTCTACATTATGCATATATCAGGTCGGTGCACATTGAGCCTGCGCAGAATGATGGTCGGTGCACATCGAGCTGGCGCAAGACCATCGTCGGTGCAACTTCTGGCTACCATGCACCAAGGTCGGTGCACATCACGTTGGCGCAAGACCAAAGTCGGTGTAGGTTTTGTATCAATGCACCAAGGTCTGAGCACATATGAAGACAAGGTCTATATACATTACTGTACAAGGTCTGAGCACATTTGGAAGACCAAGGTCTGAGCACATATGGAAGACCAAGGTGTGAGCACATATGAAGACAAGGTCTGTGCACGTTACTATACAAGGTCTGAGCACATATGGAAGACCAAGGTCTGAGCACATATGGAAAATCATGGTCTGAGCACATATGAAGACAAGTTCTGTGCACGTTACTGTACAAGGTCTGAGCACATATGGAAGACCAAGGTCTGAGCACATATGGAAGACCACGGTCTGGGCACATATGAAGACCAAGGTAAGTGCACACATAAACTACAAGTTTGTGCACACTTCGTTTCAAGGTTACAAGGTCGGTGCATGTTTGGGGGCCTGCTTCTTCTGCACCCGGATCGGGGAATGTAAAGGCTGCCATTTGAAAAACCTGTCGAGTTGGCCGATTTCAATTCAATTCCATCACTTTTTGTTAACTATCTTATTCCACTCTGATTTGACAGTCAAGAGTGTGTTTTGCATGCGATCGCCATGAGCATACTGAGATTTAAAGGTCACTTTCCCCTTATATTGATTTAGCTACTTACCCTTGTTTTAGGTGTCTTGTATCTCCTTGAGCTAGATTGTGACTGTCCTCTCAAGTCCCATAGTGCTATGCTAGGGGGTCCCATAGACTGTTGATATAAGTCCTCTTAGATTAGATTTTCCTTCCTTCCCTTTTGAATGACCTCTCTTATCACATTATGCTTGTCTTTTCTTATGTGAAGCTCAATCTCTGCTCAATAATCTCCTTGAGCGGGATGTCCTTATTAGACTTGTTTCTTTACCGAAACACTCATTTATCAGTCCCCCGAGCTCCCTTACAAAATGGACATTTCGGAGGGACATTTGTAGATGCCTAATTTAGAACATCCCGTGGACCTTTTCTAGCCATCATAGAAGTGATACTTTTTTTTCTTGGATGATTGGAAGTGTGGGGCCTTATCCTGGTTTAGGTAGGCTCCACCCTGTCCCTTCGCAGATCTAACTGGTTTAGGTAGCGCCCCCTGCTCGTAAGGTCGGGGGTTCGAGGGCGTCAGCCCTTTGAGGTATTATATAAGATTCTCTACACTAATCCCTAGGTGACCAAGGTGCTGGTCGCCCAGTCTCCAAGGTGGTCGATGCCTGGATGCCCACACATCCCAAGGCGGCCAGCCTCCAGGCCACCCATACCTCAAGGAGGCCAGACTCCTGGCCGCCTAGCTCCTTTGAACGGCCACACCCTTGGCCGCCCAGGCTCCTTTGAATGTCCTTTGACCTAGCCACCTCCTGATAATTGTAGTCAACTCCACGTTGTTGAGTAGTGGATGGCGGATCTAGAGGGGAGGGGTGAATAGATCTGCCCCTCTTTTCGCAAAGCAGCCCTCTTTATAGCTAGTTAAAATAAATTACAGCGGAATAGATCTAGCTAATCGAATGACAATATGATTTTTTCATAAAATCACCAGATGGCAACTCCACGAGCATATCACAGGAAATCTCATTCACCGGTCTCTCGATACGGGCAACAAAATCTTCAGAAATAAATGAATGTGTCGCACCTGAATCGAAAAGAACATGTATCGTGCGATCAAAAATAGAAATCGTACCTTCAATCAGATTAGATGCCAACGCCTCCGCACGAGTGATGTGTGTAACTCTGGCTCTCGGCGGACGAATAGCGGTTGACGACTGCTGAGAAGGTGTAGGAACAAGCATTCGAAACGGTAGAACTGGCTGAGTCAGTTGAGAAGGATGAGGCGGTGGCGAAAGATGAAACTGCGACTGCGTAGCCTGAGTGAACTGCATCGTCTGTTGCCTCAACGGACAGTTACGGGAGACATGCCCTGGCTGATCGTATCGATAGCATATAACTGGCAGGGAACACGGTACACCCAGATGACTGCCACCACATCTCGAACACGACCTCGGCTGAAGAACAATAGAATCTATACGCAGCCGAACATACGAACCCGATTGCTGACTCTGCTCAGAAAATGACGGCTAATCGAATCTCTTCCTCTTATTCTTATGACAGAAACCACTGCCTTGAGATTGCTGGGAAGGAACACTAGCGACAGGAGAAAAAGTGGGAGAAACTCCTGAAACAGTTGACTGGTGAGGCGACTGATGCGGCACAACTGACGACACCGTCCCAGTCTGAACAAAACCTCGAGTCCTCGCCAACTCCAACTCCAAAGCGACAGCGGCCTGATAAGCAGCATCCAGCTCAGCGACACGTGTAGCGAATAGTGGCAGGCTCAACTCTGCTCTGAGACTGCGTAAAAACTACTGAGTCCTCACAGTCTCATCGGCAAAAGTATGCGGTGCATACCGGCCCAATTCAATGAATTTATCACGATATTGCAATACCGACATGTCACCCTGAGTCAGCTCTAGAAACTGATACATCTTGGCTATCTTCAGGCAGGCTGGAGTATAAGCACGCTCGAACGCAGTGACAAACTCTGCCCACTGGGGGAGCCTCCCACCTCTCCGATGATTACTGGGGACACCCAGATGTCAGAGGAGCCTCTGCCCTCTCCGACTCCGGCAGGAGACGCTGCTGAGGTGGAGGAGAGACTACCCTCACCGACCTTGAGTGGGGGTGTTATAGGCACGGCGGGGACCATAGCAGGTCAGAGCCAGGACATTTCTCAGGTTTTTCACCTTATCTTGTCATAGGGAAGTCTTGAGCGTTGCTGACCCACTTTGTGTTTGGTGGGATTGTACAGGTCCTTCTGGCGTGCTAGCTAAGGTGGGCCACTCCTTCCTGGAGCTGGGGATCGAGTGGCCTATATCTATTTCGCCACCGGAGCCACTGCTGGATGCCAGCATGGGTGCGGCCTTGCTCCAGCGAGCCCGAGGCTACGTAGGAGGCGATCCCCTGCCTTCCCCGGAGGAGCTCTGTTGACGGTTGAGGGAGTGCACCCATGGCTATCACGGCCTTGGGTTCCCGCGCGAGCTCTGGATGTCTGGCCTGGCTGGCATCTGGGCAGACTACCTGCGGCTTCTAGAGACGCAGGAGCAGAGGGCTCGGCGGCTAGCGGCTATTCGAGAGCTAGAGGAGCAGCGGGATTGGCTTGCACTGGCGGCCGCCGAGTAGGAGAGGTGTGCTGACGTAGTCATGCTGCTTGCTCGGGATCTGGCCGCATGGCTGAGGGAGGTAGAGAGCAGAGCCGAGGCCCTAGAGAAGGCCCTGGAGGAGTAGCGGCGAGACGCGAAACTCGCTAGGGTCGAGTGGCGGACTGCCAAGACGGGGGCCGAGACGAGCGTGTAGCTTACATCGACCTTGAAGGCAGAGCTGCCTGCCACTGAGTCCCACTTAGCAGAGCTAGAGGGGAGCGAGGCTAGGCTGTAACACCCGTAGTTTAGCAGATCCTTAGTGGTGCGGATCTAGGTTCCATCCGGTAAATTTTGACTATTTTTAGGAATTTTAGGGTATTTTTAAGCATTTAATTGAAATTATTAAAGTATTAATATAATTATTTTGGGCATGGAGGGAGGGGGCCCTGTGCCCCCCTTCCCCTTCTGGTCCCTCCTGCCCGTCGCTACTTGCCATCGCCGATGGGTCCTTCGTCTTCCCGGCCGCGTCCTCTGCTCACGGTTTCAATTGCACGGAGGTGGTGTTCCGCCCCCCTCCAACTGCTGTGGCCGGTGCTGGGGCTACTCCTTCAGGATCTGGGCCCCTAGCAGTCCCTCCTTCCCTCTCTGGGGGTCCCTACGATGGCGCCTTCAGCTCTCCGGCTCCTCCTCCTCGACACGTTGCCTCCTTCCTCACGCCACCTCCTGTGGAAGGCTCTGCGCCCGTCACCTCCTGCCGTGCAGCCCCCTCCGCTGGCGTCTGTCTGCCCTCTGTCGCCCCATTGGCATTTCTTCCCTTGGCCTTTGGTCTGCTGCCTATGTTGGCCGCTACCGCCCGTGGCCCTAAGCCACCTCCTACTTCTCCTTCCCTCTAGCCTCCCACATTTGTGGCTTCACCTCCGATGCAGGTGGGTGCCCTTGGGGTGTCTTCTGCCTCTGCTTCCGCCCCAGGTGGCCCTGTCTCTGGCTCCGCAGTGACTCCTGTCGTCTCTGGTGAAGGCACTCCCTCCCCGGCACCCCGTGGTCCTACTGCGGGTGGCTTTGCTTCCGTGGACCCCGTTGCCTCTTTGTGTGACTTACGTGGGGAGGTTGTTGCCCCATCGTCCTCTGCTGATGCTCGGATGTCTTCCTCCTCTATCGGTGCCCTGCCCTCAGCCTCCAGCCCTAGCCTTCCGCCTCCTGCTCCATTCGTGTCTGTTGCGGTAGCAGGACACGTCGCGTTGTCCTCCTCCCCTCCTTTTGGCGCTGGTCACCTCCCCGCACCCTTTGCAGTTGCTGGCGGTGCTCCCCCATCTCTTGATGGGCCTCTGCCTATGTTGCCAGTGGCCGGTGGCCGTGCCGGTCCTGCATCTTCCTCAGCCCCGCTCTGAACCTCTTTTTGGGTTTTGGTTTATTACCTCCTTTGTAATTTTTAAATTTTGTAGCAGCAACGATAACAACGGAGCAATTTCACAGATATTAAATGAACAAGCACAAGATATGGAGCAAGGTTTAGAGCTCACCTAGTTGGTTTGAAGAAACCAACTCCATTCGAAGACGAGGGTGAGCGGGGAAGTGTGGGTTCCCCACACACCGCGTCGATGCCGCTTCCCCTATTAACAATACATGCACTACTCCCCGCACAGGGGGGTTGGATTAGGGGAGGGGGACTTAATATTACATCAAAATACTACCTCCACGCAGGGAGGGGCGTTAAGCCAGCCAGGCGAGATGAGGGAGAAGAACACTAGGTTATCGAAAGGCCACTCGACCATTCTACCGGCTTTTGGAACAGCTGACCGACAGGTGCTGTTGACGCTGCCACGGACGGTAACGAACTCGGATGACGCTGAAACCAACGCCAATCTTCCGCTAACAGGTCCAGGACGGCTCCAGAATTTTTGGGGAACAGTCTGTTATCGTGGCTAGTCGTGGATGGCTCTAGAACTGGGGTGTTCTGTTCTGGCTGGGACTACTCTCAGGTCATAGTAGCAGGAAGATGACACCGTCACGAACACTCCCGGAGTCGAAAAGGTGCGGGACCAAAGTGAACATGTCCATTTGTGAGTCTTCTTCGTTCTGCGCACCCAGGGAAGAAAAATCAGAACGGATAGCTCCCGACTCCAAACAAGGCTCCGCTGGCGGCGTTGGATAGAAGACTGGTAGAGGAACACCCCAGCCAAACAGCGCACCAAGGGGAGCTAGGGTGTGGAAGTAGCAGCTTCTGCACCGGCACTCTGGTCCTCCCTCGGATGCGAGATGCGCATTTTGACGAGAACGGATCTCTCGAACAGCCCCAAGCTCGGATGAAGGCGCGATCACCTCGCAGTCGAAGCTGACTTGAAGATCTTTCTGTTGATGTATGGTACACTTCTATAACATGTCGGATGGCACCGGAGCAGACTTGACAAGCTGGATCTTCTGTTGCTGCCTGCGAACTAGGTGTGCAGGAGGGTGATAGGTGTAGTGGGGGGTGATGGGGGTGGACTAATGGGAAAGAAGGTGGGGGCCCCTTGCTGGACCTACTTGACTTTTACACATAAACCCATAAAATCCTAATGATTACTCATTTGGCTTATGAAGTCTTACAATTGCAAACCCGATTACCCAAGGGTATAAATGCAAACCAAATGGATACAAATGTAAAAATAAAATGTTAGTACCCAATGTCGATTCCCATCACTTGGCCTTTGACAGGGTCAGTGCACATTTGAACTTCTTCAGTAGAGGTCGGTGCACATTTCAAGCTGCTTCAGTTGGAGTTGGTGCACATAGGAATTTCATCAGTGAAGGTCGATGCACATTTGGGCCTTCTTCAGCTGAGGTCGGTGCACATTTGAACTTCTTCAGTGGAGGTAGATGCACATTTGGGGCTTCTTCAGTTGAGGTCGGTGCACATTTGGAACTGCGTCAGTTAGGGTCGGTGCACATTGAGAAACAAGGTCGGTGTACATTGGAACTGCTTTAGTTAAGGTCGGTGCACATTGGAACTTCTTTAGTAAGGTCAATGCACATGTGACCTTTGACTCAGTAAGGTCTGTGCACATTTGCAAATAGTATGACCAAGTCTGTGCACATTTGTATACTAGGTCGGTGCACATCACTGTTTGAAGCATACAGGTCGGTGTACATTCTTGTCTGAAGCATTGAGGTAGGTGCACATTCCTATTGATGCATATGAAGGTCGACGCACATGAACCCCTTTCTTCAGTAAGGTTGATATAATTTTTCATGAAGGTCGATGCACATGAACTGCTTGGCAGGATATCTTCACACCTAGACACATCAAAAGATGACATGAATTTCTGAGCCACTTGGCTAATGACTCATGGTGTGACATCATCAAAACATCATGTACTTAACATTCTCTCCTTTTTTGATGATAGCAATAATGAGTCATGTCATATCCCGAATCGATAGCAGTGAAATGTGTCATTTACTCGAAACGTGACAGTCAAATAGTCGTGACTAATCAAGAGCAGTCGCATTAGACCAAATAATTTGGCTTGAGCTGAGGTACTAGTTCTGGTGGGGAGCGAGATTAAGGTGTCCTCTTCCTCGTCCCCGAAGCTGTCAAACTTGGCGTCGACGGTAGCTAGGTCGTCGATTGGCTATATCGGACCCACGACGTTGATCGCACAATGGACACGAAAATTTGGGTCTTGGTTGTAGCCGAGTCCCCTGGTATCTTGGTGGGAGAACGGGGGTTACCCCCAGACCTATGAAAGGGCCCACAAGCGGTGAAAGTATTCACACCACGCAGAACCTTGGTATTAGGGAATATGCTGCTTGAGGCACATCTCCCGAATATGCGACAACAGGTCGTCCAAAACATGGATGACTTCAGGGGTGTTTTCGGCTCGCTTGGATCGACCGAAGTCATCTTCTGGTGGGACTTGAGGGGCCATGTCTCCCTTGTAGAAGACAATGGGCTTGTCTCTGCTAGCCTTCTTCTTGCTTCTGAGTTGTCGTATGTCAGTAACAACAAATGTTGCGAGCCGCTCGACCTTGTGCTCATCTGAGGCACACGCGAGCTGAATGCAGCCTAGTGGCCGTCACATGCTCTCGTCGATAGCTCAGCTAATAAGATTAGCCTCGAAATCAATTTTGTGCCTCTCGGGGTGATCTGTGGTTGACTTGATGTTAAGGCGTAGCTGATGAAGCTTGGCCTTCTCCTCGTCAATGGAGAAGAGGTCGCCCTCGTCTTCTTCTGAGAGCCACCCATTGCTTTTGCTCTTGATTACGGGGTATGGACTGATTCGCCTGAAATACAATGCAGTATCGATAAGGTTGCATTCTGCTAGAGTGAACGGAGACAGGTCTGCGAAGACTGTGTGCTACTCTCCATCCTTGGCATACTTAATGCATGGATGGAGAGTTGAAGGGACGACCCAATTTTCATGGAGCCAGGGCTTGCCCAGTAGTATTTTGTAAGATGTGTTGGCGTCAATGATGTAGAAAGTCACCTTGGAGGCAAAATCATCGAGTACCATGTCAACATCCACCCGGTCGAGGACATCCTCGGTGTCTTGATTGAAGCAGGATATCTTGACCGCCTGAACTTTCTAGAAGAACAGGGTCAAATATAAAGTCTTGAATGTCTTCATGGGCATGATTTTGACGGTGGCACCAGCATCCACTAAGATCCAGTTTACTTCATGCCCGTTGATTTTTCCACCCATGTAGAGAGGGCGGTTATGGCACAGAGGGGAGAGCAGCAAGTCTTTCACCGTAAAGTTAACAGTGGCAGCGAAGGCCTCATATGTAGCGGCTTTCATTTCTGCTACAAGTGCTTCATAGACTTCTGGTTCTTGGAGTATCCTGATAAGGGTTTCCCTCAACTCTTTACTCCAAGTAATGGCTTCCCAGATTGTGATACTGGTAGGGAAGCATTTCATCTGGTGGAGGATCTTTCGGTCGGCTCGAGCTCGAGTATCCTCTAGTGATGGTAGTATGTTGGGCTGAGCTTTCTACGGGCTGCCAAGCTACTCCTCATTGGGGATTTGCACTACCTTTCCCTTATCGCTGGGGTCAGGCTAACTCTGATCACCCATCAATTCCTAGAACAAAGGTGCCAATGATGGCTCTTCTGAGGGTGGCTAGAAGACTGGCTCATCCTTGCCAGACGGCCCTGCTTGTTTTGTAGGAGAGGACGGAGCTGGTGCAGGGATTGGGATGCTGGCAGCAACCTCCTCCGTGCCGGAAGGATCGAAAACACTGCCCCCCCCCCAATTTCCACCTCTGGAATGGGGGCGGGTTCCTCTCCTCGAAAGAGGATAATTCACTCTGGGCTGAAGGTAAATGGGTGGAAGGGTAACTTGGGAATCCTTTCGCGACCTCTACCACGCCCTTGGCCATGACCCCGGCCGCAGCCGGTGTGTTCTGGAGTTGGTTGTAGCCCAAGCGGGATGGTAGTCCTTTGCCTGGTTTGGGAGGCCACTGGCTCGTCTCGCCGGGAGGCGTTGATGTTGTCTGGGGGTGGAATAGCCACCATATTGTAGGTGCTGCCACGAAGCATTTCATCTGTTAGGTCCCGTGCGGTGCAATCAGATCTAGAAGGGGGGTTGAATAGATCCTATCATGAATTTTACCCAATTAGAACTTGGCTACCAAAAACATAGACCACTCCTATAAAGTAATTAAAATGCTTAGACACAAAGCACAGCGGATAGAATAGGAATGGCTCAGATGGAACGACTGAATGCTATTGGCCAACAGAGATCACAATGCACAACAACAAGGTATGAACTGACTAGCTTTGTGTGTGTGCCTTGGTGATCAACTAGGATCTCATTCATTATGATTGGCTGCTCAGCGATTCTCTAGTGTGTAAGGAATAAAGTGATGTGTACAATAGAGAAACAATCAAGATTGCATACGTTGAAACATGCACACCAACTTGTGAGTGGGGATAGAGGATAAGGAGCAATCGCACAAGATTCACAGACCATAACACAGTGATTTTTAAGGTGGTTTGATTGCAAATCCATAACCTACGTCCACCCCTCACCGAACCGGTGAGGCTTCTCCACACGCTGCAAAAGCAGCAACACACGGGGATGATGCCCCAACCACACGAGGAGGAACCTCCTCGCGAGGATGAAGTCCTCACCACACACGGGGACATGCCCCACACGAGGACCAGACTCCTCACGAGGATGAAGTCCTCACCACACATGGGAACAAGCCCTAAAAACACAGAATGGAGAACCCTCTGTCTGTCTTCCTACACACAAACTGGCAGGGACAGTTCTAGATGAACAGAAAATGCAGCATAAAAAACTCACTGCAAGTGTAGTGGGAAAAAACTACAAGAACAAAAAGAAAAAACACAGCTGCAACTTTAGATGATGATTTGGAAGATGGGGACTACAGCTATAGATTTCAGATCTGATACTTCAGGCTGAGGTAGACTGTAGGGCTACTCTCTCTATCTCAAGGCTTCTCTTTCTCTCTCAAGGCTTCTCTTTTGTTCTTCTTTTATAGCACTGGATTGAGACCTAGTACTGGGCTGCTCTCACGTGGTTCACAAGGATATTCTTTGTAGATGCTCAAGGGTATGGCTTTCTCTGGGCGACAGCAGCAAGCCTTTCTTCAAGCATGAGGTCCTTTTTATAGGTTCAAGCAGTCCTTCCAGTAGTAGGTTCCAGGCTGTATGTGATTGGCTCAACACAATCGTTTTGTGCATAGATTATCCGTGTGAGATCGGAAAGGTTGAGAGAACATTTAAGTTTCACTTGTATTTAGGCTAATTAACGTAGTTAATTTTAATTCCACTGTGATTAGTTTAGTTTGAAAATCCGCCATCTCGGCTGGGAGACAATTCAACCCCCCTTCTTGTCCGCCATCTAGTCTGGGCCAACATAACTGAAAAAACTCACTACAACTAACCGTACCATGACGAACGAACCGACCGCAAATCGACGAATTACCCAAGTCCGTACCTACCAAAAGATAGGAGCACCACCCACTAGAAGTAAGAACGGATGTGTCCCCTGACGTCTTACACCGCGTCCAAGTGTCTCCCTACACGTCCCAGGTGGAGACTGAAACACGCAACAAGTACCATGAACAAGGACTAGTTGGGGTTGCACTCGTCAGCGTGGGTCCGACGCCCCTAACCACGTGTGCACACACAGACCATGCGCTCTAGATCAGGCCCTCTAGTTAGTTTTCCTCCCAGCCTGGACGCAGGCTACAAAGATGAGGGGCCCTACGGTAACCAACCTACAAACCGTCTCTCTGGGTCACGCTCTCTACCACTCCCAAGTGGATCCGCACCCGCGTGCGCAAGAAAGTTACGACTAGTTGACAGGTCACTGGAGGTGAGACTCTGACTCACGGAAACCACCGCTCAAAGGGAAACACAGTGGCGGTCCTCCCAAGATCGTCTCTCAAATGGCGGCCATCCCTGGACCGCTAAACGAGCCTAGCAGTCTCCAGACAAGTCACTGGAGGTAAGACTCTGACTCACGAAAATCACCGCTCGAAGGGAAACACAGTGGCCGTCCTCCCAAGACCGCCTCTCAAATGGCGGCCATCCCTGGACCGCTAAACGAGCCTAGCAGTCTCCCGGAGATCGCTAGGCTCAACCAGGCGGCCGTGCCATGGCCGCAAACAGACAAGCCACGAGGTTGACTAGCGGTCTATCACCATACCACTAACCCCACCATGCGGTCACCTGCTGACCGTAAACGACGCATGTTGCATAGAGAGGCAGAGGCAAGTCGGTGCACATCCATGTTTTATGCATATAGGTCGATGCACATTCTGTAAGCACAGTAACTAAGGTCGATGCATATCCCACTGTAGTAATACTAAGGTTGATACATATCTCACCTTAAGTCTTTCTAAGGTCTACCTGTGTTACTGTTTAGGTCGATGCACATTTTGCCTTAGCCATACTAAGGTCGATGCACATCTGTCCCATGCCTATACAAGGTCTGTGCACATTTGCATTGAGTATATAGAAGGTCTGTGCACATGTCCCTTGTGCAAAGCTAGGTCGATGCACATTGTGTCCTATGCAAGGCAAGGTCTACGCACATGCCTTGTCCAGGTCGGTGCACAATTACATCCTGCCTCATATAGGTCTGAGCATGTTTGGTCTGTGCAATTATAAGTCTGAGCAAGTGTGCTAGCTTGCAATTGCAAGTCTGCACATATGTGCTAGTGTGCAATAAAAGGTCAGAGCACCTTTACTGTAGAGGTCGAAGCACTTTGTGTGTCATGCCTTCTAAGGTCGGAGCATATCTTGCATCAAGCATATAAGGTCGGTGCATTTTTTCCAAATCTGCACATAAGGTCGATGCACATCTGCCTTGTACATAGACAAGGTCGATGCACATTTACCTTGTACATGTCTAGAGTCTGTGCATGATAGAAGTCACGCACTATAATGTCTGTGCATACATGGGTCTATGCACATATAATTTTTGCACTTGTAGAACCCTGTGTCAATGCACTTCTACATATATCATTGCCAGGTCAGTGCTCATGCATTTTGAAGGTCGGAGCACATTCATTATAGTTGGAGCACATGCATAAGGACCTAGCAATGCAAGTCAATGCACATTCACAATTCAGTGCACATTTATAAGTCTAGGTCAATGCACAGCATAAAAAAGGTCTAAGCAGTTTGTCATTGTTGCATACCAAGGTCTGAGCATATATGTTTCATACATATGCTATGTGCTATTGTATTGTGACTTTTTGTTTGATTAGAACACAACGTACACTACCCCTCACACTAATTGGCAAGACAAGTGCTGCGTAGTGGAATTAACACCCTTAACACGATTGAGAAAATTACGTAAGCAAGGAAGCCGATTCTCTCAATCTCTCCATTCCGTCACAATCATGTAATGGTTGTGACGATCAAACCAAGCCCACGCACAAGGCAAATCACAATGCACAAGAATTTTAAGGTGGTTCGGGACCACGGCGGGCTCCCTACGTCAACCCCTCACCAAACTAAGTGAGGCTTCACTCGGGGATAAATCCCCAAATGGAGATGACACTCCAACCACACACGCAGGATGACGCCTGCACACATACACAGGGATGCACCCCAGTACACACACACACACACATACGGAGATGCTATCTCCAACATGATCCGACAATCAGATCCACTAATACACACACACGCTACCATAAGTGCAGCAATCCACGCACTGAGAATGACGAGACACACACACACACGTAGATCTAGTAAGATCCACTCACACACGAATGGAAAGACCCCAACCACACACTAACACAGATCTAAAACGATCCACACACATAGATGTATACAGTTTATGGGTGATACAGATAAGGAACATAAAACACTTAACACAAAGCAAATAAGCCACAACTTAGAATGCTCTTGATTTGGGTTCCCTTTGAATGTATGCTACTGCTCTTTGAACGTTGCCTTCCCTCTTGCTTGAGTGATTTCAGATGAATTGTAAAAGCCTTGTTCTTTCACCTTAAATAGCCTTTACTTGATCTACCTTGAGTGCTTGCTTGCTCCTTCACTTGAATGGCCCTTGGATCTCTCTTGGATTGAATAAGGACGTAAATCAGCCTTCTTCTCTTCACATTCACGCTCAGAATAATGTGGAAGAAGCCCTAGAGCTGCTACCTATGACCTGCACACACAAGGGTTAGAAGAAAAATGATTTTCAGATCTCACTTGGTTCCTCCTTTCTCTCCTTCGATTGTGCTTGAGCACTTCTTGCAGGTTGAGGACTGTTCTGGCTCCTTCTCCTCCCCCAGACCTCACCTCTCCTCTCACTTCCTCTCTTATTTTTCGATCCGCTTCTTCCTTTCTCTTCGTCTCCCTCTTTTTCTCTCTCGAAGCTCTCTCTTAATGTCCCTTGTCCTTCTATCTCCTCCTCCTTTCTCGTCTCTCTGCTCTTTTTCGTCTGTCTCTTCTCGTTTTCTTTATTTTTCTCCTGGGCCTCGTGGCCCTTTTATAGGGGCAGATGTGAGGGCTGCTGCCATTCGCCTCCCTGCCGGAGCCGCCGGTCGAAGCCCCCAGATGATTATAGGCCTGGAAGCTACCGTTTGAAGGGGCATGGCATGCTGCCGTTTAAGGCCTCGTGGGTTGCCGTTTGAAGGCTTGGCGAGCTGCCATTTGAAGGGGCTTAGCAAGCTATCATTTGCATTCTTGACGGGGCTACTGTTTAAGACAAGGGGCTGCCGCTTAAACCGCCTGGCGCACTGCCGTTTGAACACATGGCCAGCTACCGTTTGAAATGCTTGGCCAGCTGCCGTTTGAAGCCCTTGGGAAGCTGCCGCTCATGGGCGTTGTGGGCTGCCGTTTAATGGCTGGGGTTGCCGGTAAAAAGCCCCAAGGGGCTGCCGTTCATGGATCTAGTGTTGCCGGTTAAAAGCCCGAGAGGGCTACTGGTTGTAGGACCCAAAGGGAGGCTGCTGTTTAAACCACCAGGGGGCTACCATTTGAGGCCTGATACGCTATCGTTTAATCCCGAGTGGGCTGCCGTTCTGGGCCTGACAGGCTGTCATTTAAAGGGCTGAGAGCCACCATTTAACAGATCGATGGGGGCTGCCGTTAAATATCCCAGAGGGGGCTGCCATTTATGGGCTTGGTGTTGCCGTTTAAGGCGTGACAAGCCACCATTAAAAGTCATGGCGAGCTACCGTTTAAGGCATCTAGGGCTGCCGTTGAAGGGCGCAGGGAGTTGCCGTTGAAGAGGGCTAGGGGCTGTCGTTTACAAGGGGTCAGGGGCTGCCGTCGAAGAGGGCCAGGGGCTAAAAAATAGATTTTCTAGAGAACACTAAAAAGAACATATCATCCATACACTTTCATACACAATGCTCGAATATTGGTAGCTCCATATGACCCCAATTTTTAATTACAAAATATGGTGTGACTAACCTTTTAACGTGAGTTGTATCCTTTGTCTCAGAGACACTTCCCTGTTACTCAGTTTCATCACTTATCTTAACTGTGGATTTTATCACTTTTCGGCGCGAGTTGTATCCTTTATCTCAGGGACACTTCCTGGCTACTCAGTGGTAAATCACACTTATTTCAATCATTTGGTGTTGTTGTAGTCGCTCGCAAGGTGCCCGGGGGAATTCTGACACACCTCCAAATAGCTCGGGTAACTGACTCGAGGGTCTTGGATTTGGCCCCTGGCTGAGGGTGAGAGCTCACGGGAGTTGAGAGAGGGCATCTGGGGTGTGTGGGCCCGGTCTCATGATGTATGTCGCGTTGTAAGGTGGGTTGACAAAGCAGCCCTAGGTTTCCCCGAGGGCCAAGAGTGAACAGCTCATCGCTGCTTGCCTGAGGGTCAGGGGTGGTCTCGAGTTGCTGGAGGGTTACCGTAAAATGTGGCCAGAGTGCCAGAGCCGTGGGTTGGCCCTCGGCTTGCTGTAGAATGGCTGGAATATGCTCACCCGCAAGGTGTTCAAGGAAATTCCAGGCACACATGTATGGGCCACATAAGGGTGCTATGAGTTTCTGAAGCCTGCGGTTGACTGAGATAAGTCTTCCTTTGACTTAGAGGGCTGGAGGGAGGCATCTTGGGGGTAAATCCCAGCCTTGTTGCTGGTTGCCATGTGCCGTGGCTTGTGATCGCAGCGCCCCCGGGTTGGCCTGGGTGGCTCGGTTGAAGGCAGGTAAATCCACAAACTAGGCGATCGGGGGTGGCCCCAATCAACTTTTAATGATGCCATTGGTCACGGCGAGCTGGTCAGGACCCTTGATTGGGCCCGATGTGTCGTAGGAAAGGCTGGGTGAACAACGCCTTAAAGGTGTTCGGGGAAATTCCCCTCCCCCACTCAAAAACAAAAAAAATATACATTTCAAAGGGGTTTACATAGACCAGATCTCACCTCCGATCCGAACCGCATAAAGCCCCCCTGACCCTTCAAATTCGCCTATAAAACCCCCTTAGAAACTCAAGGGGCATAGACAAACTAACGGGGGCACACTTGGACCTCCGCAGGCTCTCAACCCAAGGACTCAAGCCCCAAGGCTTCGGGCAAGGATGCAAGGAGATAAGCGCACGTTGGGTGGCTTGTTGATCGACTAGTATACATCAAGGGCATGTCACACGTACTCCCCTCACATGGCGTCTACCCGTCTCACTCAAGTCCGTCCCTGTCGCACGTAAGGCATTATGATAACGGTGAACACACCCGCACCTTGGGTCCACCCACGTATGGCACCTTATGACAACTATGCATATGCCATGATGCCGCATTTGCCTCCGTCACGAGATCGCGTGCCCACCACTCTCCCCGAGCCAGCCACCGACCGTCCTGACCACGGACCCGAGTTAGCTGGATCCTGGCTCGGAAGTAATATTTTTGGGACCGGCCCCGACTCCCCAGCATGAAGACACTCACCTTTCAGGACCCATACTCGACTGCTCATCTCGAGTCACATTCGGCCTCCCTCGGGCACTAGCCAGCCTCCACCTCTGCCATCCAGTCCAGCTCTTCCCCCAGCGATTCGGGCACGTCCCTAGCTCTTTGATGAGAACCCCTGTAAAATACGTGGGTAATCCGCCTTAGCCTGTAACGACCTGGGGACCGACCCATGAGTTGGAATTGTCCCGTGGCTTGCACCAGTTGTCTCCTGGCCCTTTCGGCCCCCTTTGTAAAGCCCACATGGCTCCCGTAAAGCATAAAACTAGTCAAATATGCATACTCATGTCCCGGGTTCCAGTTTTCTCCCCACACTAGTCAGTGTGTGACCCACTTCCTGGGTCCCAATTTACCGATTCCCCCAGCTGCAGGATACACCCGGTCACACATCCTTGGCTTCAGAAATATCTAGGCTCTTCTTCACATTAGGGTTTCTAACCCCTCTTGTATGTGTTTTATAGTTGTTGAATGGTCTTTAGACATCCTCCAGACCAGATCCATAATTCCCGGAGTGATTTAGGGGTGTTAAGTAGGGTTGGAATGACTTTTGGTGCGTGTACACCAAAGTCTTAAATGGCAGCTTTGACCCGTACCTGAAAGGGTCGACCCTTGAGATCGACCCTCGTGAGGGTATATAGCAGTTTAAACAAGCCTGGAACACTATTAAAGAAAATATTGTTGTGAGCTGTTTTACAGCATTTTACGACCCTTAATTTCAACCATGGCTCGTAAGCACATCTAACATTTTTTCCATCCTCGAGTATTTTCTTGGGGAGGGGGAAGCCCGCTCTTCTCAATAAGACCCAACATCAACCGTCTCATAGTCTAGGACCTAACAACAATCAACCGGTGGTCCAGTATCCAGCTTGTCACAGCCCAAAGGCAGACTGCCCTGAAATTTAGGACCCGTACGCTGTGTGAGCCTCCGTCGTTCGACGGGAGCAGTGCACGTCACAACCATCACTGTATTAATAGCGAAACAATCACTAGACAGAAAAAAGGTGACAAGTTAGCGTCGCACCTCCAACAAAGGGAGGGTGAGTCAACACCTCCGACACCCTGATAGACGATCAGATGAACTCTTGACCCATACCACCACGACTAGATGAACTCTAGAAAGACCTTACAAATAAGATGTTGACTAGACGATTGGGAAAGTATGAAATCTCTGTCCCTTAAGCCCTCTCTCCTCTCCTACACCTGAGCATTACCCTCTCTTCATCCAGGATTGCCTAGTATCGGATAGGCATATTCTGAAATCACTCTTAGGCTTCTTCTAACATCTCCCCATGTCTTTAGATGTCTCTCTCTAGATCATTAGTTTTCTCCCTCGTCAAATACATCTTAAAAATATATCTCACGATTCGAGATAACCAAATCTAGACCCATACACTTTTAAATTTCAAAGTTTTGAAGACTAGGGCTAGATGGATGCGGAATAAGGAGTGCGCACTCTGTCTGTATGTGTTGAATGCACTACGCTCTGATTGACATGATCGTTATAGACATTGTCACGCCACTTCCGAGTAATCTTCCGCGCTCGGGGCGTGACAGTGTGCACACGTGGTCATGGGCTTTGGACTTGCGTCGTCAGACGTGACCCTGACTAGTCACTCGCGACTGTTGTACTGTTCTAATTCTGATAGTGTCTTGGTCTCGGCCTAGACCTTGTAGTAGGTTACATGGACAAGACACTAGTAGGGGCAGCATAAGACGTCAGTGGACGCATCTGGCTGTTCTTCTGGTGAGGGGTACTCTAGTCACATGGCACGTGGCTATTCGTAGTTCTCTTCACGTTTCTCATGCGTCGTGACATCCCGGGTTAGCCCTCTCGTAGCCGTACTCGAGGTCAGTGTCCTATCGTATGCATGACGTTCTAGTCATGTATGGGATAGTGTGCATGACATCCTAGTCGTGTCGTCTGGGTCTGCGTCTGTCTAGATTTTTCCTAGGTTTCTTTATCTGTTTTGTAGGTCCCTTAAAGTGTCGACAGATCGGCAACTCCTGATGTCGTCAGCTCAGAGTCGCCTTCCTGTTGCTGCTTGGAGTAGTTTGGGGTGTCGATGTTAGTTCGGCAGCTGCTTGTCTGGTACGGGTTCTTCCCCTCTTCCTCAGCTTGCTCCCTACTCCTACTCTCCGCCTCTTCTTTTACAACTTTCTAGCGTAGCTTTACAGCTTTGTAGTGTAGTTTTCTAGCTTTGCTACACCTGCTATTTTACTTGTTCTGTGTTACTATGAGTTTTTTAGTGGGGATCCGCGTGACCCCTACTGAGCCAGTGACACGAGACTCACCCTTACTTTTCAGGTGGGTCGTTGTTCGTTCTGCTTCCGCGGTTCCTGGTGTGTGAGTTCGTAGCTACCAGCTGGTACCTTCGTCGGGTTTTTCCCCTACATTTTTGGTACGTCTTTTCTTTTCTGTCGACTGTACTGTTAGACTTGTTGTCTTTCTTATGGACTGGACTCTGGTATGCTGGTTACTGTAGGGCCCCCGCGTACCGCCGAGTCTGGGCTGGTGGGGGAATTACCAGCTAGAGGACAGACCTAGGGTGTATGGTCTGAGTGTGCACATGAGGCTGAGGCTTCGGACCCACGCTGACGAGCGTGACCTCAGGTAGTCCTTGTTTTGTGGTACTTCTGGTTACTTGGTGTGTCTGAGTTTCGCGCCCGGGGCGTTATAGCTAGACACTTGTGACGCGGTATAAGACATCAGGGGATGCATCCGGTCGTTCTTTTAGTGGGCAGTGCTCCTGTCATGTGACGTGTTGTCTTGTCTCGATTTCCATTTCTGTCTGCGAGATGAGATTTCGCGTGTTATTTCGGGAGCGTTTCTGAAGTCGAGGTCTGGGGTTTCTGGTGAGCGTCACCGAGGGCTTTTCCTAGACGGTGTAGCATTCACGATAGCGAGGTCGTGACTGTATTTTCGGACTGTGTGGTTTCGGCTTGGCCCCTTTAGAGAGGGCAGGCCTCTGCGACCGAGGCGTCGTGTCATTTCCTGGTAGCGTGGCTAGGACGATTCGTGTCTGGTGGTCTCTTGATCGTGGAATCGAGATGTCGGGTGCGTGACCTTGTTGTCCCCTGACGGGAGACCGGGTCACATTTTCTGGTACAGTAGGAGTAGCTGTAGAGCCGAGGTTTTGCCGGCCACCGTGGTTACTTTTCTGCCTTTGGTAGTTGCTTAGCTAGCGTAGCTTTCCTTTCCGTCGTTGTTTTGCTCGGTTGGGGTTCCGCGGGATCCCTACTGAGCCAGTGATAGGAGGCTCACCCCTATTTTTCAGGTGTGACGGTTCTTCCTCGGGGTTCAAGGGAGCGGTGTGGAGGTTCCTAGTTGCCAACTTGTCGGGCCAAGTGTTCACTTGGCATGTGGTACGTTTTACTGCTTTAGACTGTACTTTCTATTGGACTAGACTTTGTTTTAGTTAGTTATTTATTTTTGTTATATATGTGTTGTCCTGTTTTATTTCTTATTTTTATGTGCACCACACCTATTCTTTTCAGTGACCTATGCAGCATTCTGCGTAGTCTAATCAAACACCACGGTCAGTCCTCTCACTAACCTCGATACTCTCTCCCTCGCCTTCTCTGGCACAGGGAACTCCACCGCGGGCTGGTGAACCCGGCGGTCCTCATCACCAATCTATAATGAAGTGGCTCCACCACATTCATGTAGTGAAGCCACACGTCCCAACCTGCAAAGGCGAGATCCCCGACCACCCATGGCTGGTCTGCCTGGCCTTCCTCCCTATAAGGCATCCACCGCACCTGCAAAAATGAGGAAACTGCATCAGCATCATCATATAGGAATGCATTTAATCAAAAAGTCTGAGTTTAGAATCATACCGAGGCGTACGACAGAGCGTCGATGTCATCTTGCAGCTCCCTGACCTGTCGCCTCAGGGAGCCGGTCTCGCGAGGTGCTACCCTCCTCCGTGCAATCGGGAGAAGCCTAGGGCAGGTCTCCTCCCCTCTGCCAAGTGCCCGAAGGTACACATAGGCCCAAACCTACATCACAGTATTCCGTCAACATTTAGAAAGCATATAGAAGTCATAAAAAAATCAAACTAGGGTAAGAGTCATACCTGGAGTAAGGGGGAGAAGCCCCTGAGCATCGTCCGACGCACCATCGAGCTCAACAAGCCGAACAGAAAAGTCAAGACTGCTGCTCCCCAGGCGTAGTCGCCCACGTGGTTGAGCTCCTCGAGAAAAGGGAGGAAGCGACAGCTCATCGCATCCGCCCGAGTGGAGAAGAGAAGACGCCCGAACATCAGCATCAAGAAATGTCGTAGCACCCGATCGGCCTCTGCTCCCGGCTGTGCTGCTACCCTCAACCTGGCCAAGTCCACCAGGTAGTGCAAGTGCTGCTCTGGCTCCTCGCCAACCGCTATCCCTGGCCGTCTCAGCCCTAGGCTGTCCTAAAGACTGGCCCGTGGGAGGAGGGTCAACTGCCTCTCGGGGCGCCGAAGCTCTAGGCCCAGCAGCTCCCGAGCCATCCCCCGGTAGTCGGGAAAGGTAGTCCCGTTGTCTTGTCATAGGGAAGTCCTGAGCGTTGCTGACCCTCTTTGTGTTTGGTGGTGTTGCACAGGTCCTTCTGGTGTACTGGCTGAAGTAGGCCACTTCTACCTGGAGCTGGGGATCGAGTGGCCTTCATCTGTCTCACCATCGGAGCTACTACTGGACGCCAGCTTGGGTGTGGCTTTGCTCCAGCATGCTCCATGTTTTGCAGGAGGTGACCCCTTACCTTCTCCAGAGGAGCTCCGACAGTGATTGAGGGAGTGCACCCATGGCTATCACGGTCTTGGGTTCCCACGTGAGCTTTGGATGTCCAGGCTAGCCCACATCTGGGCAGAGTACCTACGACTTCTGGAGGTGCAGGAGTAGAGGGCTCGGTGCCTAGCGGCCATCAGAGAGCTGGAGGGGCAGCGGGCTCGGCTTGCATTGGCGATCATCGAGCAAGAGAGGCGCGATCACGCGACTGTGTCGCTTGCCCAAGACTGCGCTACTTGGTTGAGAGACACGGAGAGCAGAGCTGAGGCCTTGGAGAAGGCCCTGGAGGAGTAGCGGCGAGAGACGGAGCTCGCTAGGGTTGAGTGGAGGACTGCCGAGACGGGGGCCGAGGCAAGCGTGCAGCTTGCGTCGACCTTGAAGGTGGAGCAGGCTGCCACGGAGTCCCGCTTAGCGGAGCTGGAGGGGAGAGAGGCTGGGCTGTGATTGTATCATTTCCCCTCCCCCCTTTTTGTTATCCAGATTGTACATTTTTTGTTATCCCAAGGGCATGTCTTCGACTCCCTTTCTATAAAGTACTAATGACAAATTCTAGATTTTGATATTGTTACTTACTGAGTTGTCCCACTTCTTGTTCCATGGAATAGTGTTGAATGCAGGGAATGGCGACCACTTACTATTAGTCTGCTTGATTCTCCCCTACCACGTGCTGGTACAGGGTGAAACTGGCCAGCTTCACCCAGTTTTGGGGGGGCATTGAAATAGAGAACTAGGCTTGAAGGACAGTGTGACTAGACTTTGGGTACTAGGAACTGGGGGACAAAGACTTGCACCGACCTGCATGCATATGCACGAATGTGCACTGACCTTTATATGAAGACAACTGAAGTATGCACTGATGCTATATGGTGAACCAACCAAATATGCACTGACTATATATGCACCGACTTCAGTAGGCAAGATGAAGGTATGCACGGACCTTGTATAACACAAGGCAAATGTGTGCAGACCTGATAGCACTAAATGCATTTACCTTAAGTTCATATAGCACAGACATGCACTAACCTCAAATGACCAAACCAAGAGCAAATGTGCACGGTCCTAATAGTACATATGCAATGGAGAATGTGTGTGTGCCTATAACCTATATGATGAAATGCAAAGCGTGCTATGCATGGACCCTCTACATGTGCAAAGGAAAATGTGTGTGTGCCTGTAACCTGTTGTTGATTTTTTTATTCTATTTGTTTTGTTTGATGATGTGATGAATGATGATGAAATTCCTTAATTGCAAGATGATGAATAGTGTAGAAATAAGTCAAGTGATCAATCTACCACTAAACTTGCACAACATCGACCTATGCAACCATCGTAATTCCAGACGTGGGCAAACGCTCTCAATCTAAACTAAACTAAAGAGGAAAAATAAAAACACACCCTAGAGCGTGGAGCGAAGGAAGTAAACACACCGCGAGGGTGGAACAAGTAAAAGGAAAGAGTAATGAAGAGAGAGAGAGCTATTGCCCAAGTAAGAAAATGTGATCGCCACTAAGGTAAGCAACCAGCCAGAGACTCGAGGAATACCTTAGAATAGGGATGATGAAGCACCCGCCTGCAGGAGAAAGAAAACCAGGACTGGAGATCTGCAACTCAGGAGAGCTTAACGGACTGGGTATGATGTGCTATGTGACTTTAACGGGCCTGAAGTGATCCATTATACTTCTGCTGCAGAGAAAAGAGTGGGAACTTTGATCTCCCCACTTTCCAGTCGGCTAGGAAGCTTGGGCCTCGTGCTTTAAGCTTTGTAAACCTGTAAGAAAGTGTAATCCACAAACAACAAACAGGGTGTTTGGTAACGTTTTTTTCTCACTTTTCTCTCTTAAATTTTAAAAAAAGAGTAGAGAATCCACTAACCATGTTTGGTGGTTACTTTTCTAATTTTTAGGAAAGAGTCCTGTTCCATTGAAATCTCTTTCTAAATAAAAACAAGTATGTAGTTATTTCTTTTTTGAGGAAGCTCGTCGCGCCTTGCATTCACACACCGCGTCATCGTCCGTCTCACCTCCTTGCATCGTCTTCCTCACCCGACGACGTCTTTCTCACCTGGCGGTCTTCCTCACCCGGTGACGTCTTCCTCACCAGCACTGTGGATATGCAAACCTGACATCCGTCCTCGCCGCATAGCGACGCCCTCCCGGCCGCACAGCGACGCCGGGCCCTCCCCGCCAGACGGCATGCACCCCCCCCTCTCCTCTTCCGGTGAGGCCCGGTGCAGGCGCGCAGGGCAGCGGCGGGGTTCGCGCGGCGGCGGTCAATCGTGGGCGGCCGACGACGACTGGGACCAACGACAGTCGGCCGCGCGGGGCAGGGCTGGACGGCATCGGATGCGGGGTGATCCCGCGGTGACAGGATCCGCGAGCAGAGGGGTGGCTGAAGGGTCGCAGCGTTGGGCAAGGCAGCCGCGCGCGACAGGGGCCATGGCGGCCGGCGTTTGCGGTAGTTGCCGTGCAGGGCGGTGATGGCGGCCTGTGCGGTGCAGCTGCAGCCGGCGGCAAGGTAGAACGGCGCACGGCGGCAGTGGCCACAGGTATCAGCCTGTCGCCTGTCGTCGCGGACGTGGGGAACAGGGGGGAAGGAGATGATCTACAGTGCCAGGATGGGAAACGTAATGACAGAAACAACAAAATAGAAAACGAAGGGAATAGGAGATCTACGAGTGTGTGAACGCTTGGTCGGTAACACAGAGGAAAAAACTCAAAGAAAGGGGAGTGGCATCTCACCAGATGAAGATGGGTGCACATTTAAATTTGTTTCTCTAATTATTGATATTAATGATTATAATTTTTTTAAATAATATACAGGATCAGCAACATCTATCCCCAACCTGCCCAATCCAGTTCGCACACAGATCTGGGGTTCGTGGAAGCCACGTCACCTCTGTGCCATCCCGGAACCATCTGGTGGCAAATCATATACCACTGTAAAGGTCTTCCAGAGAGCTTTCCAGGCAAGGTGCTTTCATCATCATCCGAGCTCTGAGATGAACGTGGCAGCAATTCTTCCTCGACTGCGCAAAGCCACTCAGGCAGCCAACTAGAGCCTCAGAGAACATTCCACCACGAGTTCTACTTAGAGAATCTGGGTGTCAAACTTGGCTGGGAATATCCTCTACCAATCTTCTTTCATCCCCAAGAAGCGGAGCGACGTTTGGATCTAGACAGTAAGAGTTCCGAATTTTCTCCCAGAAGTGCGCCAGGTTGGTTCCCCAGTTCCTAAACTGTACCACTCCCACCATTCTGGCCACTACGATCATCCCCAACATCAGAGGAGGTTGCCATCAGTCCCGTATGAAAGGAGGCTTGTCCACGGTCATTTTGGTACCAGTCTCGCCTCCAACTGAGTTCGTGACAGTCTGTGGCAACTTCTTCTTCCAGAAACACCACCCTGTGAGTGGCCAGAACCAGAACTATCCGGCTCTGTTCCAAATTAAGCATCGGCCAGCAGTCTTCTCCAGGTGAACCATGAAAATTTAGGCATTTTCCTGGGTCAAGTGGGAGAGTTTTGGCCCTAGTCTCAGGTCATTTTGAGTTTGGGAGTGTCCGTGGCAGTGCCCTCTCTGTCCATCTGTCCAGCGGTTCCAGAAGCAGGCAGGACTGACGTCGTCCGCCCTTTGAATCTCCGTTCGGTCTTTTCCCCTCCCCCGCTTGGCCGACTGAAGGCCCCTCCCTGCGTGGAGGTAGTTTTGATGTAATCCACAAATTCCCCACCCCTTGTCCAACCCTCCTGCGCGAGGTGTAGTGCATGTAAATTATTAAACAGGAAGAAGCTTCATCGACGCAGTGTGCGGGGAACCCACACTTCCCCGCTCGTCCACGTCTCCGAACGGGGCTAGTACCAAGAACAGACTTCTCGAATGGACCCCAGACAAGTGAGTTCTTAATTTTCTCCCCAGGGTGCGCAGTTCTGTCCGGTCCAGGACTGAACCGACCCTTATCCACTATTTGGGCTCTCCCAATCTATTCCGAATTCCTCTGGTGTCACCGCAAGTCCCATTTTGAAGAGTACTCGACAAAGGATCCAACGACTCTTGCCATGCCTGAATCAGAGCCCAGGAGCACCCGGGGTTACCTTGCCTTCCTGATGTAGTGGTGCTGAAGCAGCCAGAACCAGAGCAGTCCAGCCCTGTTCCAGGTCCTACCCCGACCAGCAACATCATCAGGAGAATTCAAGAAAATTCAGGCTTCCTCCTGGGTAAAGTACGAGACTTTCTGCACTGGTTTCAGCCCATTTGGAGTTCGTTGGTGACCGTGGCGGTGGCATCTTCGACTGTCTATCCGGTGGTTCCAGAAGCTGGCAGCATCGGCGGAACTCGACACGACGGTTTTCTAGCTTCACTTCCCCTCCCCGCCTGACCGGCTTACAGCCCCTTCCTTTGTGGAGGTAGTATTTAGTTGTAAATCTCTTAACCCCCACCCCGAGATCCCCCCTCCTGTGAGAGGTGCAGTGTTGTAACCCACTTATTTTCAGGTCAAGCGCCATCGCCGCGGCGTGCGGGCGTATGCCCATGCTTCCCGGCGCGCCCTCGTCTCTAGTCGGGATCTGTGTTTTCACACCGATCAGGTGAGAATCTGATACCCCCTTGTCTGGTTACAATCTTTGCTTATCAATTATAGTCTTTGCTTGTCGTCGGTCGGTGAGACGAGAGCCTGGACTCGCACACCACCTTAAGTGTGCCCACTGAGGACCGTGAGTGAGTGCCTCCCAACCCACGCCCCGGCGTGCCAGCCGCCCACGAAGTTGGGAACCCTAGGCCCTTAGGGGTCAATCTAAGCCCGCTAGGTCTTTAGAAATTGATTGGGTCCCACCTCGGACCCTCGCCATCATCCCCCGGTCACCATCGGGAGATCGTGTGTTAATTGCGATTCTGATGAGTTGAGATGGCACCGAACGTGTGCTAAGATGCGATTACCAAGGTATTTTATGATGCTTGTCTACATGCTAGAGTGCGCAGCGGAAGCGTGTGGGCTGATTACCCATTGGCTGAGGATCATTGTTATGAGATTCCCGCTGATCGAGGGAATTACTTCTTGTCGATGTGACTTCATCTTGGCTTTTTGTGCCTTGATGTCGTCTGTTGCCGTGCTATTGCTGGTAATTTTTTGATGTTGGCATCGACATTTGTGAGTGTTGGGGAATTTGTCAGCTTTCCTACTAATTGAATACCCTTTTACTCTACATTTCCTTTCTCTTGGGTGTTGTGTTCTCGAGGTGTGCCTGTAGCCCTTGAGATGCGTCTCATGAGATTGCCATTTTGTGTTGTTTCCCGTGGTCGTGGGTCTTTCTTGGTGAGCTGCTCGATGCATGACTCGTTCCCTGTAGTTGTGTGATCAGCTGCTGTCGTGCCTTGATGTGACCCCACTTGCAGTTGTGTTCTATAGTTCTGTGTGTTGTACGGAGCCAGAATCTTGCAGGTGCTACCGTGTTGCTGCTGTTATTTTTGTAAGTGTTGTTGTCTCCGTGAATTTATCGTTAGTGTCCTGTGTGCCAGGTGTTCCCTGTCGCCTTTGGCACTGGAGCCGATGATGTGGTCAGGTGGTCAGCTATGAGGACTATGTTTCCTTGTGTAAGCTGATGCTTGCTGTGTTTGTCGTTTCATTATCCGTGATTTATTGTCGTGGTAGTCATGTCTCTTATCCTGAGATGTAAGCGACGTTGCCTTGTTTCGGAGGTGTCAGACTCGTGTTCACTCTCATCGTGCTCAGTCCTGAGCATGTGCTCGTGATTATGGTCTGACTGTGTTCCTCTGAACTATGTTCCTTGTGATTCATGTTGTTTCGTAGTTGCATCCGTTGGGTTCTTCTTCTTTGCTTCTTCCTTCTTGTTAGTCCTTAAATTTCGAGGATGAAATTTCTTGAAGGAGGGGAGGATGTAATGTCTCTAGTCCCCGGAAGGTGTTGTTATTTCGCGTGCTTGTCAGCTAACCTTCCCTGCTACAAATAACGTGGCAGAATATGAGGTGCTCCTCATGGGCTTAAGGATGGCATTGGCACTCGGAGTTAAGGAGTTCTGAATCAGTGGAGATTCCAAGGTCATTCTCTGGCAATCCCTCAGCAAATATCAAACCTGGGACCCGAAGCTAAAACCCTACCAGGACTTGGTCGGCAGGGTAGTCTGGCGGTTTAGGATGCTCACCATTGTACACACTCCTAGGGCTCAAAATCTTCTTGCCGATGCTTTAGCATCTTTGGCATCTTCTCTTCCGATTCTCGGCAAAAAGCCATCAGCCACTGTCATCGTGCAAAGCATGCATACCCCTTCACATTCAGATCCCTGGTTCCAACAGTTCTCCGAGCCATCTCAGCAAGTCCAATCTATCTCTCATGAGCCTGAAATTGCCCTCGAGGAAAGTAATCCCTGGTTCTTTGATATAAAGAATTATCTTAGGGATCGCTCCTTCCCCGATTATGCTACTGCTTCTGATCGACGTGCCATTCGCTAAGCTGCGAAGCATTTTGCCATTATAGGTGGTCTCTTGTACCATAAATCCCTCAGTGGAGTTTACCTCCACTGCCTCGATGAGACCAAATCCCGAGCAGTTGTCGAAGCCGCTCACTCCAGCGAATGCGGTGGCCATGTAAATGGTCGGATGCTTGCTCAGAAACTCCCTCGACAATATTATTGGCCTACCATGAACGAGGATTGTTCCAACTGTGTCCGCCATTGTGTCAAGTGTCAACTCCATGTGGACAAAGTCCACGCTCCCTCATCCTCACTCCACCCTCTTATAGCTCCTTGGCCTTTCGCCATGTGGGCGTTTGACGTAGTCGGTCCCCTGGAGGATAGAACCAGAGAAATCTGAAGAAAATCCTTCATCCTCACCGCTACGGAATACTTCACGAAATGGGCAGAAGCTGAGGCATTCACAGAAGTCAAGGCATCAACAGTGGTGAAATTCATGCCATTTCTAGGTCATATGGGTATTTTGGTAATTTTACCATACCCTATATATAGACTTAGTGATGCGGGACGAGACGCGCGGACTCGACTCCAGTTGGGAATGCACACCTAGGACTCTAGCAAGCTCGTGTCGTCCCTAGCGAGGGAAGCGTACGAACCTACACGGTTGAGAAACCGGCAGCGAGTCAAGGGTGGTCAAACTCTCTCTCGTACCCGGGTTGAGTCACGGGACGGGTCTTGCTCTCTTTCTCGCAGTGGTGATTGAATGGTACGAGCTAGGATCCTAGCATGCTCTCTAGCAGCGGCATTAAGAACTATACTAGGAAAGCAAGTAACTACGACTACAAGGGGGCAGCGGGTGTATCTCCACGCTCTGGGCGTGGGGAAGACGACCCCGGCCGAACCCGTACTCCCGGTACAACAATTGTTAATAATTACAGAATTGATTAGTTCTGCCCACTCCACGCAGGGAGGTAAACGGCTACATGCGGGACCCGGGAGTAACGAGTTCGGGTTGACGGGCAACACTCGGTACCACTCCGGCGATGGCGAGCACTAATAACTGTGGGGCCCACGTCCCGGTTGGCGGGCCGAGGCGGCGGGGGAGGCTGCTGCTGCGTTGGTGACTCCTTGAGGGGCGGTCCCGGGGACGGAGGCGTGCTGGTTCGGTGAATGGAAGGCGAGTCGGTCGCCTCAGGGGTGGTCGTCGGTTGACGTCCACGATCCGAAACTGCTGTTTGCTGCGCGCGACCCGGCGAAAACGGACGCTGCGATCAGCCTCATCGTCAGATCGGTGCGAGGTCAGCGGCGTTGGAAAGCTCTCTCGAAGAGCTACGATCCCAGGCTGGTCCTGGAATTTTAAACACTCTAGGCTGGCCGCTGTCGATTTTAGATGGCGCTGGTTCACAGTTCTGGGACTGACAGGGCAGAAAGTGGACTTGACTGAGAACTCAGTTTGACCGAGGGGATGGCGATGGATCTGGGTGATGAGTTCATCATGAGAGTTGTGGATATGGAAGTCAGGAAGCACACAGGTAGACTTATTGTGCTAAACCATGAGACAATGCACAGACCTTACTATGCTGACTAACAAAATGTGCTCAGACTATGCCTAGTATGTTTTGACTTAATGCCTTCATGTGCACTGGCAATAGAAATAATGCCTCGACCTTAGTAATGCAAGATACAAAAGTGCAAAGACCTTAGAAGGCAAGATCCACAATGTGCTTCGACCTTAAAATGTTATATGCAAATGTGCACAGACCTGAAGCATGCGTGGACTTGTATATGCGTAGACCTTTACAATGCATGTAAAGAAATGTGCATCGACCTTAGTATAACTAAAGTAAAATGTGCATCGACCTTAGTATGACTAAGGTGAGATGTGCATCGACCTTAGTATGACTAAGGCAAAACATGCATCAATCTTTATTTGTAACATAGTGATCATGCATTGACTTTTATATGTACTACAGTAAACATGTGTCGACCTTCATGTGCACTACAGTAGACATGCATCGACCTTCATGTGCACTTCATCAAACATGCATCAACCTTCCTAAGGCTAGCGGCATATGTACATCGACCTTTATTACTACATGCAAAAACATGCATCGTCCTTTGACACTTAAGACCAAAACATGCACGGACTTGATGAGAAGATCGAAGGAATGTGTGTTGACCTTAGTTGTTTGAGTCCTGAATATGCATCGACCTTAGTGACTAAGTGCCTATATGTGCGTCGACCATTGTTTTGACACTTAGACAAAAATCTGACTTGTTCATTATGAAGGTACTTATGCATTTCAGTTTAAACATGATTCATAGCTTGTCATTATCAAAATCAGAGTTCTAACAATCTCTCCCTTTTTGATGATGACAACTCTGAGTCATGTATGTTTGCACAAAAATAAAATTACACACATTCATTCCTTTAAAATCTCAATCAAGTCTTAGCATAAATTTTCAATGACAAGCATGTTTTTCATTTTATTCACGGATGACTTACATGTATGGCAAGAACATTTAAAACAAAATTGCAATGCTCAAAACATGCACAGACCTTGGTCTTGTGCTGGCACAATGTGCATCGACCTTCCCTTAGCCCTGGCACAATGTGCATCAACCTTCACTTTTGCTGGCAAAACATGCACAGACCTTGGTCTTATGCTGGCACAATGTGCATCGACCTTTCCTTAGCCCTGGCACAATGTGCATCGACCTTTACTTGTGCTGGCAAAACATGCACAGACCTTGGTCTTATGCTAGCACAATGTGCATCAACCTTCCCCCAGCCCTGGCACAATCTGCATCGACCTTCATTTGTGCTGGCAAAACATGCACAGACATTGGCCTTGTGCTGCCACAATGTGCATCGACCTTCCCTTACCCCTGGCAATATGTGCATCGACTTATCTTTAGGCTTGAACCAAATGTGCACCGACCTTCCCTTAGCCCAGGCATAATGTGCATCGACCTTCACTTGTGCTAGCACGACATGCGTCGACCTTGGTCTTGTGTTGGTACAATGTGCATCGACCTTCCTTCGTCCATGTGCCCATGTGCACCGACCGTCCTTCAGCCCTGTGCTAATGTGCATTGACTTGCCTTCAGGCTTGAACCAAATGTGCATCGACCTATCTTCAGGCTTGAACCCAATGTGCATCGACCTGTCTTCAGGTTTGAACCAAATGTGCACTGACCTTCCTTTAGCCCTATGCCTAATGTGTATCGACCTTCCTCCATCCTTGTGTATATGTGCACCGACCTTTCTTCAGCCCTATGCCTGATGTGCATCGACCTTCCTCCATCCTTGTGCCTATATGCACCGACCTTCCTTTAGCCCTGAACCAAATGTGCATCGACCTGCCCTCATGCTCAAACCCCTCAAGGTCTACCTGCCTTCATGCTCAGGCCCTTCCAGGTCTACCTGCCTTCAGCCATGAATGCATTGGGGTCTATCTATCTCCAGCATTAATTTCACTAAGGTCAACCTACCCTCAGGACAAGTCAACCCCTCTCCGGCCTCTTCTGGCTTATCTTTCCATGTACACTTTGCACTCAAAATATTTTTCAAGGGGAGCGGTGCTCGCCTTTAGGGAATCCGTAGGTTACCTTCTCGTTTTCAAGGGGAGCGGTGCTCGCCTTTAGAGAACTCGTAGGTTACCTTCTTGTTTTCAAGGGAGGGGTACTCGTCTTTATAGAACTTGTAGGTTACCTTCTCGTGATATGTAACTTACCTTAGTGGGGTACGGCTGGTGATGTTTCACTGAAAGAATTTTCTGAGGTTGACGGAGTTCCACATCCTGGGTATCTCTTCCCCCCCTCCCAGCGTCACCAGTTTGTACACTCCTTTGCTGAGTGCTTCCGCCACCCCGTACAGACCTTCCCAATTTGGTGCGAGCTTTCCTGCGGCTCCTCTTGGGTCAGCAACGCTTGCTCACTGTAGAACCAAATCTCTAGGGAAGAAGTGTCATTCTTTAACTCGGGCATTGTAATATTGGGCCAGCTTCTGTTGGTACGCTGCAAGCTTTATTTGCGCGCCTGCTCTACCCTCCTCGAGCAGGTCCAAATTCTCTCGCATTGCTTGGTTGTTCCTGGCTTCATCGAAGTGTCCCACTCGTAGTGAGGGGTTGGATATTTCCACCGGTAGCACTGCCTCAACGTCGTAGGCCAGGTAGAAGGGTGTCTCCCCGGTGGTGGCTCTAGCGGTGGTTCGGTGGGCCCATAGAATGCTTGGAATTGAGTCTATCCAGGAGTCACCTACTTGGTCCAGCCGGGTCTTGATGTCGTGCAGGAGCATTCGGTTGGCGTTCTCTACCAACCCGTTGGTATGGGGGTGCCCCACCAAAGTGTAGTAGATCTAAATCCCCAGCTCTAAGCACTTCTCCTGAAAAGCGGTGCTCGTGAACTGTCTGCCGTTATCGGTTGTGAGAACCCTTGGGATCTCGAAGCGGCAGATGATGCTTCGCAACAAGAACTTCCACATTGCTTCGCTCGTGATTTTCCCCAATAGTTCAGCTTCGATCCATTTGGTGAAGTAATCAATGGCGACAATGAGAAATTTCTTCCTCCCTTGTGCCTCGGGGAAGGGACCCAGTATGTCCACCCGCCACCGGGCAAATAGGCGAGGCTCCATCAGGGCGTGTAGTTGCGTAGCCGGCTGGTGGTGTAGGTGGGAGAATTTCTGACACTGAGGGCACCTCCAAACATAGTCGAGGCAGTCTTACTGCAAGGTGGGCCACTAGTATCCTTCCTGGATCAGCGTCCTCGCGAGTGCTCTCCCCACCACATGGCTCCTACAGAGTCCTTCGTGGATTTCCCGAATGGTTTGGTTGGCCTCCGTAGGGAATAAGCACTTTAACAATGGGGCTGAGAGGGAGCGACGATATAATCTGTCGTTCACCACTGTGAAGTGGGCTGCTCTTGCTTGCGTGTGCCGAGCCTCGAGGCAGTCGCTTGGGAGCTGTTATCGAAGGAGGAAATCCAAGAGGGGATCCATCTAGGAGGGCTCATAGTCGATGGGGTTTACCTGGGGTGTTGGCTCGTCTATGCTTGGCGCCGACAATTCTTCTATCAGGACCGACCTCGAGTTGGAGACCGCGGTGGCTGATGCTAGGCGAGACAGAGCGTCTGCTCGGACGTTCTCCTCTCGTGGGATATGGACCACCTCAAAGTGGGAGAACTCCTTTTCCATGGCCCTGGCTTACTCCAAATACTTGACCATGGAGGGTTCGCGCACTTCAAATTCTCCCTTCACCTGGTTGGCGATGAGCATGGAGTTACTGTACGCTCGTACGCTGGTCGCTCCCAAGTGTTTTGTCATTCGTAGTCTTGAGAGGAGTGCCTCGTATTCGGCTACGTCGTTCGTGGTCGAAAAGTTGAATCGCAAGGCGTACTGAAGCTCAAGCCCTTCTGGTGAGAGTAGGACCAATCCTGCCTCGCTCCCTGCGGCGCAGGACGATCCGTCGATGTACAGCTCCCATGTGGGCCCGGAGGATTGCTCGGGTGAGTCTTCAGTGGGTATGGTGCACTCAGCTACGAAGTCGGTGAGAGCCTGAGCCTTGATCGCTATCCTCGGGCGGAACTTGATGTCGAATTCCCCCAACTCGATGGCCCATTTGATCAGCCTTCCCGAGGCGTCCGAGTTCTGGAGGATTTGTCGTAGTGGCTGGTCGGTGAGGATGACGACTGGGTGAGCCAAGAAGTATGGTCGCAGCTTGCGAGCGGCCGTAATGAGTGCAAGGGTGAACTTTTCAGTTCGTGAGTACCAAAATTTTGGGCCTTGCAATGCTCGACTGACGTAGTAGACGGGCCTCATGACCCCTGCCTCTTCCCGTGTGAGCACGGCACTCATTGTGCTCAGCGTCACAGATAGGTACAGGAGTAACTGTTCTCCCTTTGGCGGTTTGGCGAGGACGGGAGGGGTCGCCAGATAGCGTTTTAATTCTTCGAACGCATGCTCGCACTCCTGGTCCCAGTCGATCTGTCATTTCTCCTCCGGCGCCTGATTGGCCTTCTTGATCAACCGAAAAAAGGGGAGACACCATTCGGCGGCTCGGGATAGGAACCGAGCCAAGGTGGCGACACGCCCGGTGAGGCATTGTACATCCCTCACTCGCCCGGGTCACTGTATTTCGAGCACCACTCGGATTTGGTCGGGGTTGACCTCGATCCCCTGGTGGGTGACGAGGAAGCCCAAAAATTTTCCTGACCATACTCCGAACATACATTTAACTGGATTGAGCTTCATGTTGTATCTTCTGAGCGTCGTGAAGGTTTCTGCCAGGTCTCCCAAGTGCTTGGCGGCTTGGAGACTTTTTACGAGCATGTCATCTATGTACACCTCCACGTTGCGACCGATCTGCGAGTCAAACATGTGGTTGACGAGGCGTTGGTAGGTGGCCCCTGCATTCTTCAACACGAATGGCATTCGAGTGTAGCAGTACAGGCCGTGATCGGTGACGAATGCTATAATGTCCCAGATTTTTTGAATATTTTTCAGATTATTTTGTGGGTCCCAGAGTGTGTTGTGTGCTTCACGTGTATTTTTCTCCGATGAGCCTTCAGAACTATATGTAGGGTGAACCGTCGCGTTCTCCAACCCCGAGATGTGACCAGCGCGTTGTGCTCTTTCCGAGGATCGCAGAGGTAATTTTTTCATATTTTTATAAATTTTTAGAATTTCTGAATTTTCTCTATATTAACCCCTTAACCCTCTCTCTCTCCCCATTTTCTGGCCGCGTCGATGCGGCGGGCTGATAAGGCCGAGGGGCAGGGACGGGTGCCTACGGGCGCGGGGGAGGGTCCCTTGGAGGGAAAGTGCGTGGCCTAGGAGCAGTGGGGTCTTGTCGAGGGGGTTCTGGGGGGTGGGCCACCGAAAACCAGCTATAGGAGCTGGGCGTGGTACGAGGGTTGGTCCCATGCTGATAAGTGATCCCCGGACGCTGGACAGGAGCAAACTCCGCCTCAAACTCCTCCAACTCAAGAGTGACATGATATGCCTCTTCCAAAGTGGTCACGTTGTGGTGAAATAATTCATATTGATAGTGGGGCCGCAAACCACGACGGAAGTGCAAGACAGGCATGGTGCTCTCTTCCGTAATGTCACATCGTAAAAAGTATTCATCAAACTCCACGATGTAGTCAGACACAGATCGGTCCCCTTGGGTGAGATTCTGCCACCTATCAATGAGCCTTTGACGGTACGTGGCAGGAAGGCACTTACACCTAAGCCTGTCCTTCATCTCATCCCATGAACCAACCTGGGGTTCATGATGCTGAAAGAGCAAGCTCTCCACATGGCTCCAGTAAGTTTGTGCTTGCCTCAACAACTTCATTTTGGCATACTTGACCCTCCAGTGGTTCGTCATCTCGAGCCACTCAAAGTAACGGTCCATGCTGGCCTCCCAATCAAGATAGGCCTTCGGGTCCAAAGCCTTGGACCCATCAAATGTGGGAGGGTTCGCACGAACAGTCTTGAGGATCCGATCGTCCTCGTCATCCCTTTGTGGTCGGTGACCTTGCCTGTGTTGGCCATTTCCCTCGTAATCGTTGTCAGACTCGTAGTCCTTAACATGGAGGGCACGTGGTCGTTGCTCCTCAGCCCTAGGTGGGGTGGGCTGGGCAGCAGGCGCCTGAGGGGTCAGAAGAATTTCGGGTTGGTCCCGATGGGGGGTTCTCTCCGCACTCTCTAACCTTCCAACTAGACCTTGGATAGATTGGTCGGAAGCCTCGACGCGGTCCTCCATGGCCTTGAATGCAGCTGGAGGGGGCTAGGCGAGCCCTTTGTTACTTGCCCGCCAGGGGTGAGGAGGGGCTGCCTTTTGACAGTGCCATGAGGGACTCCAGCATCTTCTTGGGGGCTTCAGGTGGAGGGGCGACCAGCACCCATCCTGGTCAGGAGGTGGCAGATGTCGGGCTGCGGATGGAGTGGATACTAAGTACCTAGTCGGCGGTGCTGACATTGCACCGGTCAGCGATGAGTTCCTTGGAGCTGTACTACCCACATTGGTTCGCGAGGAACTTTAGGTACAGCCAGGGGATCCCACTGAACCAGGAGTTCACTTTGACAGGCAGGCAGTACCGAGGTAGAGACACCCACCTACTTGCGACAGCATGGTGGGACTTCTACAGTCATCGGGAGCCGGAGCAGTTCCCGATGCCGGGATAGGGACGTCGAGGGAGGTTCGACGTTCACTATGCCAGGTGGCGGTTCGAGCACAGCCACCTGTACCATCAGAAGGCCTTCGCGATCCGAAAAGCAGAGGGGAGCCGCTTGCTGAGGAAGGATTTTCCCCCTATTATGTTGGATGATGGGTACCTGAGGACCCGCATCACTTGAATCTGTCGAGAGATCGAGCGGGTTATGGAGCGGTGGCACCGGGGAGGCCGGGGTTCGACTTCTAGGAGTAGGAGCAGTGGTGGGGCACTGAAGCCCCTGGTGCAGACTTCGGCGAGAGCAGTGGCGACAGGTGGGAAGGGGTCCCAGCCGAGGGCACCTAAGGCCTGGTGGTCCTAATTTTTGGCCGATTATGGCTTTTAGAGCCAGGGTTCGCTGGGTTGGGAGCTCCCGCATGTGGACGACCGAATCGCCACAAACGAGTAATTATGGGTGTTTAGGAGAGAAGGGGGAGAGAGGAAGAGAATGACTCGGATGTGGACGAACTAAATTACCACGGGGTGTTGGTTTTGGTTTAGGAGAGAGGGGGGAGAGAAGAAGAGAATGTTATTGGTGGAGAGAAGGGAGGAGATGACCACGACTGGGTTTGAACGGGAAAACATCCCCTACTCCGAGAGTCCATGGAAACCCGGCGTCGCCCCATCCTCGCTACGCCATCCCGTGGATCGAGAAGACCTCGCTGCTGTCCCTGCAACCAGCCTGCAATAGAGGTTGAGCTTACAGAGACCACCCCGGCATCCACGGTGCAAACTAGCCAAAGCTTCCTTCTGTGGAGTCGTACTTCATCGAGTCAGCTTCGTTCCAGAAGTGATCCCGTGGTGATCTGACCTCGGCACCGTTCGCGCTGCCCAGTCTCGTGCAACTGCGCTAAACTCGGGACTGAACTTGTGCAATTCAGCCGGAGCTCTCTTCACGAGAGTTCTGCTCCTCCAAAGCGCCGACGCACCAGAAGTGGTCCCGCCCAGTTTTGATGTCATCTCCATCCAGGGTGGCCATTCTCCCTTAGTCGCGCCAGACCCAGAGTCCCCTGCTCGCCCAGGACAGGCTGCTATCAAGTTGGCCCCGACCCCCCCTCTTCCTCTCCATTTCAGGTCAGACAATCTTCAGCAAAGTTTCAGCCTTCGACGATACGAAACTAACGCAAGTGGTCTCGTCCCGATCCGATGTGACCACTGGGAGTTCCCCCATAGATACCTACGACTGGTCTGACTGTTCACGCAGAAACCTAACGCCGGCCGTTCCTGCGACCACATCCAGAGAGGTGATCAGACGGCCGCCATCTTCTGAGGGCTCGTAGACCTCCCAGTTAGCAGCGTCCCCGACTTGGTCCCGCCATGTTTGGAGTTCTGAAGCGCCCGTACCGGCTGTCGCACCACATCTGCGCCGACCAGTCCAGCCAAGCAGAACTACACTGGCCTACTGTAGTGGCCGCTGTTCCCATCCAGCGCCGTCAGCTCGACACCAGACTTGCAGGCATCCGTCAGCATCCCTCGGTCTTTGTCCAGGAGTTGGCTGCGTCTTGAGCTGATGCCCAAGCTCAGCGTACGTGCGACTGTTGCTTACCCCTCCCCGCGATCCCCCCTCCTGCGCGAGGGTAGTATATGTAACGATTGTTTCCCCTCCCCATCGAGGGACGCGATGCCCTTGGAAGAGGTATGGAAAAAGATGGTAGAAGAGGAAGAAGAGAACGAAGGACGTGATGTCCTAAATATGTAGGAGGATAAATCGGAAGAAAGATGGGAAAGAATGGGCGTGATACCCCGAAAGGATGGTGCAGTAGAAAGAAGAGTCTGGAGATTCCGGAGGAATAGAATCAGAAGGGTCGTGATGCCTGAAAAGAAGATAGAGAAAGTAAGATGGAGTATCCCGTGGTTTTGGGGGAAGATAGGAAGGATAGAAAGGGGCGCGATGCCCTGAAAGAAAGTCTGGAGGTTCCGGAGGGAGAAAATAGAAAGGGGCGCGATGCCCTGAAAGAAAGTCTGGAGGTTCCGGAGGGAGAAAATAGAAAGTGGCGCGATGCCTAGCTAAAATGTCTGGAGGTTCCAGAGGGATGAAATGGGAAAGGACATGATACCCTAGGAGGAAGTCCGAAGGTTCTGGGGGAGGAAGGTATAGAAGGGCGCAATGCCTTGGGAGGAGAGAAAAATCTGGAGGGACGTGATGCCCTGGGGAGAGTGGATTAGAAGAGGAAGAAGGGTTCGGAGGTTCCTGAGGAGTAGAAAGGGAAGGGACGTGACGCCCAAGGAGAATCAGTGAAAAGCCCGAAGGACCTGGGTGTGAGGGTGTAGAGGAGCGTGATGCCCAAAGAGGGAGGTCCGGAGGTTCCGGAGGAATGAGACACTATGGGGGCGCAATGCCCTAGGAAGACAAGCGAGAAATCCGGAGAGTCCAGATGCAAGAGTTGGAAAGGGGCGCGATGCCCTGAGAGAAGATCGGAGGGGGCACAATGCCCACGAAGTGTAAGGGGACCCAGAGATCCCGAAGATAGCGATGAATGAGATGGGGAATATGGAAGATCCGGAGGTTCTGGAAGGTGGGGAAGCTATGGGTCTGAAAACTTGGGAAAGAAGAAATGCAAATGCATGCGGATGCAACAGAATGGATGCGATGAATGCATGGAATGCATGAGATGCAAAGAATATGAAGGGGTTGAGGACTCGTATAAGGAATTGAAATTGCATAGCGTTAGTCCAGAGCAAGTCCACTTGAGTCGTCTACTGCTGGCTTAGGGTGTTTTTCGTGATTGTTAATGTGATTTTCATCGGCATATGTTTCTTAGGCTTTGATGGCATGTCACCGGAAGGCGCATGTTTCCAAGGAGGGAAATGGTGCTCCTCCTCCGGTGGTTGTCGTGATGGTTTAGGCGCCTGCACCGAGTCAAGTTCCAGCGGTTCCCGCCCCTGTTGTGGAAGGCGTGCCGGATGCTCAGCGTAGATCGCAGAGTGAAACCTTGTTGCCTCATCTGCCGTCTGGATTAGAGCAGGTGACATCTCAAGTACGCGCCCAGGTTGAGTCCACTCAGCCAGGAGTGCAGCATCACCGTATCCCTCAACCGATTGGGTAGTTGCAGTAGGTCTATCTGCCGAGCATCCGCAGAGCTCCTTCTGTTGTTCCCACTGCTGATGGTGCTTCTTCTTCCCAGTCCAAAGGCAAGAAGTTTCGGAGATTCATGAATAAGGGGCGTAAGAAACGGCGTGTCCAATAGTCTTCTACCGGTGTTGCTCCATCGTCAGTCCCGTCTTCTCAACAACGACAGGAACCTATTGTCCGTCATCCAGGATCATGTGCGAGGTGTGGTGGTAGCCACCCTTGCAGGCCATGTTCTTTGCCGGTGGTTTATTTTCACTATGATCAGCCAGGCCATGTTGTTCGAGACTGCCTGTTCAGGCCGAGACCGGTGCAGTTCTCTCCACTCGCCCAGCCACAGCAGCCTCAGTTTCAACCTGTGCCGCCACAACCTCATTAGGACTCACCAGCACCTCAGCTTCCTCGTGTTGAGTAGTGACATCCTGACTTTTGGAAGGTGTGTTTTCTGTCTTTCGATTAGTTAATTTGTGTCTTAATTATTCCTGTTGCTTGAGTATTATGTGATTTAGTTATTTGTAACTGTTCATTATGATAATGCAATTTGTGTCATTGTGATTTTCTCTTCTCCTGTCCTTGTCGTTTCTTTGGCTTTTGGGTGCCCGATGGAGGATTGGACTCCACGGGTTACCATGTTGTTAAAGCATGCGAATCGCCGAGAGTATCTTAGCCGGGAGGTGTCCGGCCAACTGGCAGCTGTAAAGCTGGAGAAGGCTGACTGCCGGGCCACCGCCGCTTCACTGAGGGAGGCTGTGGGCCACTTGAGAGACGTCGCCGGCACTGCTTCTTAATGTCAATCCTTCCTTACCGCGTGGATAGAGGAGCTGTGGGCTGAACTTGCCAGGGCCGAAGCTGACCTGCAAGAGACAGAGCGCTTGGAAGTCCAAGCCGTAGAAGAGGCCGACCTTGCTACTAAGCAACTTGCTTCACTAAACGAGAGGCTGTCGCAGTTGGCCACCACCGAGTCTCGACTACAAGAACTGACCAAGTATCCCTCGGTGGGCCTATTGGAAGTGGAGGATATCTTTCGGCGCCCTCTGCCTTGTTAGCTCCATCCCCTCTTTTTTGTAATCACTTTTCGCTCCTTTTTGTTCTCGGAGCCTATGTACCTCGGGGAATGCCCCGGGCCCTGATGTATGTTAATGCTTAATATCAATGGGATATCTTCGCCTGTTGCTCTGGTCATGGCTTCTGCCTCTTTCATCCTTTTTATTTTGTGTATATTTTTTTTTCTTTCAACCGAGCAGCTCAGTACCGAGATATAAGTTATTAGCGCAGGAGAGCGCTCACGCCTTCAGCGAAGGGGTGAGGAGTTCGCTCCACTGCGGATTAACTATTCCCAGAATCGAGCTTTTGGTCGGAGGTGGGACATGGATAGAGTAGGTGGATGCACCCCATTCCTTTTGCCAATAGTGACAGAGGTCTAAGAGTGCGGTTCATTCATCGACATGGGTTACACGTCGAAGTGCTGATGGTGCGTCTTGCGACAAGGGTGGAAGACCCAATTAAAAGGGGTAGTTGACCGGTCTCGTCGAAGGTGGAGAGGGTCAAAGAAGGTGGCGACCGATCTTGTCGATGGTGACAAGGGTCGATAGGATGGCCGATCTCGCTTGGGATGCAATGCAAACCAAAAACACACTTTTTTTTGTTTTAAAATGATGATGATCCAAGACTCGACTTAGACCATGCAACGACTCATGCAAAGACTACCCTAGACTAAACCACGCTCTGATACCAATTTGATGCGGGACAAAACGCGAGAACTCGACTCCCAATTTGGAACGCACACCTAGGATTCTAACAAGCTCGCATTCGTCCCTAACGAGGGAAGTGTTCGCACCTGTACGGTTGAGAAATCGGCAGCGAGTCAAGGGTGGTCAACTCACTCTCATGCCCAGGTCGGGTCACGGGAAGGGTCTTGCTCTCTCTCTCTCTCTCGTAGCGGTGATTGATGTTACGAGCTAGGACCCTAAAACATGCTCTCTAGCAGCGGCAGTAAGAACGTATACTAAGAAAGCAAAGTAACTACGGCTACAAGGGGTGACGATTGTACCTCCACGCTCTGGGCGTGGGGAAGACGACCCCGGTCGAACCCGTACACCCAGTTAACAATAATTAACAGTTACAAAAACTAACCCACTCCACGCAGGGAGGTAATAAGTCACATGTGGGGCCCTGGAGTAACGTGTTTGGGTTGACGAGTAATGTTTTGGGGCGCTCCGTCGGTGCCGACAAGCCGCAACTCGGTGCTGTCTGGACGGCTTGTTCTGCGAGATGTGGGGCCCACACGCTGCTCGGACCATCGAACGGAGTGAGACTGGTCCACCTATGGCGAGGGATGCTGGAGGGGTGGTCCCTAGGAGAGGGATGCCCTGGCTCGCCTCGCGGATGGCGAGGCGGCTCCGATCTTCACTTGTTGAACTTGTTGTCCACAGATCTGAGTTGTTGTTTCAGACCCGCGTGACCCGACGAGAACGGCTGCTCTGATCAGCCCCGACGTCAGATCGGCGCAAGGCCGGTGGCGTTGGAAATCTCTCTCAAAGAACTACGATCCCAGTCTAGGCTCAGAATTTTAAATCCTCTGTGCTGGCTGTGGCAGGCTTTACCAGACGCTGGTTTATAGATCTGGATCTTATTACAACACTACACCTCTCGCAGGAGGGGGATCTTGGGGTGGGGGTTAAATTACTTACACCCAAAACTACCTCCATGCAGGGAGGGGCCTTCAGCCGGCCAAGCGGGGAGGGAAAGAATAGAGCGAGGAGCTTCAACGAACAGCGGAGTCAGTTCTGTCCTCTTTCTAGAATAGGGGACAGGCAGCCAATGTCGACGCCGCTGTAACCGCTCCTGAACTCCTTTCTTGACGAGACTAGAGTCAAACTCTCTGTAACTTGACCGGGATGTTGCCTAAATTTTAAGGAAATTCCAGGTTGTCGGTGCGGGTCGGGGAAGAGCATTGAATAGGGTCTCTGCGTCTGGGTTCAGACAGCTACAGGATTACAGCAGCAGCAAGCTGAGGACGTCACGAATAGTCCCAAAGTCCAAATCCAGCGTGGCCAGAGGCATTGGGACCATTGACAAGTCACCTTCGAAACGTCATCCACGGGAATGCCAGCTGATGTCGGAGCAGGCCGAAGAAGCTCAAACATTGGTAGTGTGTCTATTCAGTCCAAGAGGGGACAGAACAGCGCACCCTAGGGAGAAAATTAAGAAGTTGCCGCTCTGAATGCCAAATGGAGTCCCGCTTCTTGAGTGGGAAGAAGACTCGCTGTAGAAGGTCCTGGCCAAGCCTCGTCTCAATATATTCAAGTGGCCAATCGTGGCAGCTTCTGCAAACAACCTCAGGTTGCTGGCCGGACCTCTTCTGCGCAGTCGGGGAAGAATGACTCTCACGGCTTGCTCGGAGCTCGGATGAGGATGAGACTGCCACCGTTACGAAGATGACTTGGAGACGCTTCCACCAGTACCTCTTTAGGCTTCAGAAATATTGGGATGAAGTTGCAGTCACCTCTTCAAAAGAACAATTCTCTGCTGCCTACGATCTAAAGGTGCAGGTTGAAGATGGGAGGAGGGAAGAGGAGGTAAATGGGAGAGGAAAGGGGGTGGATGGGTGTGGAGGAAGCTCTTGGCTGTTAGGGGGTCTAAGAGGGTCCAAACGCGGTCACCAAAGAGCCACTCAATGGGACTGAACGGTCTCCTAGAGGCCGCTCAGAGGGGACTGAACAGTCTGGGACAGGCCGCTCAGTCGAACCAACCTACTACAGTAGCTCGGTCAAACCCGGTCAATGGTCAGAACGGTTTTGACCAAACCTCTCAAGAACGAAGAACGGTTGGGGGAAATCCGCCCCACAAATCGCCTCGAGCCACTAAACGGTTATCCACCGACCGTCCAACGACCAGAATGGCTAGGCTGGAGCCGCTTAAAACAACGGGGAAATTAGAATGGCTGGGCACCAGCCACTCGAGTAGACTAGACGGCTCACACCTGGCCGTGCCATCCGCTGGGCGGTCTGTCGCGTGACTGCGCAGACGCCCAATGACCTACACTGAACGGTCACACCCAGGCCACGCCAAGGCCTAAATGATTTTTGTTAAATCGTGTAGGCGTCACGGCGTGAGATTCGTGGGATAGGCCCGATCGTGGCCTTTCCATGCCCCGTTCATTCCGAAACGAAGGGGAATACAACCACATCGATGACATATAACATTTAGACTCCGACGGGAGTCAGATCGGTTGAGAAACGGCGAGAAACGGGCGATTTCCTCGAATCGACCTAGATGGAACCACCGGACTTCCCGGACTCCTAACGGTCCTGAATGACCACCAAATGACACAAAATCAGCAACTATGGAACGTTAACGTTCCAGGGAGTTGTTTGACACCAACTGATCGTAAAACCGTCGTCATTTTTTGGTGAACCCTATGAACTCCACAAAATCACAATGAGCCCAAACTCGCTCGTTCTAGCACTGTTCGACGTGAAACTGGCGAGAGAACGTGCAGAAGAAGTAGGTGATCCGTCTCCCTACCTCCACCAAAGAAATCAAGCGCCGAAGCTACTAATCCGCGCCGAAATCGCCAAAATATGAACCACGCCGATCTCAACATCTACCGAGCGATCGTGCCACGCCACGCTCAAACCGCCGCTCTATCCCGCGTCCCGATCACTCCATCACGTTCCGGGGCCTCTTTCTAAGGACCATATCTTCTAGAATTCTCCACCAAATCGAGTCCCGTTTGTTTCTATCTCTTCCCCTTTATATTATCTCGAGTTTGGGCTATAGAACCTGAATTTTGGTGGAGTATTTTGCTTGGAAACGTGTAGGAAACTTCTGAGTTTATGCAGTCCTAGTTCAACAAACTCTGCCAGATTAGGATCTGGGGTCTCCTTCTAAGGGCCATATGTTCTAGAATTCTCCACCAAATTGAGTTCCACTTGTTCCTACCTCTTATCCTTTATGTTATCTCGAGGTTTATCCATATCGCTCGAGATTTTGTGGACTCTAGCCTCTAAAAACGTAGGAAAACTTTCTAAGTTTTTTGTAGTTTTTATATAAAGAGCCCTGTGCAGACCTTGCGACAGGGGGCGCGTTTCAGAGGTGACGGCGAAGCCATCCAGACTTTCTTCATCCTCCTTTGACCCTAGCCTGAATAGGAAAGTATTAACTTCGTTTTGGTTATATTTGGGATTCATTTCATCATCGTTTACCCTCTTTTCTTTGCCCTAATTTTTGGCAAATCATCACAGTTTGCTGATTTTCTACTAGAACGTTACAACATGGGCATGTTCATCAAGCCTTGGCGGAGTCATGCTTCATCCTATTCGTCCTCTTTCCACTCCATCTTGAAGAAGGGAGTATTGGCTTCGTGTGGATCATATATTTACCTTATTTCTCACATCTTTCCCCCCTTTTCCAAACCCCAACTTTTGAGATTTCACCACTCTGTTCTGCACTTCTCTTAAACCCAGATATCTTGCGACGGGGGCACGTTTGCGTCACCGGAGCGAGGCCATGGTGCACTCCTGATCCGTACTTCCAACTCCAGGATCTTAAGGGAAGTATAATCTTTGTTTTTATCCATTCTGGGTTCGTTATGTTATCATCGTCATGCATATTGTTCTCCACCTTTTTGGCACTTTCATTCTATTTTCACAGTCTGTTCTGTCATGTTTTGCACCCTATTGTGTTCTTATATTTTTCAAGACCCACGGGGGTGCCAGCCGATGTCGGAGCAGGCCGCAGCAACCCGAACACTGACAGTGTGTCAGTTCTGTCCTAGGGTGGACAGAACTGCGCACTCAGAGGAGAAATAGGAGAAGAAATCACTCCGGGAGCCGAACGGAGCTCCGTTTCTTGGAGGAGGCCCTGCCTTAATTTCTATAATTATTTGTGATACTTGTGTAGTCCCCACACCATCCTTTTAACCCTTCCGAGTCTTCAGGCTCGTGGGTGGCGGTTCGAGGCTCGGGTTATCGGGCCTTCCCAGTAATCGGATTCTCGGGTCGTTACACGTCCAAACACAAGAGAACCTCATAAAGAAAAATACATGAACATAGACATACTCCGACACTAGAGCTCCATAAACAGAAGATCAGCAAACAACAACTACCCAATCCCGTCCCCTACATTGTATGAAAGAGAACCCAATCACCTTATCTTCCTCAGATAGTAACATGAGTAGAGACCAATTTTTAGGTTCACTAAATAGGTCGAATGCTTTGATGACGGTTCCACGGTTAAGCCCTGGGAGAGCCTTTCAGCCTGCAATGCACTCCTGAACTGTGGGGACTATTTCAACACTCTCTCCACTTGTCATTGCAGATGCATTACATATTCCTTCCCTACATAGCATCTTCATCATATCCGCCCACTCACGACTAGCAGAACCAAAAGGCATCACAGATTCATCCCCAATCCTTTTGGTACGTGAATGTTTGCCAGCGCCAAAAAGCTGCTTCTTTGATTTGGATGTACCTTCAACATTTGTTGGCTGTGTGGGTGTGGTGTTTGATGTATAGGTTGCATTTTATGTAGGGGCCGGCGCTTGGTGAGTAGGTGCACTGGGATCAAGAGAGCCATCACTACCAAAATGAAGCCTTTCCATACCGACACCCCCGGTAAGGGCATTTAAGTATTCTTGAATAGAAGATTGGGACTGTGTTGGTACAGACCTACGGACAACACTCCCTTCACAGTCTACCCCCCGTGCGATGCTACTTGCAGCATCCACCATCACCGCTCTGACTGGGAGAACTAGCAATGAAGGGCTCCGACAAGAATTGGTGCTCCTTCCCTTTGCCACCCTTGCCGACCTTGTGACCCTGGCCCTGTTGTGCTGCGCAGTGTGCGAGGAGGTTCTCACCACCTACTGGGATACTCCCAGCTAAGGGAAGGAGGGGGAGAGGAAGCACCCATCAGAGAAACTCTCCAGTCAACGAAAGGAGGAACCAGGACGGCGACCATAAGAAGCCACCCAAGAAGTTCGAGCGGTATACTCGACTGACCACTCCCATCTATGAGATTTATCAGGAGATTAGAGACTCGTGTTTGCTTCGTTGGCTTGAGCCGATGAAGGCAGACCCGCGGTGCCGCAACTATTGAAAGCACTGCCAGTTCTATGACGACCATGGCCATCACACTAGTGACTGCCAATAGCTCAAGGATGAGATCGAAAGTCTCATCCACCGAGGGCACTTGGCCTAGTACATGGCTGAGCGTCAAGATGCCCCACCAGACCCCTCGGAGGAGATTGACAACCACCCCTGAGGAATCTACATCAATGTCATATCGAGGGGTTTGGTCTCTAGGGGAGATACCAGCCGAGGGAGAAAGCGCCATGCCGAGCGAGCTAGTTAGGCTGTTGAGCTTGCCAAGCCTGCAGCTTCAACACATGAGCAATAGGCCCCAGTGTTCTCCAACCAGGATTTGGAAAGGGTGGTTACCCCACATGATTATGCTCTTGTAATCTCGGCAACTTTCAAGCATTGTAAACGTTGATAGGATGCTGGTTGGCAATAGAAGTGCACCAAACATTTTGCTGTATGACTATTTTCTGAAGATGGTCGTCAAAATTGTGTCTAGTCTGAGCCCCTCTTTGTGGGTTTAATGGTCAAGTTACTTACCCCAAGGGAGCCTTGAGCCTTTCTATTACTCTCGAGACTCCCCCCAGAGCTGTAACCTTCGTGGCAAATTTCATTATGGTAAAGGGGATAATGGCTTACAATGCCATCTTTGGCCAAGGCATCAGTCACTTCAGAAGATTGTCTATTGCCCCCGGGCGCTTCCAGTAAAACCTCGGTCTATCCGAACGTCGAGGGTTGGGCATTCCTTTCGTTGAGTTGCTTCCTCAGCAATTTAATCTTATGCTGGTACTATTGTATCAGGTATAACATGGCGGGGTCAGTTGTAGAGGGAGTGGGCATGCCCCCTGTCTCTTCAGCCAGGGCGTCCTCGGATGATGTGGAGGGTCCGCCACTCGCGCTCTTGATAGTGACAACATTAGCTGCCAGGGCAATGGAGGGTTCTTCGGAGGAAGTCTCTTCGACGCCCGCCTGCATCACTTCACTCGCCGCTCTTCCTCTCCTGGTGAGGGGTCCGGGCTTGGCGGCGAGCCTGGCCACTTCTTCGGGGTCGGTAGGTAGAGCCCCGTACCTATTAGAGAGTCCTACCATATTGCAGGTGAAAACTCTCCAGTCCCCATTTCTTTTCGCCATCCTCCTTGACGGCTTATTCAGGAACACTAGCCTATGGAAGATCGACCGTCGGGGCGGCGCTTCCTCCCGCACAGGGGACTGGCATCACTCCTCCAATCGGTTCCTTGATTATGCGCTGGGCACAGGTTGGATTTCTTCTTCCTCCCGAAAGGCGGAGGCCACTGCCCCTTGTAGTCTCTGACGACCCATAGGGGTGCTACCCGGGCCTCTGAGGTAGTTTCTCATGCCTTCTCAATCCCTTCCCACTCCTGGTCGGGGAGAGCGGCTGGTGGTTGTGTGTCGGTGGCGACAGTAGGATAGGCGTAAGTTGCGAACATCGGGCGATCAGCATGGTGACGATGCCTACGACATTGGCGACGGGCATTGGTGCGGACACCCGAGCACTTGACCGGTCCGGGCCGGCGAGCCACCGGTACCATACCCGGAGCACCACGCGAGTCACGGCAGGTTCCATTTGGCTCGGAGACAGCCTGGAGATGCCCCCATGAGTCTCATTATTTATGGCATTTATTTAGACTTTATTTGTGTGCTATGTGTATTTATTTCATTGTATTCGATCCCCAACTTTCCCCCGAACTTACCTCTGAGGCAAGATCAGTTCTCCCCGGAGGTGGAGAAGTATGCAGCGATCTTGTTAAAACACTGCAGTCCACGGAGGAGCTAGTGACCCCGAAGAACATCGAGCGAAGCCTTCTCCAGCGGTTGTGTCCAGCAAGTATGGGCACCAGGGATCAATTCTTTATTACGGGCGATGAAGCCATCTCCTTTCCCTGACCTTATCTTCCTTTGCGCAGAAAAGCAGCAGCCGGCTGCGGAGGAGGAGCTTGTGATGGAGTGGGAGATGATAGACCTTGGCGACGACACGACTGTCGCTGAGTCGCAAGCTCTCTAGGGGCGCTCCCAAGCCCGGGATAAAGGCAAGGCGGTGGCCCGAGAGGGGTCTTCTAGTCAGTGGGGGTCCAAGCGCAAGGATCCCGTAGAGAGGATGTTGCGGGATGTCGTGAAGACCAAGAAGTGGGCCAAGAAGGCTGGGGCTGTCTCCGCCATCAAAGGTGGCTCTGACTTGGCTCTCCCCTCCGTCAGACTTGCAGGGGCCGACCCTGGGAGGCCGGCAGTCCCATCCAACGAACAAGAGGGGGCCGAGGAGGCCAGGGCCAGCTCTATGGCCGAAGGCAGTGTTAGCTCGGCTCTCCCCTCTGCGGGAGTTGAGGGGGCCGAGGTCGGAGCGGACGACTCCAGGGGCATGGCCGAGACTGGAGAGTCGAGCGGCATTTTGGGCAGAGACATCAAGGCAGAGTCGACGGAAGCCGGGGGTGACGAGGAGAGGTGACACAGCCTCAACCAACCGAGGTTAGAGGGACGGACAAAGTAGTGGCTCGATTCGGGCCAGCCGGCGGGGCTCCTGAAGAGCTGTCGCTCGGAGGGGGAGCCCCTATTCTGGCTGCTCTCAAGAGGCTGGGCATCCGGGGCCCTATGTACCAAAAGTGTTGTGGCATAGCCACAAAGATAGTGCGAGGAGGGGATAGGTAGCATTCTCCAGCGGCAACCCTTGAATTGGTAATGGAGGGGGGCCTGATCCAAATTATTGATCTCTTTTTGATGATGTCAAATGGGGAGAATAATTTGATATGAGTCTGCCTTTTGTTTGTGTATAACTCATAGTGTTGCCATCATCAAAAAGGGGAGATTGTTGTAATCTTGTTGTTTTGATGATGACAAACACTATGAGTCATGTGCATTATGTCATATGTGTTTGTGTTGCATTGATGTGTTTGTGTGTCGTATGTGTTTGTGTTGCATTGATGTGCTTGTGTTGCCTTGATGCTGTGATTTTGATGTGACTATAATGTAGCCTTGATGATGTCAGACTCTAGGGAGTACTTTCATAGTACATCTGTGAACATTTAAACATCATGGCCGTTTAATCAAATGGGTTGCATGCATAGTCATATAAGCAAACATGTTGTCTGCACAAACATGCTTCACTGGTCTGAGCATACTCAATGTCGGAGCACATGGTCCAAGCATTTTCAAACCAGGGTCAATGCACATGTTCATCTTATTGCATGAAGGTCGATCCATACAGACTATCATGCATAATCAAGTCAATATACATTTTCACCCTGTACATAAGGTTAATGCATGTCACTGTTCACATGCACATAAGGTCGATCTATATTATTGTTCATTGCATGAAGGTCGATGCATGTTCTAGTCCTTGCAAAGTAAGGTCAACGCTAGTGTAGACCTTGTGCCTATACAAGGTTGGTGCACATCGGTATTGTGCTTATAGAAGGTCTATGCACATCTGCATTGAGCATGTAGAAGGTCTGTGCACATGTCCCTTGTGCAAAGTAAGGTCGATGCACATTGTGTCCTATGCAAAGCAAGGTCGACGCATATACATTGTCTAGGTCTGTGCACATGCACTATCCAGGTCTGTGCACATTTGCATTTAGCACTGCCAAGACTATGCATGTACTGTAGCATTCACCTTTAAAGTCTGAGCACATGTATTGTAGTTAGCACACATTCATACTTAAGGTCTGAGCACCTTCTCTAGGGTCGGTGCACATGAACAATGTGCTTGCAAGAGGTCTGAATTGGCAGCACAAAAATCAAGGTGGAACTCAAGGCACATAAAATGAGGCTACTGGCAGCACAGAAATCAAGGCAGTTGGCAGCATAGAAATCAAGCGGAAAGCTTCATGATTGATCAAGTCGGTGCAGTGGCTAGCTACTGTTCACACAGATAGGTCGACGCCACTTCAAGTCATGAAGAACTAAGGTCGACGCACATGAACATTTGAGGCTACAAAGGTCGACGCACATGAACATTTAAGGCTACAAAGGTCGACGCACATTCAGGCCTTGAAGAGATAAGGTCAATGCACACCAGCACTTCAAGAACAAAGGTCGGTGCACATATGCATATTGGACAACTAAGGTCGATGCATGTTTTGCCATCATTGCCAGAAGGTCGATGCATGTTTTGCCATCATTGCCATAAGGTCGGTGTATGTATGCATATAAGCATATAAGGTCGACGCACATGTAGAAGTCTTGCATTAAAAGGTCGATGCACATCTGCACTGTGACATACCAGGTCGATGCACATGTAGGTCTGTGCATGTCTAGGGTCTATACATGTGATGCATCCAAGTCTGTACACATATCAGGTCTGTGCACATGCAGGTCAGTGCACATTTGCACCTAGTCATAGTAGGTCGTGCATGTTTGCCCTTAACGTAGGTAAGATCTATGCATGTTTGCCCTCAACGTAGGTAAAGCCTGTGCATGTTTGCCCTCAACATAGGTAAGGTCTATACATGTTTGCCCTCAACGTAGGAAAAGTCTGTGCATGTTTGCCTTCAACATAAGAAAGGTCTGTGCACATATGCTTTTTTGTTCAAGATAGGTCTGTGCACATGTACAACTAAGGTCAGCGCATGCTTGAGTCCAACGCAGCAAGGTCGGTGCACATTTTGCCTTCAACATAAGAAAGGTCTGTGCACATGTGATCTATAGAGGTCTGTGCATGTTGCTGAAAGTCCGTGCACCTATGCTTTCTGCTCAGAAGGTCCGTGCACATGAAGACCTTCAACTCTACAGAGGTCGATGCACCCATTCCAGTGGCAAGCTTCAGCCGAATTGGCGAGGCCCCTACATCATCTGCGACGCCTACGAGGGTGGGGCCTACATGGCCATAGACCACAAGGGCCATCGACCCTTCCCGCCTCTCAATGGCAAGCACATAAAGCTATACTATGCAACAGAACACGAGTTCACATGCCACACCGGATAGTGCGCACACTCCCAGTCTCAGCCCTCGAAACTGGTCTTCTCTCCAAGAAGACAGAACTAGACATTCTTTCCAGTCCTCCTCTCCAGTCAAGCCAGGGGGCTAGCCAGGCCCCTTTCAGAGTCATCGTCAGACGCCCTCAGAAGATAACTTCTCACTTTCGTCCTTGCAGTGACAAGAGCGGGGGCACCACTGCATCAACCACAGCTTAGCCGCTAGGCTCTCAGGTAAGTAAACAAAAAAAAAATAGTAGCAAAAACAACAATAAAATTGGGGCTAAAAATATAGGTGCCCCGGCGGACCCAGTCGTTCCCCTCCACGAGGAGTCAGCTGGGGGCAAAAAGGCCAACAACCTAGCTGAGGTGAAACACGCAAGGGCGCCTCAGGCAAAATTGGAAAATCCCTCGACGTGAAAACCCGCAAGGGCAAGTTGGAAAAAGCCAAAGGGGGTCAGCTCCGATGAAAACCTGCAAGGGGGTGGGGGTCGATAGCGGGAAAGCTCCTCTTCCCTACCAGTCAGGGTGGTCTTTACCTACTCTCTAGTAGGCTGCGGAATCTTCCCGCATCAATCGATAGTCAACCCACGGTTCCAAGCCGGTGGCTCGACACCTCCCAGCATCCCTCTGCATCACTCGCTCTAGTCTCTTGTCGATACCAGCCGGCACGCGGCATGCCAGCAGAAGTCAGTTCCAGCGAACCCCAAATCTCTGCCATCACATTATCCTGTACACTACATCTGATCCAGTATTCCCTACCACACTTGGCTGAGACAACACATCCCTCGGCCTCATAGGCCCCAGAACTCGTAAAAACCTAAGGGTAAGGGTAAAACCATGCCTAATTACCGTGATTGAGTCGGCATGAGTGCGGCGGGCTCTCCTCGCACGACGTGGCTTTCTCCGGAAAGTGGTTTCCGAGTGGGCCATGCTTATGGCCTTGGACTATGAGACTAGTCACCCAGCCTGGGGCTGGAGTTTCCCCGCTTTTCCCTTGGATAGGGAATTGTCTCGACAGCTCGTGAGTCGCCTCGGTATTTGTGCTACCAGGGTTTCAGACCTAGGGGATTAGGCTAGATTGACGGCGCTGTGCCGTCACCTACAGCGGTCTTGACCCGAGTCTCGCGACTTAAGGACCGTTGGGTTATTAGGTCTAGTGGGTTGTCCAGAGTCTGGTGGCCGCCAGCTACTTATTTTCTCGCGTTACTCGAGATGGGTGCGTGCGTGATTTTCAGTGTTCACGTTTTGTGAGCCCCCACTAGTCGTAGTATTCCGACACGCGTGTGGTCCCACCAGGGAGTGGTGGCGAGGCTACCCCGAGAGAGACGATTTTTAGGTTGGTTATCGTAGGGCCCCACGTCTTGCAGCCAGAGTCTGGTTGAGGGAAAAATCAGTCAGAGGGCCTGACCTAGGACGCATGGTCTGTGTGTGCACGCGTAGCTGGGGGCAGAGGATACGCGCTGACGAGTGCGACCCCAGCTAGTCCTTGTTCAGTGGTTACTAGTACGATGTCTTGGCCTCCGCCTGGGGTGTCGTAGGCAGACACCTGAGGCTGCGAACTAAGTCGTCAGTGGACGCATCCGACCTTGCTTCTGGTGGGCGGTACTCCTGTCACGTGACGTTAGTTGTCGTGTCGCAGGTTTCCGTTTCCCGTCTGCGAGACAGAGTTTCGTGTGTTGTCTGGGTGTTCTCCCGGAGTTGAGGTCTAGGGTTTCCGGTGAGCGTCACCGAGGGCTTCTCCCTAGACGGCGTAGAGTTCACGACGGCGAGGTCGTGACTGCGTTTTCGGACCGCGTGGTTTCGGAGTGGGCCTTTGTGTGTGAGCACAGGCCTCCACGATAGAGGTGTCGTGGTGTTTTCCTTGTAGCGTGAAAATAAGGTATTTCGACAAAAAGGTTCGCTAAGGGACAAAAAGGTGGGTTAAGGGCCAAAAATGTGGGTTAAGCATATTCTAGGAAAAGGGTGGAATAAGTTAACCAGAATACAATCAAAGTAATATTATTTATTTTTTGGTGCACCCTAACCCGGGTTATGGTATCCCTCTTAACCTATTCTTCTATCAAAGATGCCCTTAAGGATTATTCTAATCATGGTTTTTGACCCTAGGAGTAGGGCAGATTGACGACATGATGTCATGTTGTACGATGGTCTTCACCCAAGTCGCGTGACTCAAGGACCGTTGGATTTGTAGGTCTAGCGAGTCGTCCAGAGTCTGGAGGCATCGAGCCACCCGATACATCATGTCACTCATGACGGGTCTAGGCATGACCTTCAGTACTTAGGTACTTCCTCTCTATAGAGAGTGTCCACATTTGGTGACCCCCCACTAGTCGTAGGTTGCCTGGGCACACATGTGCCTGCCTACTAGGGAGTTGGTAAAGAGCTATACCTGAGAGAGACAGTTTTAGGCTGGTTGCCCGAGGGCCTCCTACTGTGTCAAGTCGAGTTTGGGCCAGGAGGAAAACCAACTTGAGGGCTAGACGTAGCGTAGTTAGTCAGTGTGTGCACACGTGGTCAGGGACTTTGGACGCGTGCTGACGAGCTCAACCCCAACTAGACCCTTGTCCTGCGTTCTTGGTTACTTGTACAGTGTCTCAATTTCGGCCTGGGGTGCGGACTAAGTCGTTAGTGGATGCATCCGGCCTTGCTTCTAGCGGGTAGGTACTCCCATCACGCGACATGTGACTCTCGTGACTCGAGATTTAGTTTTTCCATCTACGAGATGTAACTGTTTAGGTTGCTTCAGTGTGCTTTCCCAACGTAGTGATCTAGGGTTTTCGGTAGGGTAACCAAGGTCTTATCCGTAGATAGAGTAGGGTTCACGATGGCAAGGTCATGACTGTATCCTCGGACTACATGGTCTTGGGTTGGGCCTTCGTCCGTGAGGATGTGCCTTCATGATAGAGTTGTCGTGGTGTTCCTCATATTGGCATAGCCAGGGTTTTTGTTAGCTTGGTGGTCCCACAACTGAGAGATCGGGGTTTGCTTTTCATGCCATTAGGAGTAGCTTTTAGAGCCATGGTTCCATCAGCTACCGTGTTTACTATTCTTGTTACGATTGTCCCTTCTGCCGTTGCTATTACTGTTGTTGTTGTTCTTGCTAGCGCTGTTGTTTACTACCTTTGTTTTGTGGTGGGGATCCATGGGACCCCTATTGAGCCAATAAGATGAGGCTTACCCTATCTTTTCAGGTGTTGCAGTTCCTCCTCGAGGTTTAGAGGTGCAGCACAGAGGTTTGTAGTTTCCAGCTTGCCAGAACCATGGGTGCACCTGGCATTGAGTATGTTTCTTTCCCTGTAAACTATACTTTGTTAGACTGGACTCTGTAGTTACATATTTAATTGACAATGTAATTTTATTTTTTGATATTTAAATTGTTATTTATAATTGTTATCTATATTATTTTAAATTTCAATATACCTCTACACTCCTAATAACCCTTCTGAGCCCTCCGACTCGTGGGTGGTGGGCCAGGATTTGAATGGTATCGGGTTATTCCCAGTATTCGGATCTGGGATCATTATAGATGGTATTAGAGTAGTGGTTGTAGACGTACATAAGAATTTGAAATAATTACAATGATCAGGGTCCATAAGGTCCCGTACAGTCAGCAGCTGGCATAGAGTTTTGTGTTTATTTACCGCTTTGCTTCTCGCGTGAGAGTTAGAGTGCGCGACATTGGCGCTGTGAAGGTGGTTTTTGTTTTCGTCGTAGGGCCGGCATGGGGCCTGAGGAATGAGATAGAGAGCTTTCTACCCTAAAGGTGGTGTCCCCGATTGTGCTGTGTTGGGCTGAGTTTTGCTAGCAAGTGTAAGTCTCTGGTCCTGCATTTGAGGAATCTGTGACGTGGTTAGGTGGCTGGCGTGGATTATCTATGGCTAGGTTGCTGTAGGTGTGCCCTAGAGGTGTTAATATCATTTTGGCCACCCCAGCTTGAGGTTTATCCAACCTCTAAGGTTTGAGGTCATGGCTTGAGGTGGCAGATCAGATGTTCTGATCGAGAGATGTGCTTAGGCGAGTGGAGGAACTTCCTTTTGAGCCGTTGATTGTCGAGCCTGATTTTTCTGTCATGCTCTGTGATGTCGGAGATGACGTGCCAATCCTGATGATTTTTACAGATTTCGAGGCAGGATTGGGTAGAGTTGTCCCAATAAGTTCTTGGTCCTGCACTTCTACGTATGAATGTAATATGTTAGTCCTAGTTTTGGTTCGAGATTGTGTGGTGGTGGCTTAGTTCGTGGCCCAGATTATGGAACTGGGGGCCATTGTGCACCGCCCTAGATGTGCTGTGTGAGACGACAGAGAAGATGTGAAGGTTCTACAGTAGATTCAGGATTTGAGGATGAGTGTTGTTAGGTGTCGATCATGGTTCGTGTTGTGGCTCTTGGCGTAGTGGTCCGCGTGCAACATCTCGGGAGGCTGATGTTTTGAGGTTTAGGAATTGAGAATGGATTGGTGTTACTAAGGACAGATTCAAGAAAATGATGTCCGGTGGCTAGAGGTGTAGTAGCCTCCGAGGCTGACATCTTTCATGGTTTCTTTGCTCCTCGATAAGTGTATTGGCGTGTTATGATTCCGGGATCAGAGGCAGGAGTAGGATGGGAGCACGTGGTAGCAGCTAGCTCAACCATTGTGGCAGAGTGTGGTTGGCGATCAGCAGAGCTAGTGATCGAGTCATGGTGAGTTTCAGTTTAGGGAATTACAATGATGGTGCACTGGGACTTGCTGCGAATGTGGTCCGATGGGACACTTGACAAGTGTTGTCAGAGGAGCTGACCTGACGGTAGTAATGATTTTTCCTGGTGCTATAGGGTGAGGTTCCCAGCGTGCGTGAGGTTCATGGTCAGGTCATGCATGAATATATCCTCATTTGCAGGAGGTATTTTGGTTTCTCCTTGGTTGGAGAGAATTGTGTTATGCTAAGTTTCATCATCTTGCAACACGTGTTCAGATTGGTTGGCCTTCTCTTGTGTGTCATGAAGTCTGTGCGAGACGTGTTTTGTGTTTTGGCAATATGGTTGCCTGTGAGAAGTGATGCTCGACAGGAGCACCACCCACTAGAAGAACGACCGGATGCGTCACCTGACGTCTTACACCGCGTCACAAGTGTCTAGCTATAATGCCCCAGGCGGAGATAAGACACACTCAGTAACCAAAGTACCATGAACAAGGACTAGCTGAGGTCGCGCTCGTTAGCGCGGGTCCGAACCCTCAGCTCTGTGCGCACACTCAGACCATATGACCTAGGCCTATCCTCTAGCTAGTATTTCCTGCTAACCCCGGACTAGGCTGTACGTGGGAGCCCTGCGGTAACCAGCCTACTCACCGCCTCTCTTGGGTCAGCCGCTCCACCACTCCTTGGTGGATCAGCACAGGTGTGCCGTAAGAAGGCTACAACTAGTGGACGTGCCACCGTAAGGAAGAACTGACTCACAGAAACCATCGTCAAAGAAATAGGACGGCACACTCTCGGTGCAGCACAGAGCCTGACGGTCCAACCCTGGGCCGTCACAGGCTCTGAGGCACCCACCCTAGGCCGTCACAGCGGTCCGACGGCCCAACTCAGGTGCATCAAACACTCAGTGCTAAATCGACTGTGACACGTCAATCCTGGTGCGTCATAGTCTCTGACGGACCACCTCTGGTGCATCAGAAGACGGAATCAAGCAGGATGTGACGCACACAACTTGGGGCGTCACAGTCTCTAACGGTCTTACCCAGGCGCGTTAGAAGCTGGGGAGCTCTGACGCTCCCCCACAGGCACGTCACAAGGCCCTGACGCACCCAGCCTTGGGCGTCACAAGCCAACAGTGAAACAGGCTCTAACATACTACCCCTAGCGCGTCACAGCGCCTAACAGACCAATCCTAGTGCGTTAGGTGATGGGCTACGTCAACTTCTGACGCACCCCAAGAGGGGCGTCACAATGTTGTAACGCGCCACCATGGGCGCGTCACAGCACATGTGACCCCAACGGTCAAAAACCAACGGTCGGATCACTGTGACGGACCAGCCCAAGGGTGTCACAGTCACGTGGTGGTCTATCGTGGGACCGTCAGACCCACGGCATGCTTTGGCATGATGGCTCTTGTAGTAGGGCACTTTTCCTGAGGCATAATTTTTAAGCTAATTCCGTGGGCTCCCGAACTCATCGTAGCGTCTGCGGGGCAGAATACTAGTTAGAGGCATAACTTAATGGTCTACGGCCAGTGTGTACACACGAGGTCAGGGGCTTAGGACTCACATCGACAGACGTGACCCTAACTGGTCCTTGCAGTGGTGGTTTCTACGTGGGCCTATGACTCGGCCTTAGCTGTGGTAGACCACGTTCGGCTGGTAGTCGAGGCACTTTTGGAGTGAGTTGTGGTGTAATGTAAGACGTCAGTGGACGCAGCTGACTGCTCGTCTTTCGAGTCATGTGTTGTGTGACTCTCGACGTTTCTCATGCGTTGTGACCTCCCAGGTTAGCCCTTTTGTGGCTGCACTCAAAGTTGATGTCCTGTCGCATGCTTGACATTCTTGTCATGCGTGTAGCAGTGTGCACGACGTCCTTGTCGTGTTGTCTGTCATTCGTGTCGGTCGTCCGTCTAGCCTTTGCCTAGGTTTCTTTTATCTGTTTTGTAGGTTCCTTGCGTAAGCAGTTCGGCAACTCCTGACTTTGTCAGCTCCGAGTTGCCCTCCTGCCCTTGCTTGGAGTAGTTTGGGGTAGCGAGGTTAGTTCGGTAGTCATTGTCTGGTACGGCTTCTTCCTCCCCCTCTTCCTTAGCTTGTTCCCTACTCCTGCTTCATGTTCTGTTTCCTTTACAGCTTTGTAGTTTAGCTTTCCTGCTTTACTACTTGCTTGCTGTTTACTGTTACTTGCCTACTATTTTTAGTATGTTACTACGTGTTTTCCTCGATGTGGATCTGCGTGACCCCTACTGAGCCAGTGACACGAGGCTCACCCCTACTTTTCAGGTGGTGGTCATTCGTTCGGCTTCCGTGTGTACCTGGGGTGCTTGCTCGTAGCGTCTAGTTGTGGCCAGCTGGTACCCTTGTCGGGCTTCCCCCGACTCTCTGGTACGTCTTTTCTTTTCTGTCGACTGTTGGATTTGAGGTTTGTCGACATCAAATGATGCTCTGGGGCATGGGGAAGGGTTTCCCCTTTGTTTCCCCATCACCCAAGGGTGATCGGGGCGTGGAATAGCATTTTTGGGCCATTCTCGCCGTTCTCGGGTTACCGGAATAGAAATGGTCCTAACAGGAACTGTTTTTGTTAGAGGCGACCCTAGGTGGGATATTTTCTGACCTATAGTGTTGGTAGGATTTGCAGTCATTTGATAGACCGCCTATAGAGTTGAACGGACTGGTGTGGACTGCTATGCTCCTTATAGCGGTCAGGCCAGGACCATTTACAAGCTTCGTAATTGTAGGCCTGTGGCGGCCTGAGGTAGACCGCCTGGGTCCTAAGCAACCTCACGACTGAACAATGTTGTGGGTAAGCGGTCAGGCCAAGATCGTCTAGTGCACCCAGTGTAGTGCATCCGTGGTGGTCTGGAAGAGACCGCCTTGCTTTGTGTGCGGCCTCGCGACTGGCCGCTACTCTCTGAATAGCGGCCAGGGCAGGATCGCCTAGTCATGGTGCGGCCCAATGGTGACCGTCCCTTGACCGTCTGTTCCTGGGTAGTTGCGGTCTGATGTTGACCGCCCAACAGACTTCGCGGTCTATGGAGGACCGCCTTTCGTGGTGATGGTCTGGGAGTGACCACCCAGATCCTGGAGGCGTCTAGGTCTATGCGCCCCTGGCTGGACCGCCATGCTAGGATATGCGGTCCGAGCCAAACCGCTTAGCTCTTGGACGGCCCAGGGAGGATCGCCTCTTGGCTTTCGTGTTTTTTCGTGCTCGTTTAAGTGTGGTGTGAACCTCGGTGGACCTGGTTGTGACCCAGTGGTCGACCTTTGATCTCATGAGTGTTCCGGGCGTCCCGTGTGATGGGGGCATCCCTTGCCCCTCCACATTTTTTCGAAGCTCAGATTGTTCGTCGGCATGTGCCATTATGTTTGTCATGTTTTTATGAGTCTAGTCATGTAATTTTTATTTTATTTGAGTCATGTATGTGTCATCTTTCTTCTACTGCTGGTTTAGGGTGTTTTTCCGTGATTGTTGATGTGATTTTCATCGACATATGTTTCTTAGGTTCTGATGGTGCGTCACCGGAAGGCACGGATTTCCAGGGAGGGAAATGGTGCTCCTCCTCTGGTGGTGGTTGTGATGGTTTATGCACCCGAGATGAGCCAAGTTTCAGCAGTTCCCGCCCCTATTGTGGAAGACTTGCCGATTGTTCAGCATGGAACGCAGAGTGAAGCCGTGCTGCCTCGTTTGCCGTCCGGAGTAGGGCAGGTGATCTCTCAAGTGCATACCCAGGTTGAGTCCACTTAGCCAGGTGTGCAACATCACCTTGTCCCTCAACCGATCGGGCAGTTGCAGCAGGTTTATCTGCCGAGTGTCCCCAGAGTTCCTCCTGTTGTTCCCACTGACGATGGTGCTTCTTCTTCCAAGTCCAAAGGCAAGAGGTTCCAAAGATTCAAGAATAAGGGACGTGAGAAGCGGCGTACCCAACAGTCTTCTGCCAATGCTGTTCCATCATCAGTTCTGTCTTCTCAACAGCGTCAGGGACCTGCTATCTGTCAGCCTGGATCATGTGCAAGGTGTGGTGGTAGCCACCTTGGTAGGCCATGCTCTTTGTCGGTGGTTTGTTTCCGCTGTGATCAGCCGGGCCATGTTGTTCGAGACTGCCCGTACAGATCGATACTAGCGCAGTTCTTTTCGTCGGCCCAGCCATAGTAGCCTCAATTCCTACCTGTGCCATCGTAACCTCAGCAGGACTCCCTAGCGTCTCAGCTTCCTCGTGCTGAGTAGTGACATCCTATCTTTTGGAAGGTGCATTTCTATTTTTCAATTAATTAATTTGTGTCTTAATTATTTCTGTTGTTTGAGTTTATGTAATCTAGTTATTTGTTAATTGTTTATTGTGGTAATGTTGTTTGTGTATGATTGTGGTTTTCCTTCTCTTGTCCTTGTCATTTCACACGTTCTACTTTCTCCCTCGTTTCTCTTTCCCCTCTATTTTTCTCGACGCGGGGCGCGCGACCGAAAGGGTAGCAGGAGTAGGGAGCAACTAAGTACAAGGGAGCTATAAGGAAAGGGAAGAAGCCGTACCAGACGAGCATGACTACCGAACTAACCTTGGCCCAAGAGACTACTCCAAGTAGACACTACACCAAACAAGGACAGAAGGGTGAACTCTGAACTGGGAAAAGTCAGAAACTTATCGAGCTGTCGACAAGACGTCAGGCTACAAACGAAGACCCGCAAGGACAACCAACAAAGCCTAGACAAACAACAGCCAACACAACTAGAACGTCCGGCACACTGTCCTATGCACGACCAGAATGCCATGCATGTGATAGGACACTGACCTTGAGTGTAGCCACAAGAGGGCTGACCCGAAAGGTCACAACACGCAGAAAACACGAAGAGTCATGGACCATGTGACAAAGCAACCCCTCACTAGAAGAAAGGCCAGACGCGTCTACTGACCCAACGCCTATGAAGGCAAAATCTCAGTTACGCTCTGGAATGAACCAGGAACAGAACTATCATATCAAGAGCTAGTCAGGGTCACGCCCGTCGACGTGAGTCCAAAGTCCCTAACCACGTGTGCATACACTGGCCTAGACTACTAAGCCAGGCCTCTAGCTAGTTTTCTCCCTCCGCGGATGCTGTGGTCGAGGGCAACAATACTGCCAAATCGGGAGCCCACGGAAACTAGCTTAAAAATCACATATCGGGAAAGTGCCCCGCTATAAGAGCCGTCACGCCGAAGCATGCCGTAAGGTGACAACTAGTGAAGGCTTACGAGACACAGGCTCCGAAATGTGAGTGCTGAAGTACAGACAAGCTAATCATGCACTGTCACCTATACATATAGAGCACCAATGGCAGTATAGGAACTGTCGACAGACTCAGGACAAGGCAACTAGACCTACTAGCACAACGATCCTTGAGTCACCTAACTCTAGGCCAAGATCGTTACTCACAGTAAAAAAACCGCCAATCAGTCAAATCTTAAGCCAGAGAAAATGACACTCCGATGAAATGACTCACAGAGACTCAACCCTAACAACCTCCACTCAGCATTGTCGAGTCACCCCAGGTTTTTGGTTGAGCGTCGAGTGAGTTGCCACCACTATTGGCCCGATCGGGTTACGAATTGCGCTTGCAAGATAGGTCTGAGGTTGTGTCACATCAGGCACCTACGATACAGGGAGGCTCGGATAGCAAAAGCACCAGTCTCGGGAGGGAAGGTCCTCTTGGGGATAGCCAGGATTGGGGCATCCTCCCCGAGTACTCCCACCTCTGGGGTCACACCGGCTGCCTCGGATCGGGCCGCCCCACCCCACACCTCCACAGTTTCGGTCGGCTGGGATTGGGTTGCCTCACCTTGCAACCCCTCAACCTTGATCGGCTCAGACCGGATCCCTTCGCCCTAAGCCCCCTCCACCTCGTCCGGTGCCCCAGCCCCAGTCGCCTCTACTTGGGACCTAGCCGCCTCGGCCATGGCTTCTTCGGCAGTGACGGCCCCCTCTGACTCGACGATCGGGAGAGCCAACAGAGCACCCCCCTCGACCGAATGGGGGACATCCGCCCTCTTTGCCTGCTTTCGCTTGGCGGTCACTGCCCTGATCGAGGACCACAGTAGCTTTTCCATGGAGTCCTTGTGCTTGGTCCCATGGCGCTCGGAAGCACCCTCCCGGGCGATCTGCTTGCCCTGATCTCGGGCACGAGAGGAGCTTCCGCTGGGAGCAGACTCTTCATCCAAGACGATGACCTCTGGGCCGAGCGGCATCACCCCCTCATCAGCCATCCACCTTGCGTCTGGACAAATAAAAGCAGATAATAAGAAGGAAGTTTACTTGCCTAACCCGGAAGCAATACAAGACCCTAAAGCCCTTACCAAGAAGCACCACGTGTCGAGAGGGATACTCCACGATATTCGCTTCGGTCATCAACTCGGCGGTTGATAGGCGATTTTTCTGAAGAAGGGCAGCCTTCTCCTCTACCTCCGGGGAAGCCACCGCCTGCTTCAGAGGAATGTTCAGATGGAAGTTGGGCACCGTCAGGAAGGTCCAGGACTCAAACAAACCCTTGCTTTGGCATTTAACCAATGCCGATGAAAAAACCCGTTTTCGGCCATTGTCATCATCGAAAAGATCGGCCGACATTCTCCCTTAGCTCGGGCCTTTCGTCCTTGCTAATGAATAAACCTTTGCTTTGGCATGTAACCCATGTCGACGAATAAACCTGTGTTCAACCCTCATCATCATCGGTGAGATCGGTCGACCCCTTTCCTTAACTTGGACCTCTCGTCCTTGTTAATGAACCTACCCTTGGTTCGACATGTAACCCATGTCGATGAATAAATCAGTGTTCAACCCTCGTCATCATCGGCGAGATCGGTCACCCCCTTTCCTTAATTTAGACCTCTCGTCCTTGTTTATGAAGCTACCCTTACTTCGGCATTTAACCAATGCCGACGAACAAACCCACGTTTGGCCCTTGTCATCATCGGCAAGATCGGTCAACATCTTTCGACCCTTGTCACCATCGGCAAGATCAGTCAACTTCCTTCGACCCTTGTCACCATCAGCAAGATCGGTCAACTTTCTTCGACCCTTGTCACCATCGGCAAGATCGGTCGGCGCTCTCGATCCTTGTCATCATCGGCAAGGTCGACCAGCATTTCCTTTGACTTGGAACTTTTGTCCTCGTCAATAAACAAACCACCCTTGCTTCGACATTTAACCCATGTTGATGAATAAACCCTACCTTAGTTTCTTGTCACAATCGGCAGAATCTATATACATACTCATGAGTTGGACCTCCCGTCCACGTCAGTAAGTTAGCCTACCCTTCACTCGGGTCTCCCGCCCCTGTTGAAGACTGAACATACTGTGGGTTTCTTAGCAGCTTTGCCACCATCGACAAAGCCCGCTGATGAACCTTCTCATTTCTATGGCCCTATCAGAGCCCTACACATTCGTCTCCTCTACCTTCGTCCCACCTTAGCCAATGATTGGCTCCGAGAATAGTTACTCCGCGGTGGAGTGAACACCTCACCCCTTCGCTGAAGGCGTGAGCGCTCTCCTGCCCTAGTAGCTCGTGCATGGACTCATGTTCGGACCAAAGACATGCACGGACTTAAGAGTGCACGGACATGCACAGACTTCATATAAACATGCACGGACTTAGTTCAAAAAGTGCACGGACTTTATAACACACAAAGCAAAAGCTGCACGGACTTATGTTCAGACCTAAGACATGCACGAAACAAATATATGCATGGACTTGATGAAAAGTGCACGGACTTCATTCGATGAAGTATGCACGGACTTAGTTTTCGACACAGCCAAAACCTGCACGAACTTGGTTCGTGCCTAAGACAAATATGCATGGACTCAATATGCAAAGACTTACAAACACACAACCTGCACGGACTTGGACACAATGTAAAGAACGTGCAACTAGCATGAACTCTAAATTAAACAGTGAGACAAAGTGCACAGACCTCATGAGATGCATGGACTTATTAGTGCAGTCCAATAGAACAACCCTATATCATGACGAACACAGACACAAACATGCATGCTGAGTACAAACGATCATAGGCAAAGAGCTTTTGCGAGTACTTGCCAACTGAAATGTGCATTTGCTTTGCCTTACCCGACTGATAGAGAAAGTGTGCACAGACCTCTCAGGTGCAGGTGATGACTCAACCAATGTGATCAGTTATTCTTTGTCCATCTTGACCTTCGTTGACTATCCTGCATTGACTTTTGTCCTCAACACAATAAAGGTCATAGTCATAGCAACCTCATGAAATCATTAGGATTATGGAACAAAGAGTGACCTTGTTGACCTCATGACCTGCGTTGACTATCCTACATTGACTTTTATTTTAAGCACATTTAGCAGTCATAAAAGCTTACATCAGGGTTACATAAAGAATGACTCATAATATTGACAATATCAAAACCACAGGGACACAACAATCTCTCCCTTTTTGATGATGGTAATATTATGAGTCATTGCAATTCTGAATGACGACAAGCCAGTAAAACCTTTTGACTAAACACAACAGAATGCATCAAGATGACAAGGGACATACATGAGATGCAGCCAACAAAATTTTTGGTAGGAATGACAACATGTTAAAAGATAAAAGAAAGCAACAAACAAATGGAGCAATAACACATTAAAGGATGAAAGGAAGTAACAAACCAATAAAAAAAATATGAACAATGGTAAAACACTTCAACTAAGGCGGAGAACTATGGAATGACGTGAACAGAACCGGACCGGATAACGACTAAACGATTTGAACATTCGTGCCATGAGAACAAAGAAAGAAAGATGACTGTAAGAGAAAGGAGGGAAGATTTTATACAAAACCGTGCAAAGTCAAAGAAGAGAAGAAAAGAAAGGCCTTAAGAGAATGGGAGAGGAGTGAGCCCCTCGTCAGTTCCACCCGATACATACTCCAGTCATCTCAGCCCTTCCCCAGACAAACTAACACCAACCCTAGTCCCAACTAGCACAGACCCCACCTCAACCTTGCACTAGCCTAACCCCTAACTAATACAGACCCTACCCCACACTAGCTCAGACCTTGGCCCCACACTAGCACAGACCTCGTCCAGCTAGCATAGACCCTGCCCCAACTAGCTCAGACCTTGGCCCCACACTAGCACAGACTTCGTCCAACTAGCTTAGACCCTTGCCCAAACTAGCACAGACCTTGCTCAAACTAGCTCAGACCCTTGCTCAGACTAGCTCAGACACTTGCCCAGACTAGCATAGACTATGCCCCAACTAGCTCAGACTAGCTTAGACCTTGCCCGGCACGCCTGTGCCTTCCCCACTGGCACACCCTAGCTTGGCCTTCCGCGGCACACTCTAGGCCTCTCTTCATCGGTACACCTCCCCGAACTTACCCGACACACCTTCCAGCATCCTTCGCCAGCACACATACCCTGTCCTGTCCAGCACACCACCTTGGTGTCCCTCGCCAGCACACTCGAGCCCCCCTTCACCGGTGCACCCCAGCTAGGCCTAGCCCGGTACAACCCTTGGCTCCCTGGCCGGTACACCCTTAACCCCTCCTCCAGTGGCACACCTTTGACCCCCCCTTCAGTGGTACACCTTTAGTAGGGTTCACCGAAAATGGCAACCATTCTCGATGTAATTAGTGTCAAAACGACCGCTGGGATGTTAGGATCCCATTCCTGTAAGTTTCGTGTCGATCGGTTGTCATTTGGGGCCGGTAGGAGTCCGGGAACCCTGGTGACTTATTTAGGGTCGATTCGTTGGAATTGCCCCATTTTCACATTTTAATGCGTGCATGCATCATTTTTCGACCCCAGGTGTGTTCATTGGTCGTGTGCGTCTGTTTTCCCTACGCTTCGGCCTGAATGGGGCATGGAACGAGCCGATTCAACCATTCCACTATTTTGTTCACCGGGTTTGTGTAACGGTCATTCCAGTGTCCGTCACACGTGTAACGATCGCACAATAGACAGTTACATTTCGTTGGTCATTTCATGCTCTTCGAGGTAGGGTTGGTGTGATGGACCAGCATAGGACCATCACATGGCTGTAACGCGCCTATGGTGGTGCGTTACGTGCTGGTGGTTTCCGAGGACTATGGCTGTCAGTCCCCCGAAGATCGTGTCTGCCTCGAAGATTATGTCGATCAGTGCACCCTGATGGACCTCTCCTTGTATGTCAGGTTGTGTAACGCCCCTGGTCTGGTGCGTTACATGGTTCGTGTTAGGCTTTTAGGCTCGTTGGCCTTGGCGCCCCTGTCTTGGTGCGTTAGGTGGTGTAGCGCACCTGGCTTGGTGCGTTACGTGGTTCGAGTTGTAGTTGTAGGTCTGTTTCCCCTGACGCCCCTACGCTAGTGCGTCAGAGCAGGTAACGCCCCTATGGTGGTGCGTTACAGTCTTTTTGATTGGCCGTGATGGCCGTTGTTCAGTTCTGTGTCTATTCGTGTGTTGGTCTATCTTAGGTTTGTGTTCTAGGGCGGTTTCTGTGTGTCGGTGGTTTCTGGATCGGTCAGTTCAGGTGGCTGGGTATGGTCTTTTCCTTGACTGCGATAGTTCCCTAACGACTTGATCTAGACCTGCCAGTGTCTTTGTCTCTGGTCTTGCAGCGGCTTTCCTTGACTGTCGTGAGTTCGCTAGTGTGACGTTGCCGACTCATTGGGCTGCTTGCCATATTAGGTCCAAGGGAGTCGTGTCACATCAGATGTACATGATTAAATCTAGAACGAAGTATGCCTTAACAATCACATAGAATGTGGGTAGAAGAAATGATCCAAACCACACAACTCAAACCACAATGCACGATGAGTTTTAAGGTGGTTTGGATGCAACGACGAAAACCCTATGTCTACCCCTCACCAAAACCCGATGATACTTCACTGCTGTAAAACAGCACGGGGATAAAACCCCAACACGGAGATACACTCCAACCGCATATGCAGGATGATGCCTACCCACACACACAGGGACGTGCCCCAACACATACACATACACATACACAGAGACGAGGTCTCCAACACGATCCGACAATGGATCAACAACACACACACTTGCTGCAACAGACGCATCACTCTACACACAAGAAGAGTTGGATCAAGGTAGATCCACACACACACACGTAGATCTAAGAAGACCTACGCACACACACGAATCTGAACTAGATAGCCACACACGTCCACGAATCTAAGATGATCCCCACACACATGAATGTTTGCGGTTTACTAAGAACACAGACTTAGGACTCAAAACATAAACACAATGAAGCATAGTTGAGAAAAACTCTTGATTTGATCTTCCCCTGAATGTATACTACTGATCTTTGAACGAGGCTTCAATCTTCACTTGAGTGGAGCTTGAATGACTTCAGATGGATCTTGAGAAACCTTATTCTTTCACCCTTGAGCACCCTTCCCTCGAATCCGTGCTTGCTTATTTCTTCTTCTTTCTTCCTTGGGTAGCCTTCCCTTGAATTCTTGCTTGCTTAATTCCTCACTTCATTGGAGGTTGTTGGCTTCAGATGGACCTTGAATAGCTTGGGGATGGATGAAGAACTTGCTGCATGGAGTACTGTTCACAGAGCTACAATAGCTTCTTTCTCTTTGGACAACCTCCCCTTTGATCTCTCCAAGTTCTTAGGGTTTATCACCCAATCTAAGGTGCCGATCTGCGAACATGCCTGCTGGGATGATGCTGATCGTCCTGCACGGTACGCTGAGCACGGACGTCTGAATGGAGTGCCGTCAGTGCTCAGATGAAGCCAAGGGAGTTCTGGTATGTTCCTGAAAAGTTGATGTCGATCCGAGGTTGCTGGAAGGCGGGGCTGTCCAAAGAAGTGGACCTACGCAATTTTGTCTGTAGGATAGTGTTGCGCAGTCGTGGTGCAGTCGTCGGTACACTCTCTGTAGAACTCCAAATGAGGCGGGACCAACTCAGTGGGATAGAAGACAGGGAGGCCTATGTACCCTCAAGAGATGGCAGCCATTGGATCACTGAGCCGGGCGTGGTTGCAGAAGTGGCAAGCCTCAGGTTCCTGGGTGAGCAGCCAGACAGGGAGTCAAAGGCCGTCATGGAACTTTCTGCACCGAAGGTGGAACGGGACAAAACCACCTGGGTTGGTTTCGTGTCATCGAGGGGTACAACTTTGGTGAAGATGCATTGGGCCTAAACGGAGCAGAGGATGGAGTTCTAGGGCTGACGTGGCTGCTGTCTGTCCTGGGGAGACAGAGACTTCTGAACCTGGCACAGTCGCAGCAAAACGGACGCCCCGGGTGGTGGTGTTATAAAAAGATGGCGGGACCACCTCTGGATCGTTGGTGACTCGAGGATGAAGAACTCTTCTGAAGAGAGTTCTGGACGGTTCACATGGGGAAGATGGTGCCGCCGTTGCCAAGAGGTCCTCAGAAACTGGTGCGGTTCTGGTGCAGTTGCACGGAAACGCCCGACGCGGTCGATGCTGATGATGAATCGAGGCGGGACCACTTCCGGAGCGTAGCTGGTTCGACGTAGGATGACTTTACAGAAGGCCACTTGATTAGATTTGCACTGTGGATGCTGGGAGATCTTTTGCAAATTGGACTTCTGATGTGACACGACCTTAGACTTAGGCAAACAAGCACAATTCGTAACTCGAACGGGCCGATATTGGCGGCCAACTCACCCGACACTCAACCCAAAGGAGTATATGAAGGATTATGACTTCACCCTGTCTTATTAGCCGGGCAGGATGAATGTCGTCGCCAATGCCTTGAGTCAGACGGTCACGGTCAGTGCCTTGATGTTGAGGAAGTGGAGGCTCTGGGAACTAGTGCTCGAAGTGTCTTTCAGGCTCAAGATTCCCTAAGAGCCAGGGTTAGCAGTGCTCGCGAGTCTAACTGTCACCCCTACTATCCGCCGTCAGGTGATAGAGGCTCAGCATGCAGATCCTAAGTTGCCTCAGATTTTGGCTTTGGCCGATGTGGTGCTCGGTGAGGACAGTGCTGTGAGGTTCCGTGGCAGCCTGTACGTCCCAACCGAGGAGCAGGTTCATCGTGCGGTGTTACGCGAGGCTCATGGGAGCAGGTACACCGTACACCTGGGTGCGACGAAGATGTATCGAAACTTGCGGAGGCAGTTCTGATCACTTGGCATGAAGAGAGATGTTGTCGAGTTCGTGGCCAAGTGCCTGAACTGTCAACAGGTGAAGGCGGAGCATCAACGACCAGGAGGTATGCTTCAGCCCTTGGTGGTTCCCGCGTGGAAATGGGACCACGTGGCCACTGATTTTGTGGTGGGTTTGCCAAGGACTCCGAGTGGGCATGATACCATTTGGTTGCTTGTGGATCGGCTGATGAAGATGGCTCGGTTGTTGCCGATCAGAGTCAGCTGGAGTCTGCCCAAGCTGGCACGTTTGTATGTGGAGCGGATCGTACCCCTGCATAGGATTCCCATTTTGATCGTGTCAGATTAGGATCCGCACTTCACATCTAGTTTTTGGAGGAGTTTTCAGAGGGCTCTAGGCACCGAGTTAACTTTTAGCTCGGTGTATCATCCTCAATCAGATGGTCAGTTAGAGAGGACCATCTAGACTTTGGAGGACATGTTGAGGTCGTGTTGCCTGGAGTGGCAGGGGAGTTGGTTTCATCACCTACCATTAGTGGAGTTTGCCTACAACAACTCCTATCATTCGAGCATAGGGATGGCTCCCTATGAGGCATTGTAAATGGGTTTTTGCCTTTGTGTTTTGGCTTTGTCTTGCAGGAGAGCATGATATGAACGTGAGGCCCTCTTCATCTAGCTGGCTGGAAGGAGAGGAGGTCGATCCCATAACGTTTCCCGCACCCCGTTCTTCAAACGCGATCAAGTCTTCATTTTTTTTCAAGGTACACGACGCCGTTGCACTCTTTTCTTCATCCTTGTGGTGTTAACCCTTGGTGGCGATCACGGTCCATTCTTCTATCTCTCATCCCTCTTTCTTCATCATCTTCCATGTCTTTTCATGCTATTATGTTATTAACATAGTTAGGGGGTAGGGTAAAAGGGAAAGAGAGATAAAATTATCAACACCTACGACAAGCTCGTCAAGTAACAAGCCTTCAAGCAAGGTGACCTCGCCATGATCAAGGAAAGGGAAGTCATGGTAGGGCGTTCCAGTGGCAAGCTTCAGCCAAATTAGCGAGGCCCGTACATCATCTGTGATGCCTATGAGGGTGGGGCATACACGGTCGTGGACAATAAAGGCCACAAACCCTTCCCGCCTCTCAATGACAAGCACATAAAGTTGTATCATGCACCAGAACACGAGTTCGCGCACCACGTCGACTAAGGCGTACGCTCCCAGCCCCAGCCAGCCGAACCGGTCTTTGCCTCGTAGGAGAGCGAACCAGTCACTTCTCCCGGCTCTTCTCTCCAGTGTAGCAACAGGGCCAGCCAAGCCCTTCCAGGATCACCGTCAGACATCCTCGGGGCTAGTCTCCCGCCTTCATCCTCGCAATGACAAGAGCGAGGGCACTGCCGCGCCAACCATAGCTCAGACATCAGGCTCTCAGGTAAGAAAAAGAACATTAAAAACATAGCAACAAAATGGGGCTAAAAATAGAGGTGCCCCGATAGACCCAGTCTTTCCCCTCCATGAGGAGACGACTAGGGGCAAAAAGGCCAGCAACCTGACTGAGGTGAAATCCCAAAAGGGACGTCTCAGGCAAAATTGGGAAACCCCTCGACGTAAAAACCCGTAAGGGCGCGAATTACATAAGATATGACTCAATGAAAGGGAAATTAACATGTGATAACATAGTCGGACCTCCTCAAAGTGATGCAGGCGATCCGAGTCAAAGAGAGCACTGTGAGATGCCCTCATCATAAGGCCTACACCGGACGATTTTAGCATCGATCTCAACGATGATTCCAAGGACTCGACAGTAGCTTTATCATCGACATGGGATAAATGTCGAAGCAAAGAAGGGTTTTATTTTAGCAGCAAAGACGTAAGACCTACACTAGATGATTTTAATATCGATCCTGACGATGATGTCAAGGACTCGACGGTAGCTTAATCATCAGCATGAGGTAAATGCCGAATCAAAGACGGGTTTTGTTTTAGCAGCATAGGCGTAAGCCCTACACCATACGATTTTAGCATCGATCTTAACGATGATGTTAAGGACTCGACGGTAGTTTAATCATCGGCATGGGGTAAATGTCGAAGCAAAGAAGGGTTTTATTTTAGCAGCATAGGCGTAAGGCCTACACAGGATGGATTTAGCATCGATCTTGATGATTATGTCAAGGACTCGACAGTAGTATAATCATCGACATGGGGTAAATGCCGAAGCGAAGAAGGGTTTCATTTTAGCAGTATAGGCATAAGGCTTACACCAGGCGATTTTAGCATTGATCCTGACGATGATGTCAAGGACTTGATGGTAGTTTAATCATCGACATGGGGTAAATGCCGAAGTAAAGAAAAATTTTACTTTAGCAGGATAGGCATAAGGCCTACACCGGATGGTTTTAGCATCGATCCTGATGATGATGTCAAGGACTCGATGGTCATTTAATCATCCGCATGGGGTAAATGTCGAAGCAAAGATGGGTTTCGTTTTAGCAGCATAGACATAAGGCCTACACCAGACAGTTTTAAAATCGATCCTGACGATGATGTCAAGGACTCGATGGTAGTTTTGGACTTATCAGTGGGACGTAGGGGAAGTATCATGCTAAGTGTTTCCATAATAGGGTTTGAGAATAACGATGCCTTAACATTATCTCCCCACACCACTATAGCTCCAGTCCCGCTGCATCGGACCCCCTCTTGGGTGTCCCTAAGACCCTTGCTCCTCTTGCACGAGTAGCAACGACAAGGAGGACGAGAGGAGGTGATAGTTGATGCCCCCGTCTTCCATCGGAGGTGTTGAGTCAGGTGCTACGGTTACTACGTGGTCATGGTGGTACTAGTTGTGGTGGCCTTACTCGCCATCAAGTTTACAAAAGGGACAAACAAGAAGTCTGATGATGTCTAGGGGGCCCATCCTACTCTGGCCGTGTCCTCTCTGGCCAAGACCTCTGTTTAGGCCGAGAAGAAGGATGCCCCCCTTGACATCATAGACACCTACCTCCCTATCTGAACACACACACTCTCTCTCTCTCATCCCCACCTCTCCTCCTCCCTTGCACCCCCTGTTGGCCGCCACCCTCTCCATGTCCTAGAGGAGGATTATGAGTAGCCATCAACATAGGCACCTTCTCATCGAGACGGAGGCACAACAACGGGAGACACTCTCTCTCCCTCTCGGGACACCCACCGACGACCTCTATCTCGCCCCACGTGTAGCCCAGTTGGTGCTCTCCCTTTGGGCGGCCCCTCTCTTCAAGTCCCCGTGCCCACCTGCCGTTGTCGCCATTGAGGTTAGTCTCTCTCTCTCTCTCTCTCTCTCTTCCCATGACCGTCTCGTCTATCGTCGAGCTCTCTCCCCCCAACTCCACAATCCCTGCCATCACCCACTTAGTCTTCTCCTCCTGCTACTCTACCATCGTCAACACCATCACCCAGTTATTCACCTCCTCCTCCACTCCCAACGCAATCACCACCGCCACAGTCCATTGAGTCACCTCCTCCTCCTTCCCCTGCCACCATCCACACCACTATCTCTCTCTTCCTCTGGGGATGCCAATGTCGAACGGGAAGACCCCCTCTATCGCCCTCCTCCTTGTCGGCACCAGAGAGGGCAGCCTTTGCACATTCTTCTCTCTCTTTATATTTTTTCAATAAAAAATAGACGTGAGTGAGTTCCCCGGCCCTCCTAGGACCATCAAAGTCTACATGGCAGCATTGCATGATAGGTCCAATAATGGTTGCCCCGGTCCACCTTTGCATAGCACACACTTTACACCCGCACCACACCATAGCACATGGCATAAGCATTCAAGCAAGCATCTAGCAATGAGCGGTGAGGTTCATGATGAGAGGGCAAAAGCTCGCGAGAGCCACTTGGAGTCCCACATGGACAATCTAGTGATGATGATATGGGAGTGGCCCTACCCTAGGGTCCCTTTCGAATTAAGGGCACGAGGACTTAGACCTTCTAAAGTTTCGAGTGACTTTGGCAACACGGCTTATGGGTTGGACTTACTGATGGGTTCTGGGATATACCCCACTTCCCATGTGGTGGACCCGACACCCTATAAGGGCACCGCGGTGGATCCTAGTGAGTTGCTCGAGCCTCTACCTACCTTTGAGAGTGACACCTTCGGAGAGTCTCCACAAATCAGCTTGAGAGCCCGACGTGAGCACATGGAGGAAATACTAGGCAAGCAGGGTACCATCGCTAGCAAGAGGGTGTGCCCGAGCCACCTTGAGAGGCTGAAGAGCCATCCCCCGGCTAAGGACGCGAGGTTGAGTTTGGAGGTCATGGCTCGACCAGAGCTGCTTTTGGGGACCACTTTCCCGGTGGACCCATACTCGACGGGGTCAATTTTTCCCCACCCCGAGAGTATGATGGGAACATCTCCAGCCCTTCCATATTTTTGAGGCTCCTGATGCTCGCCAGCAGTACTACATCTTGTTCGCCACTTTATTTCAAGTCATATGATGTATTTTTCATTTTCTTATTTGAGTCTTATCATGTAATTTCCCTTTTATTTGAGTCACATACCTAAGTTAGTGAGTTATTTACCTATGTTAGAGTCAATTAGGCCCCTTTAATCACCCTTGGACACATTTGGTCTTTAGTGTAAATGTCAAGGGTATTATGGTCCTGTAAAAGTATGGGCTCCTATAAATAGGACCCTACTCTCCCATTTGAAAACTAATGAGAGGGCTGTGATCATGATGGGATAGCCAAGAGTGCTTGTGTGTGATGTCTATGTGTGTCTGCGTGTGTGTCATGTCAAGTTTCAGCAACCCGGTGAGACCAGGGGTTGACACGTGACTTTGTGTGTGTCTCGGTGGCTTTGTCCAATTTGAGACCGTGTTTTGGATGCCTCGAGGTATCGTTTTACCATGGTTTGCGTATCCAGATGTGTTGAGGGTTCTCAGTGTCCCCTCAGGTCTTGACGTGTCATTTCCTCTGACAGCGTTGTTTCCTCTGGCTTAGGAGTAGATCGATTAGCGGCTTGTCCCACTGTCCGTGACGATCTTGCCTCTGAGTCGTCTGACTTAAGGATCGTTACGTGAGTAGGTCTAGTTGCATTGTCCTGAGTTATCGACAGTGGCTGTGGTGCCATTGGTACTTCGAAGTACGTGCGACCGTGCTCTCTTACCTGTCTGTACTTCAGCACTCGTGTTTTGAGTCTCCGTGTCCTGTGAGCCTCAACTAATCGTAGCCTTACGGCACGTTTCGACGTGACGACTCTTGTAGCGGGGCACTTTCCCAATTTACGGTTCTTAGGCTTGTTCCGTGGGCCCCCGGTCCAACCGTAGCGTCCTTCGGAGGGGGAATACTAGCCAGAGGCCTAGCTTAGGCAGTAGGCCAGTGTGTGCACACGTGGTCAGGGGCTTTGGACTTGCGTCGTTAGACGTGACCTTGACTAGTCACTCGCATTATAGTACTGTTCTGGTTCTGGCAGTGTCTTGGTCTCGACCTAGTCCTTGCGGTAAGGTACGTGGACAAGACTCTAGTAGGCGCAGCATAAGACGTCAGTGGATGCAACTGGCTGTTCTTCTGGTGGTGAGGCACTCTAGTCACGTGGCACGTGACGCTTCGCGGTTCTCTTCGCGTTCCTCGCACGTCGTGACCTTTCCAGGATAGCCTTTTCTTGACTTTTCCCGAGGTCAGTGTCCTGTCGCATGCACGACGTTCTAGTCATGCGTGGGGCAGTGTGCACGACGTTCTAGTCACGTGTGCTCGTTTATTTTTGTTTATTTTATTAATTATTATTATTATTATGTAATTTTTTATTAGAAGTTCCCATGTTTTATTTTTTATTATCATCCATTTATTTGTTTCATGCTTTATTGTGGAGGAGTGGGCCGCTGGAGGGTTAAAAGGGGGCTAAAGGAGCGTGCCGACGAAGGGCTAAAGGGGCGTGTCGGCCAAGACATGGCCGAGTGTGCCGGGGAGGCTGAGGGGTAGGAGTGTGTCGGGTAAGGCCCGCTGAAGGGTGTACCGGTGAAGGCCCATGGGGGGTGTGCCGGAGACGGAGGGAGAGACGGTGTGTGCCAGTGAGGGAGAGAGGGAGGGAGAGAGAGATGGTGAGGGAGAAAGAGAGAGACGGTGGGAGAGACGGTGAAGGAGAAAGAGAGAGTCGGTGAGGGGGAAAGAGAGTGTGCCGGGCCGGGATGGCCAGGGGCGTGCCGGCGAAGAGAGCTGACTGGGTGTGCTAGTGGAGGGACACACGGTTGAAGGCGCCAGGCGAAGTGTGCTGGTGAAGGGAAAGGATTAAATGAGCGAGGCAGTGTATCGGAGAGGGCCGCCCAAAGGTGTACCACGCTGGGGGTGTACCGGTGAAGGTGAGGGCTAGAGTGTACCGAGGAAGGCCAAGCTGGGGTGTGCCACTGGAGTGCAGGCTGGGGTGTACCGCTGAGGGCACCCCTGGGGTGCGCCGGGGAAGACTCGCCAGGGTGTGACGCTGGAGCCTGGGCTGGGGTGTGCCACTGAGCAGTGGCTAGGCTGGGTGTGCCGTTGAAAAGACACCAAAGTGTGTCGTTGAGGGCTGACCGGGGCGCTGTTTGTGACGCGTTTAAGCCCGTCACGAGTACAAGTTGTGGTTTATTGACTTTTCTTCGGGGCCCATAGATTGTGGGCTTCCTGGTAGTTAATTTATCTTCACTGTCGTGACTCCAGAGACGACTTCATGGCAGTGTGTGTGTGTTCGGAATGTACGGATGGGACATCTTCTCTGCAGCTTCTTTAGTTGGAGTTGTTTGTTGATGCTAGATTAGTCGGGACATATGGACGTGTGATTTTACACGTCCACAATGGCGCAGGCAACAAGCGGCGAGGACCGGAGCGTGGATCTGGAGGAGGTATCGTGGCAAAAAGTTTTGAGGTTTCGTGAAGAACTGGCCGTGGAACGAGCTATTTTCGGCACGAATCGGCATCAGATTCGCGTGGTTTCTTCAAAAAAAGTAGGGGGACAGATCCCTAACTCTTGTACTTCATTTTCTCATGATTATGTGCCGAATGGGGCGAGTTTGAGCTGGTTTCTTTTTATTTGGTCTAAATTGTATGTTTCAGAGTGTGAGAGGAATCCAGCGATTTGGGTGGCGATTTTTGATTTAAATGCTTGATTTCGAGCTAATGGTATGTCGAGGAGTGTTTCCCCTCACTTTCATCGTGTTATCTCGCGATTTGAGACTGGGATGAGGCCGAATGCATTTTGTGAGTGGGATGGGTGTGTGTATAGGGAAATCGAAGGAATCACCCTCTTTCTTGGTCTTTCCTTTGTGCTTTTGAGTCCTTCCGGCGTGTGGAAGGCATATGAAGAGTTCTTGTATGTTTTCCCCTTCATTCGAATCGAATGGGGCATGGAGCGAACAAATTTGAGCTGGGTTCGCGAGGGTTCGGATTGGAACAAGGACGCGGTCAGCTTCTCAACTGCGTTAAGCTTGTGGAAAAGGACGCGGTGTGAACATATACCATGTTCATCTTTGAAGCCTATGATGAGGCGGTCCTGGTCCCGATCGCATGACCAATTGCGACTTGGCTGATCGTGGCCCTCCAAGAGACTGCGATCACATTAACACGGCCAGGTCCCTAACCGCGTTCCCAACCGGTCGATAGGCCCATTCTTGGCCTTCCAACCGACCTTTGCTCGACAGGTCGACCGACTTGTGTCCCAAGTCGACCGACCTATGGCCCAGGTCAACCGAGATGAAGGCTTTTCAGCCTGTTTGAGTCCCATAAGTTGGTTTTCACCCTAGAACATAGAAATTAGTATTTTATTCACATAAACCCATGAAATTTGGGCCATTTTGGCCTTGTGAGGGTGGTGGTCGCCCAAGAAAGGATTCACGTAATGCGAGGTTTATAGATTTCCTATGATGGGTGTAGCCGTATTCACGCCTAGTTTCCACGTGGCTCGCGTGCCCGTCGTGGGTTATATACTACGTGAGTCCTGTGACCGCAGAGGGTCATATCCATATGAGTTCCCTGATCGCAATAAGTAGTTATTGTGTGAATCTAGTGGGCCGGTACCCACTAGTTTCTGTCATCCGATTGTGGGTAGTTTTCTTAGCACTCATGGTGTTATACCATGATTTATGGTGGTTTGCATGCTTGGGTACTCTTTTCTCGAGATTTTTGTGAGACCACAAATGATATAGTTTCGACAGGATTCTGTGAGACTGCGAAAGATCCTAGTGGCCGATCGTGATTGGACCGGGCAATACCACCTAGTGTGTATGACGCTCCTTATTCATAGGCGAGATTGCCTGAGTGTATGTACCTTTTTTAGGACAAGAGTACATTGTTGACAGATGCAGTGACGTGTACCTCGTGTCAGGTAGCTGGACATGGCTGTACTGATAGGCGTAGAGGTACGGATCCTAGCCAGTCCCAAGGTGTGGTGTGTGTGTGTGTGTATCCTCTGCTCCTCCCGAGACTGGGGTGTGGGTAGTGTATATGCATATGAGACCTTGGCACAGTATAAGATGTCAATGGACGCATCTGACCTTGTTGTGGATACTTAAGTAGTAGACCCTATGCCAGTGAAGGTTAAGTTACCAACATCATTGTCGTGGCCCTTCTGACAGACGAGCTAGTGTTGCCCTGCGTGTGGGGCATGGTTCTCTCACTGGTTCTATATCGAGACCGACATTTACCAGTGTTTAAATATCCTCCAGAGGGTGGAGCTTACAGGTTTGGCCATGTGGTCTTGTTAGAGGTTCTGTTAGCAAAGACAGGTTGTTACGACCATGAGATTTAGGATAGCATAGAGGCTTCGTGGTTCCTTCGTTTACGGTCCTTGTTGCCCCGATCACTATCGTTATTTTATCATTGTTGTTATTACTGTTACTACTGTTATTGTTGTTGTTACTGCTTACCGTTTTATTGTGGTGGGGATCCTCGGCATCGCCGAGTCACCCACGGGTTCGGGTGAGTGCCGTGTGAGTTGGCCGCCGACTTCGGCCCATTCGGTTCTCGCTTGTGCTTGCTTGTGTAGGTCCGAGGTTCGTTTCACATCAGTCGGGCTGCAGATGGAGTGGATACTGAGTATCCGATCGGCGATGCTGACGTTACACCAATCAGTGATGAGTTCCTTGGAGCCGTACTACCCACATCAGTTTGCGAGGAACTTTGGGTATGACCAGGGGATCCCGTCAAATAGGGAGTTCTCTTTGACAGGCAAGCAGTACCGGGGCAAAGACACCCACTGTCTTGCGACAGCATGGTCAGACTTCTACAGCCGTCGGGAGCCAGAGCAGTTCCCCAATGCCGGGGCAGGGATGTCGAGGGAGGTTCGACGTTCACTATGCTAGGTGGTGGTTTGAGCATAGCCACCTGTACCATCAGAAGGCCTTCGCGATCTGGAAGGCGGAGGAGAGTTGCTTGCTGAGGGAGGATTTGCCTCCTATTGCACTGGACAACGGGTACCTGAGGACCCGCGTTGCTCAGATCCATCGATAGATCGAGCGAGTTATGTAGCGGTGGCCCCAGGGTAGCTGGGGTTCGACTTCTGGGAGTTGAAGCAGTGGTGGGGCACTGAAGCCCCTGGTGCAAACTTCGGCGAGAACAGTTGTAATATCCTAGACATTTTGGATCCTTATTTTCGGGTCCCCGATCTATTTTCTGAGAGTGTCCCGGCTCTGTTGTGTCCAAAATTACACTTCAGACATCTTTCGTGTTCAGATCGGTGCGATCCGGGGTCATTTCAGAAGTCCGGAGGCGTTCTACTATTTTTTCCACGCATTTTTTCGATTGTCGACCCGATTTTTGACAAATCCTGCGAAACTCCACTGCGGGTGAACCGAGTCGTTCACCCAAGCGAGAGTGATACCGTTGTGATTAGTGCATTCCGAGGATCACGGAAACATGATTTTTTAATTTTTGATATTTTTCTAAAAATCTGGATTTCCTATAAATAGGGTGCCTGTAGTTAGCCAAGATGTATCAATTTCTGGAGCTGACACAGGGCGAGATGTCAGTGCTGCAATATTACGATAAATTTATTGAGTTGGGCCGGTATGCACCTCATATATTTACCGCTGAGACTATGAGGACTCAGCAATTTTTGCGCGGACTGAAAGCAGAATTGAGCCTGCCGCTGTTCGCTACACGTGTGACTGAGTTGGATTCTACATATCAAGCCGCTGTCGCATTAGAGTTGGAGTTGGCGAGGACTTGAGGTTTTGCTCAGACTGGGATGGTTCCGTCGGCCGTGCAGCATCAGCCACCCCACCAGTCATCTACTTCAGGAGTTTCTCCCGCTTTCTCTCCTATCGATAGTGCATCCTTCCAGCAATCTCAGGGCAGAGGTTTCCGTCATAAGAAAAAGAGGAAGAGGTTTGATCAGCTGATGTTTTCTGATCCGACTCAGTAGTCTGGTTCTTTTGTTCGGTCGCGTCCAGATTTTGTTACTTTTCAGCCAAGGTTATATTCCCGGTGTGGTGGCAGTCATCTGGGTGTGCCATGCTCTTTGCCGGTTGTGTGTTATCGTTGTGATCAGTCGGGACACATCTCCCGTAACTGTCCGTTGAGGCTGCAGACGGTGCAATTCTCGCAGACTTCGCAGTCGCAGCAGCCATAGTTCCATCTTCCGCCGCCGCCTCAGTCTCAACCGTATTAACTGCCAGTTCCTGCACCTTCTCAACAGTCATCTGCCGCTACTCGTCTGCCGAGAGCCAGAGTCACTCACATCACTCGTGCGGAGGCGTTGGCGTCTAATCTGATCGAAGGTACGGTTTCAATTTATGATCGCACAGCGCATGTTCTTTTTGATTCAGGTGTGACACATTCTTTCATCTCCGAAGATTTTATTACCCGTATCGAGAGACCGGTGAATGAAATTTCCTGTGATATGCTCGTGGAGTTGTCGTCTGGCGATTTTATGTCTACTCCTATGTGCTTGGAAAATTCTCCGGTTATGGTCAGTGGTCGGAAGCTGCCAGCGGGTTCCTCAACCGTGCAGGTCCGACGCTTCCCTCGCGTGGGACGTACCCGAGCTTATTTAGAGTCCCAGTCGGTGTCAAGTCCCGTGGGCCCGTCCCGCATCAAGGGGCATCAGAGCCAACAAACTAAAACCCGGACAAAAGGGCATGTAACGGCCCAGTAGGGACGCGTTACAGAACCCTGGTGCATGGGGGTTGGTGCGTTACAGCAACACCACCCAGCCGAACATCGGTCAAACAACTGTAACGGCCTCATGGAGGCACGTTACAGAATGCTGACGAACGAGGGGAGGTCCGTCAGGGCTAACCGATCGACATGGTCTTCAAGGTAAACACGGTCTTCGAGGCAACTGACAGCCACAGTCCTCGAAAACCACCAGGACGTAACACACCACCATTGGCGTGTCACACTCATGTGATGGTCCAGCATTGGTCCGTCACACGACCCCAGCCTCGAACGACCTGAAACGACTAACAGTTGTGGCGGTCTATCGTAGGATCGTCACACAGTGTGATGGTCTCTAGTAGGACCATTACACCGATCCGATGAGGAAAAATAGTGGAATGGTCGATTCGGCCTGTTCCATGCCCCATTCATGCCAAAGTGCAGGGTAAACAAAGCCATACGACCACAGAAGACGTCTGGGAGCTAAAAATGGCACATGCACACATCCGATCGCGAAAATGGGGCAATTTCAACGAATCTATCCAAATCGGGTCACCGGGGTTCCCGGACTCCTACCGGCCCCAAATGACAACCGATCAACATGAAATTGGCGGCTACGGGATGTTGACATCCCGACAGTCACTTTGATAGTAATTATACTGCAAACTGTCACCGTTTTTCGGCAAACCCTACACACCCCAAAAATAATAGTTTTCCCTAAACTAGCATGATCTCACTCGATAGGGCACCAAACCGCGATAGAGACAGGGGAAACGTGTAGAACGAAGTGGCGATCCATCTCCCTACCTCCACCGAAGAAATCAAGTGCCAAAGCGACTAAACCACATCGAAAACCACACATCATTGCATGCACGCTTTCTCTTCATTGTCACTTGCTTCTCCTCACTCTCATTGTCATTTTCACACACCCACCCATGTTTTTGGTGCCCCTAGGGGTTTAAAAACCTTCAGGTGAATCCCCCATTCATGTTAATTAGTTCAGTTTTGCCATTTCTAGCGTATACTACACTTCATAGATCTAATTTGGGTTTTATTTTGCTGGTTACACATTTTTTTGCAGGTTAGGAGCCATTCAGCACGAGGCCCACTCTTTCTGGCCGGCCGGAAAGAGTGAAGGAGGAAGTCCCCACGACTTGGAGGGAGGTAGAGTAGGGCGGTTGGTTGTCGGCCGTTCATCTTCATCCTGCGGCTGATCCAGAACCGCACTACTTGCGTTAGGGGGCCTGAAGAGATCCGCACAACCTTAGGCGGTTCGTCATTAGCCGTTCATCCTCCTAGCATTAAGCAAAGGCGAGTGTCCCCCTCTTTCTCAAGACACGGCGTGTCTATTGCGTCCGGGGTCTTGGGTGGCGATCACACAGGTTTTATCTCCACCTTACTTTTCTGGTTTCTTAGCTTCTTTCATACTTTCCTAGTCGTGAAGCAAAAGGTGGTCTGATTTCATTATCGGTACTTTCAAAAGAAGAAAAAAGCCATTTTTCCAATCAACAACGTGATGCTCACCATCAAACTTATGTGGCACGTGATCTCAGGAAGGGCATGTGAGTAACACACAAATCCAGGAAGCTTATGATTGGGCACATGATCCAAAGGCGAACCATCTTAGAAAGAATATGCCACATGGACTAACTTTTCATCAGCCTCTAACACGTGGAAAGCACTTTCCAAAATCCTCTTGGCAGGATCAAGCTCTCCACACGCCCAAAGCGTGAGCCCGTGGGACCTAAAACTGAAGCCCCATAAAAGGCTCTCCTACGATCGAAATAGAAGATCGAGACGAAAGAAAGAGGGGCGAAAGTTAGAGAGAATACAGAAGAGTTGCATCGATCGAGGATAAAAGAGAAAGAGAGCAGTGGAGAAGGAGTGTGACCTCAGCTAGTCCTTGTTCTGTGTTCCTGGTTACTGTGCGGTGTCTCAGTCTCTGCCTGGGGCGTTGTAGGCAGACACCTGAGGCTGCAGACTAAGTCGTCAGTGGACGCATCCAGCCTTGCTTCTGGTGGGCGGTACTCCCGTCACGTGATGTGAGTTATCGTGTCGTGGGTTTTCGTTTCCTGTCCGTGAGACGGGGTTTCGTATGTAGTTTAGGGCGTTCTCCCAGAGTCAAGGTCTAGGGTTCTGGTGAGCGTCACCGAGGGCTTTCCCCTAGACTGATGTAGAGTTTATGACGGAGAGGTCATGACCGTGTTTACAGATCGCGTGATTTTAGTTTGGGCCCTTGTCTGTAAGGATAGGCCTCAACAACAGTGGCATCGCGGCGTTTTCCTAGTAGCGTGGCTAGGGCGGTTCGTAGTCTGGTGGTCCCCCAACTACGAGATCGGGGCTTATTTTTCGGTACAGTAGGAGTAGTTGTAGAGCCGAGATTTTAACGGCCACTGTGTTTACTCTTCCTACTGTTGCTGTTGTTCTTTTCTGTAGTTATTGCTTTCCGTACCGCTGTTATTTTCGATTGGGGTTCCGCGGGACCCCTACTAAGCTAGTGATAGGAGGCTCACCCCTGGTTTTCAGGTGTTGCGGTTCTTCCTTATGGTTCAAGGATACTGCGTGGAGATCCTTAGCTGTCAGCTCGTCGGGTCGAGTGTTCACTTGACATTTGGTGTGTTTTACTGCTTTAGACTGTACTTTTGTTGGACTGGACTCTGTTACAGTTAGTTGTTTATTTCTGTTATTATATCTGTTGCCCTGTTTTATTTCCTATTTCTGTGTACACCACACCTATCCTTTTAACCCTTCCGAGTCTTCGGACTCGTGGGTGAGAGGCCGAGGTTCAAGTAGCGTCGGTTCCTTTTCGGTACTCAGATCTCGGGTCGTTACAGTTGGTATCATAGCCAGGTTGTGGAAGTACATGAAAATTCGAGATATTACAGTGATCAGAGTCCATAAGGTCCAACCTGCATGGACTTTGTTCTTCAATCCCATGCACAACCTGCATGGACTTCATTCTTCAACCCCGTGCATATGCTCGGATTTCGTTCTTCAACCCCGTGCATATGCACGGACTTAGTCCGAACTTGCATAGACTTCACTCCCAGTTGCACGGACTTGTCTAAACATGCGTGGACTTCACCCTTAACCTGCATACATCATGCATGGACTTCGATGTAGTTGCAGGAATAGTCTGCATGGACTTTGTCCAACCCTGCATGGACTTTGCCTTCACCCTTTGCACGAACCCTATACATGCTGTATGGACTTGTCAGGATCTCCCATGGACTTTGCTTACCCATCTGCATAGACTTAAACCCTTGAATCCTTGCATGGACTTTCCCCCTCTGTTCAAAACTTGCACGGACTTCGCATGCACTTTGCATCCAAAACCTGCATGGACTTGACCCTATGAAAATGCACGGACTTCATCTAGCCCAGTTGAAACCTACACGGGGTTTGTCCTTCACCGGTACACCTTCCAGACCTTCACCGATGCACCCCCTTTAGCCCTTCGCCGACACAGGCCTTGAAGATCTTCCCCGGCACACCTATCCTTGGTCCTTCACCGATACACCCTTCCTGCCCTCACCGGTGCACTCTTTCAATGCCCTTCACTGGCACGCCTAACCCCAGCCTTCTCCGGCATGCTCCCAATGCCCTTCGCCGGTACACTTGTCATGTCTTCACCAGTGCACCTTTCTCAACTCTTCACCGGAACACCCTGTGGTGGCCTTTCACCGGCACGCCTCACCCACTCACGCACTGGTACACCTGCCCTACTTCTCCCCGGTACACCTTTTGAGGCCCACGCCGATACGCTCAACCCCCACCTTCGCCGGTACACTCTCCCAGCGCTCAGCCAGGCTTCGTCGGCGCACCTCTTTCTTGGCCTTTCAACGCCCCACTCTTCCACAATAAAAATACAAAAAAATAAGAATGAATGAAATTCAGGGAAATATGGATAAAATGCACAAAAAAAAATATTCTTTATCCATTCCTGCCTCTGTTCTGTTCTTTATGCAAAAGGTTAGGCCACTGTGATTCTAAATGTAAAAAAAATTGGATGGCAAACTTAATGATAACCAGGATGGATCGCCCCCTACTACTGATGAGTTGATGAAGGATGGGGCTGTTGTTAATAAAGATGCTGGTATTCTATCTTTGCCGGTGGTGGGTAAGCATGTTTGGAGACCTGTTGTCCACAATGTACAGGCGTAGGTTGTTGCTGTTCCTGATATTGAGGATTTGGTAGTTCAGGATGTGGTAATTGATGCCCCTAATGATATTGATATTGGTGAGCATGTGGATGTTCATTCTTCGTCTACAGGTACTGATCATATTACCCTTCCGCCTGTTAGCTGCGTTGCAGAACAGAGCATCAACACGTGTGGCCGCGCTCCAGCAGCGTTGTCAATGTCCGTGGCTGGCTCTTCTTCGCCTGGTGTTCTCTTGGCTCCATCGGCCGTGAAAGTTACAGACCCATCTGGTTGCCTTATGTCTGGCACTACGCTCCATCTGTCTTCGAGCATGTCTCTGCCAGCCGCCCTGGCCGTCTCCCCTTCGGCCTCTTGTGATGCTACTGTGAATGCCAGCCTCCTTCCTGCTGAGGCGACTGGTGCTTCTAGCCGTTCTGCCATTAGCGAGTCTTGTGCCTCTGTCGCTGTTGGGCATGTTGGCCCCCAACTGGATGCAGCTCGCTTGGCCCATTTTGCTGCCCTTCGAGCCCTTCGAGATGAAGTCAATGCCTTACCTATCTTTGGCAGATCCTCTATGAACCAGCTTCCTACTCCAGATGCCTCAGCCGCTCGCGCGACTCCACAGTCTATGCCTTCCCCTCCAGGTCTTGCTCCTGTGAAGCCTCCTCCTCCAGGTCTTGCTCCTGCTCTGCCAGAATCTTCAGCGACCTGTGATGTTGATGCTCCTGTTCGTGATGGTGCTGCTATTGATTCTTTGGTTGCGCCTACTAGACATCTTCAACAGGCCGTCATTGGAGTTGCCTTGTCCCCTCGGTACGCTCAAAGGAGTCCCCTCCTCCTACCACCAAAAGCTTAAGTTCCCTACTCCTCGGGGTGTGGGAGAGGTCCGGGTGGACCAAAGGGAATCTCGGAGGTGCTATCTCATCTCCACGCGCGAGCAACATCGAGAAGAGACACAGCCCGAGAAGAAGGTGAGGACATAAGACCCAGGCCCTAGCATGAGCACTCCGGTAGAAGACCTATTACTCATCCAAGTGGGGGAGAATCTGAGCAGGACACTAAGGATAGGTGCAAACCTGTCCGAGCTCGAGAGGCGAGCCTATGCAAGCCTTCTTACAGCCCACCAGGACGTGTTCGCTTGGTCCGAGGATGAGCTCCCTGGGATCCCACCAGAGGTCATCACCCACCAACTAAGGCTGGACCCCGCTTGTCGCTCGATTTAGCAGTATCGAAGGCGTTGCAATCCCGAGTGACAAGCAATCATCAAGGAGCAAGTAAGTGAGAAGCTATGCTCCGGACTACTCAGGCCCACCCAGTACCCGAATTGGGTGGCCAATGTCATCCTGGTTCCCAATAGCAACGAAAAGCGACGGATGTGTGTCGACTATACTGATCTCAACAAAGCCACACCCAAAGACAGCTTCCCCATGCTGCGGATTGACCAGCTAGTGGATGCAATGGCCAGACACGAGATGTTGAGCTTCTTAGATGCCTACTCTGGGTATCACCAGATCAACATGCACAAGCCCGACTAGGACAAAATGGCGCCAAGAAGTGTAGCGGCTGGAAAATAGTTCCTAGGCTATGTACCACCTTCTCTATTTATTTGTTGGGGAAATTATCTCGCGCCCGTGGATGCCTACAAATATCAGAAGCCAAAGAGGCATTAGAAGGAGTCCTGGGTGTTACCCAAGGGGACAACCCTCTGATGCTTAAGTCAGTGACTAGAAGCAAAGTGCAGAGGAGAGCAAAAGGGGAGAGAGAGATCACCGCAGTCGGCTATAGGCTCGTGGATAGCTTCCGAATGAGTGCTCGCCCCTCCCTGTGGACACATATAACATGCGCATGCAGGCTTCGGTCAGCAGCAGGCTTCTTCGCAAGGCACATCGACAGCATGCAGGTTGGCGACCATGCAAGCGCGATGGTGGCCAAGGCTGGCTTCTCACGGGCTAACGCAGAGGGTGGCACGCTGCAGCTGGCGCGCGGGCTCAAAGCGGCGGGAGAAGCGGCGTAGGCGACTGGTCCATGATGGCAGGCGGAGGCTGGCGGGCTTCTTCACGCGCTGGCACACTGTCGGCAGCGTCTTCGTGGGCTCAGCAGCAGGGCGATGAAGGTCGGCGAGCGGGCTTCATGTGGCAAGGCATGCGCGGGCGGCCATAGTCAGCTTTGGCGGGCGCGGGTGTCTCGCATGGCACGGGCGCGGGCGAGGTCAGCAAGGCCAGCTCCAGGCGGGGTTCATGCGCGCACGGGCGACGAGGCCCAGGTGGCTTCGGCAGGCTGGTGAAGGAGGAGTCAATGTGATAGGCGAGTGTGGCTATTGTCGACGCGAGGCTTCACAAGCGGACAACACACGCAGGTGGCATGCTCCATGAGATAGGAGGAGAGAGAAGAGGGCAGAGCGCGCCCTGCCGAGGTGGGAAGAGAAATGGAAAAGAAGGCAGGAGGCTAGCTTCATCAGCCATAGCGAGCGGCTGACGCAGGAGGTCAACGCGCCAGCGAGCGCGGCAGGCAGGTTCACGCGAGCACTGTGGCCAGCTTCGGCGGTGGCGTTCAGCATTGGCTGCGGCTTCTTCGTCGGCCAAAGCGGGCACCGTGGTTCACGTGTGGAGAAAGAAGATGGTGGGTTTTAAACAAAAGTGGCCAGAGAAATGATGCGGACAGAGAAGAATGTTGTGTCTCTATGATTTTGATGATGTCAAATTTTATGAGTCATTATATAGAACTTTGATCATATAACTGTGATGCACACATTAAACAGGTCAAGAAAAGAAGAAAGTATGCATCTGGCCAAACAAGCCAACTGACAACAGTCAGCAAGTCAAAGTGAACTGAGCAAGGGTCAAAGGTTCAGTCAATATGTCTTCATCTTTTTGCCAAGGTAGAAGGTCCCGGGGCCTTCCCCAAAAATATTGATTATTTGCTTGTTCTATTTTGTAGGAAACAATGGCTTACGGACACGCTGGACTTACATTCAGCCCTCAAGTAGTCACTGCACATGCTGAGCACGGGTACCTGGTGGTACCTACCATGTTCGAAACTCTGCCACCCGTGATGGGGTTCCCTAATTTTCTTGGTGTCGCCTTCATCGACCTGCTGAAGATCGAGGAAGAGGAAGCTAACAAGACTATCACGGCCAAGGCTGTGACTTCTTCAAGGGCAATTCTTCCCTGGAGGGCTACCCCACTTCGCCACACCATCTTTTGCTTCATCCACCATGTGGACTACTCAGCTATCCCCACCAGCAACAAGGTGTCTGAGGGGAAGAAGAAGAAGAACCAAAGGAAAAAGAACCAAAGGAGAAGTGCTGCTGTTGTTCTTCAAGGCCGACTCTCGACTTCTAGGAAGTTTGTTATGGTTGGCGACGTTCGAGTATATTTGAACAGCCGTGGTATTGAAGTATTATCGAACCACATCATCTCGGTAGTATCTACACACAATGCCTTCCAGGTGCTAGCAAGCCGGAAGGCCAATCCGGGGGAAGATGGCTCCCAAGTTACCAAAATTCATGCAAGTTTGGGTTCCCAAGAGGACCCAGGGTCTGACTCTGACCCAGGAGTGGGGGCAATAAAGCTCCACCAAAGGAAGAAGAGACCATGCCAGTAGCCTCTTCGCCCTCTCATGGGGTCTATGCCAGGCAGGCCAATGTTTTCCAACATTTGAGACAACTGAACGAGGCTGCCCTATTGTCTCGACTCTCCTCCAGGCCTTTGACTCAAGACCTACTATTACCCCCTGCCCTCTCTCCAATGCACAGTCAAGAAGAAATGACTAGAGTGGCCAAGAATTACTTCTATGGCTTGGGAAGCTCTTCCCTAGGTCGATAGCGACTGCTCCGTGCTGTTGGTGTCGAAGAAAAAGAAGAAGGACAAGAAAGAAGAAGGATGGCATCACTCATGCACGTCAATGTATATGAAGATGGCTTGGAAGCCAAGTACTCGGAAGCTCCCCCACAGCGGGAAGGGAATAAAAGAATGTCAGTACTTAAAAGACTGACCTTCCCCAGTAAATCTAAAAGGGTAGACTGGGGGCAAAGAAAAAGAATGCAAGTCTTCACTTGCAACATGGCATGGGTGACTGGCAAATGTGGGGTCTTACCCGAAGTGCCAGAAGAATCGGCAGAGCTAGCCGGGAGGCCTGGGGCACTAAGAAGAACAAGCAAGGCTACAGATGAGATGCTCAGAGCAGCCAAAGGAAAACAAGTTATCACCACCCTAATTGCCAACGTGGTGACTTCTGAAGAAGAAGAGATTCCTTTGCCAGCTTCCTCCAAAGGTATCTCAAGCAAAGTGTTCGAGAGTGCTCCCACTATGGCAGCGCTAGATCCAACTATCTTAATGATATTGTAGAGCTATCGATAAGAGATTGAAGCTTTGAAAAAGTAGCTAAATGAAAAAACTGAACAATCTCTCGTCCCTTGGCAGCTGGACGTGCATGCTGAATCATCCTGGGAAGCTCCCAACTTGGTCAATGCTACACTCCCTACTACTTCTCAGCCAATAGACCCTTGTGAGGTTGCTCTTCAGCCACACTTCCTGCAGCCACCACTGGCGCAATCGGCACTTCCACAAATGTAGCATATACCACCGATGATGTCACCGACACTTCAAGCCACCACTCTGACTGCTCCTTCTACGCAGCAGCCTGCACATCTCCATCCAAGACCGATGGACCTAGCCATGGTGAATAAATCAATGGTGGAACAACTAATTGAAATGAACCTGGCCGAGAGGTCCGACGGTGATTTCGGCACCTTTGATGTATACAAAGTGTCATACACACCGCAGTATGCTGCAAAAAGGCTCCTGCCTGGCATCAACAAACCCCCTAAATTAGAAAAGTTCAATGGGCAGGGCTCTCCCATGGAGCATAGTGCTTACTACATGACAGTGATAGGTGATCGGGCATAGATGAAGCCTACTTGCTAAAATTCTTTGGGTCCTCACTGACAGGCTTTACTTTTGAATAGTATTCAAGTTTGAAGGCTGGCTCTAGTAGTGACTGGACAACTATGCAATGAAAGTTTTGGGAACGGTTCCATGTTGTTGAAAGAGAGATCACAATGGCAGAGCTATATGCCTCCAGGCAGAGACATGACGAAACAGGCCTGGAGTATATTAAAAGATGATGGAATCCCAGTATGTGATGCAGGCGGCCACCACACCCAGAAGATGCAGTACAAATCTACAAGCAAAATCTGAGGTAGGAAATCCTCGAGAAGATGATCAGAATTGAAATAAGGTCATTCGATCAACTAAATAATGTGGTCACAGAGATTGAAGCTTTCATCTCTAGCTCCCTCTCTGCTCCAACTACTGCAAATCAAAAGGGCAAGTCTACTGACAAGTGGCCAGTGCCTAAGGAAGTTCACACAATTGACTTCAAAACATTCGACCAATAGAAAGAAAAGGTGAAAGGAGTGGCTAACCCTCCTCCTGCTAAGCCAGCTGAGCAGCAAGAAGTCCCATCCTTGCCAACATACGTCATGGACGAGACCTCCCTGCTGCATGTGGTGATCAGGCTGCTAGCCCGGAAGCCCAGCATGAAGAGGCCAGGCCACCACCCTGCCATGTCCAACTGCGACAGCGGAATAGAAGGGTTCACACTATTCCAGCCGGTGACGAGCAATGTTGAGTTGAGAGTGGAAGACGGCATAGTCAATGCCGGCTTCGGCACCCATTCGTAGGGGATGGAGAGCTCCTCCCTCTCGAAGGTCTGGCTGCGGCCGAGGAAGGAGAACACGGCAACAAAGGATGGTCCGAGGCGGGTGTTCTCGTTCCAGCTGCCCCTGCAGCAATGGAGGACCCCAGTGCCGGAGACTGAGGTCTGCCATTTTGAGAAGGGCAGGGACGAGCTGGGTTTCGAGGCGGTGGGCAGCGGGTACAGCAACAGGGTAGTGTTGCGGGCAAATATATCCCTGTTGTTCCCTTCGTGAGCACACAGCGGAGCACGCATAAGGTTGTGCAAGCCTTAAAAATAATTGGCTTGGGCTGTTTTTAATTTGGGGGGGGGGGTATATAAAGGCTGTCGCCACGTCTTCCCGTGGATTAAGAAGTGCTGTTCTGCTGCTCTCTGCTACAAGCCTGCAGTAGAGACTCGGTTGGCAGAGTTACTAGCGGCATCCACAGTGGGATTCGGCTCGAGGCGTCTTCATAAGAGTCGTCCACCTTCGAGTCAGCCATGCTCCAGAAGTGGTCCCGCCTCGTTCGTCAATGGCATCAACCGCTACAGGCATTTCCGTGCAACTACGCCCGGACTATGTCTGTTCCTATGTGCCACTTGGCAACGCCGACATTGACTGCCCCTGTGCGAATCGGTCAGAGCTCCCTTCATGAGAGTTCTTCTTATTCGAAGCGCCGATGAACCAGAGGTAATCTTGCCTTCTTTAGACAATACCTCTGCCCGAGGCATCCATTCTCCCTCAATCGCGCCAGACCCAGAGCCCTCTGTTCACCCAGGACAGTCTGCTGCCAAGTCAGCCCCGACACTCCCTCTTCCACTTAGTTTTCGGTAGAGCAGTCTTTTGAAAAGTTTCAGATTTTGATGATACGAAACCAACGCAAGTGGTTTTGTCTCATTCTCACATCGGCATAGAAGATTCCAACCTGGCCATCGTCAACCTGTCCTGTTGTTCACCCAGGAACCCGACGCCGTCCATTTCGGTGACCACGACCGGTGAGGTGATTAGACGGCCACCAGCTCTTGAGGGTTCGTAGAGCTCCCTGTCTGATACGTCCACGAGTTGGTCCCGTCTCTTTTGGGGTTCCACAGCGAGCGTACCAGCTGACGCACCACGACTGCGCCATCCAGTCCTGCACGACAGAACTACACAGGCCTACAGCTGTGACCACCGCCTCCATCCAGTGACATCGGCTCGACGTCGGACCTTCAGGCATCCTTCGGCCTCCCTCAGGCTTCGACCAGGCAATGACAGCACCTAGATCGGACGTCCGAGATAGGCGTACGGTCGATAGCTTGGTTTCCCCTCCCCTCGATTCCCCCCCTCCTGCGCGAGGGTAGTGCATGTAACGGTTTCCCATCCCCGTGATCCGGTATTTTCTTTGAAATTACTTCCGCATAAATTTCTCCAAGCGACCAAATTAATTATTGTTGCACGCATGAATTCCAATTCACTATGCATCTCCTTGACAAACCCTCCTAACCCTTCAGGGGCCTCATCAGCCTCTTGGGTGGCTTCCCCAGTTCTTGATATTGGTATATCGATTCTTATCGGTGTATCGGTATCCGGATCTCCGGGTCGTCACAGTTAGTATCAGAGCGAGGTTGAGGAATTGCATTAGGAATTGACATTGTGCTGGTCCACAGCATGTCCCTTGTGTCGTCTATTGCTGGCTTAGGACGTTTCCTTGTGATTATTGACGGGTTTTTCGTATTTCATGTTTTCCTGGATTTAAGATGTTACCTCGTGGATGGAGGAGAGCTCCAGCTCCTCGGGAGGTGAGCCACACTTCGTCTACTCCTACGACGCCTTCTCTTGCCAATCCTACTCCTCGTGATGAGATGCCAGGCAGGCGTGGTCGAGCATTAAAGGTGTTCCTGCTCTTTCACCCGCCGACGTTTGAGGGTCAATCTGACCCAGAGGCAGCAAGGGCATGGTTGGATGTTGTCGAGTCCGCGCTCCAGTCGATGGAGTGCGCGGATGATGAAAGGGTCATGTTGGCGACCTATCAACTTCAAGGTACTGTGCGCACCTAGTGGAGTTCGGAGCGGGAAGTTGCCTTCCATTCCCGACCGCTCCGACAGATCTCATGGGCGGAGTTCATGGAAGCTTTCGAGCGTTCTTATACTCCCGCCTATCTCAAGGTTGTGAAGATGTACCAATTCCTGGAGCTGACCCAGGGAGACTTGTCGGTGTAGCAGTATCGTGATAAATTTATTGAGTTGGGCAGGTATGCGTCCCACATTCTTGCAGATGAAACCTTGCGGACGCAGCAATTCCTGCGAGGATTAAAGATGGAGCTGAGCCTGCCGCTATTTGCTACTCGGGTGTCGGAGTTGGATGCGGCTTACCAGGTAGCTGTCGCTATGGAGTTGGAATTAGTGAGGACCCGAGGTGATATAACGCGCCTGCCCCGGTGCATTATACCCCTTTAACGCATCCCTAGTAGTGTGTTATGTGGTCCGTGATCCAAGTTTCCTGTGAATTTTAATGTTCGGGTGGCTTTAACGCACCTCTGGTAGTGCGTTATAGTCCTTCGTTTTGAGTTAAAGGTCCGTTACCTTTAACGGCCCTGCCCCTGTGCGTCGTGTATTGTATGATGCCCTGTTAAGGTGCGTTATATCCGTATTTTCTATGGAGTTTAATCATTCTGGATGGCATAACGGCTCACGGGAGGCACGTTATGTACATCATAATGCCCCCTCCACGGTCTGTTATATTCCTTATCTGTTATGTTCCATGACTGGTGACTTTAACGTGCCCGTTCCCGTGCGTTGTAGTCCTATAGCGCGCCTTCCTTGGTGCATTATAGTCTGGGTTATCTGTGGATTTCCTATGTTCTGTGAAGCATAGCGGCCCTACTCCGGTCCGTTATGGTGTGTAACGGGGCCTTGCCAGTCCGTTATATACCTGGAGATTTCAAAAGTTTGCATGTGTAATTTCTAGGCAACTCATGTTTTATGTACGCCATGTTTAAATTATTTTATACATTGTAGCATTCTTCTACATCCCATAAGAGCAGCTTTCTCTTTCCTTGTGATAGAACCACTAGTCGTAGCCTGACAACTTTCGTGTCGGCCCACCCGGGAGAGGTGGCGGGGCATTCCCGTTATACGGTTTGTAAGCTTATTTTCGTGGGCCCTCTCGCATAGTCAGTAGTGTCCTACTAGGAGGAAAAACTAGCTAGAGGCCTGGCTCAATGCGATGGGTCAGTGTGTGCATACGTGATCAGAGGCTTGGACTGACGTGGACGGGCGTTACTCTGATTAGTCACTCGGTGCAGTACTACTGTTGTGTCACTCGCTTGTCACGAGCTTGACTGCGAGGTGCTTGAGACGCAGTGTAAGACGTTAGTGGATGCATCTGGTTTCTTCTTTCTGGTGGTCTTCCTTCCTCCTATCACATGGTTAGCTGACAGGGATGGTGCGTTAGGATGATATAACGCACCTCCACTGGTCCGCTATGGTCACCCGAACTATTTTTATGAAAACTTAAAATGCACAGGCTGTACCGGATCAAGGATGGTCTGCTACATGAAACATAATGGACTCCATTGGGTCTGTTAAACTTACTCGAACATAAGAAAATCTACAATTTTAACAAGCATGTAACACACCTATATGGGCGCGCTACAAGGCTGTGATGGTCGCATGATAGACCGCCATGCCAACCACCCTATCTAAGCTAAACAGGGTCAAAAGGCTGTAACGGACTAAGGGTCGCCCATTACACTCGAACGTAACGGACCAGTAATGGTCTGCCACAAGACTATAACGCACCCTATGAGGGGCGTTAAATACATAACGGCCACAAGAGTGACCGTCACACCGACTGGGTAGCGAGTGGGTTCGATTTGAAATTGAAACACCCCCCGGTCGATTGAAATCGACGGGGATCGCACTAAAACCTGTTTCCCTACTATCAAACACATCCATAGCAACAATTAACAGCTATAAAACATAAAAACAATGCCCATGGTGGATTAAAACATAAATTACACAGTTTATGGAGGAAAAACTAAAATATTGAGAATGGGCATGCTAGAGGGCGTGAATCGTCATGCATGTGCAAGGGAGTGATCCTACGGTGAGTGGGAATCCATCCCCCTACCTGGAACGAGCTGAAATGGCCGTCTGGGCCGCATGCAAGAGCCGAGGACGCCGCGCCCTCCTTGCTCCATCTCACCTCCACGGGCCACGATCGGTGTCGAGGTAGGGGTCAACGTGCTCCACTCATCGCCACGAGTCCAACGGCGCCCTCCACGTCGCAATCTGTCCTCGTCTCGCCCGAATCCCAGAGGAGAGAGGGAGAGTGGCGATCGTGAGAGAGAGAGAGGGTGAGAGAGTGAGATCGGAGTGTCGAGAGAGGTGGGGTGGGGGGTTTATTTGGGTTAAAAAATTTAGATATATTATTTTTTTGTAAAAAAACTAATTTTTACCTGGATGAGCGAACGCTCAGTAGGAATTATATCTCAAGTGCTAGCTTGCTTTAAGTAGATTACAAGTTACATGAATGCAATAAAGCTATGCATGCTCGCATAAAATGACAATAGAGAGTGTATATCAAGAGATAGTGAAATGGACTAGTATGTCTTTTAAGAGCTCATGTCAATAATATCAAGATATTCAAGTAAATATATTCATCACGTCATGTTAAGAATTGGCTATCATGTTTCAAGCAAGTAATAATAAATACCCTTTTCGGGTCATACAAGTCATGTCATGTCAAGTCGAGTCAAGTACGAGATTTGTGCAATGACATCGAGAATAATAAGTACTTCGATGCAATGCCACATCGTGATCATTACAACTCCCATGGACACTAGTACTTTCGGGTGCTCCTCCCAGGACCAGATCGGGCCCTTATATATGCAGGCATTGATCATGTATTTTTTGACATCCACTATAGTTATAGCCAATATAGAATTCCAAAGCAATAAGCTTATAGGAACTTTAAGGTAGATCATAAAGATTAAAATTTCAAGGATTGATCATAATGTGTGAGGACGATAATAACGGTATAATCACGATTCGCGATAAAACTAGGTGGAATCAACTCCCTAACTAGGTGCCATGACATTAAGAATAAGCGCACATGTACACATGGTCGCTTGTTCTTGTACATGATAAGGTAGATAGAATTAGTGTCCACAAATATGGTACATAATTCTTAGGGAATATTAATAGTATGATTTCTCATTCCATTATTTCAAGAATATTCTCATGACCTCCAAATAGCATATCATGAGGGCCGGTATACCATATTTCTTTAGAGTGACATGGCAATTGAATAGTGTCACGAGTTTTAATGGTACAACCAGCTCGGCTGCCTTGAGGGAATCCAAGGCTAGCGTAGACTTACGGAGGTCTCTATGACTAACTTACCAGTCCGGAGGAACGGAATGTCCAACGGAGGGCTCGTATGTCACCGAGAATTGAGGGGTAATCGATAAAACATCGTGGACTCCAAGGAGTTTGTAAACATGTGCATTGACTTTAAGACAAGAAAAAAAAGCACAGGGTATCAAGTGCATGGACATGAAGTACTCGAGGTTTCAAGTGCACGGACATGAGATGTGCACTTAGTTCTACATGCTCTGACCTTACAAAGGTTTGTGCAGACTTTAGGAACAAAATCTGCAGGGACTTAGCTTCAAGGAAATGTGCACAGACTTCGTTGAACAACATGCACGAGCTTCATTTGTAGAAAAACTACATGGACTTTGTTGAAGAAAATGTGCACGGACTTTGTTGCTAAAAACCTCTACGGACTTATTGAAAAACATGCACGGACTATAGTGAGAAAATGTGCACGGACTTGAGTGAGAAAATGTGTGAACTTTGAAAATCTGCAGGGACTTTAGCTTGAACTAAATGCAAGTATGCATTATGGCAAAGTCTGCACGGACTTTAGCTTGACGGAATGCAAGTATGCATGATGCCAAAGTCTGCACGGACTTCATGTGGCACAGATGCACAGTGTGCATGGGTTTTGTGCAGTGGAGTTAGAACATGCACGGGGTTAAGACGTGTATGGACTCAGCAAATGCATGAATATGCATGGACTTTGCAACAAAAAAGGAACTTGAAAATGTAAGCAAGTATAAAAGTAATTACAAAGACCAAGTACACAGTATGCGTACTGACGAACACACAATTAGATTTTTAATGCAAATCAGCCCCAGATCAGATTAAGAACATGAAAATAAGTATGATTAAATGGCAGATCAATAAAAGAGTTGGCAATAAGTGTATGACATCATCAAAACAGTAGGAACAAAACAACAGAGGTTCAACACGGTTGCTGTTAGTGTGCATTCATGAGCTTTGTTATGCTTGCATGTATTTCAATTGAGTCGTTGTGCTCTTGAGCAAGTCTTCATAGTTGAGATTGATTTTTCCATATTACTAGACATGCATATAAGCTCGTGGATGGTTATGAGTAGAAGCTCTATGCATATGCTTATGTGTCTAGTTAAGAAGCTGGCTTAGACCTCACGTCTTCGCCAAGCCGGTCGACTTTGACATGACGTCAGGTTGACACCCTCATCTACACATTCTACCCTTGTTTCAGGCCTTCCGTCTGAGCAAGGTTCATTGACTCTGATATTTCATCAGGTTAGCACCAATATTTAGCCCTGGGTCTGGGCCTCTCATTCATCTACCACTTGATTGACCCTCACCCTAAAATCTTCTATCAGGGTAGGGCCCATTGACTTCGACAAGACATTTAGTCGACACCTATCTTATATTCTGCCTATGACTTAGGCCTTACGCCTCTGCCAAGTTCGTTGGCTTCGATAAGATGTCGAGTCAACACCCAATCTATATTCTACCCTTGGCTTAAGCCTCAAGCCTCTGTCAAGTTCGTTGTCTTCGACAGGACGTCAAGCCAACATCCATATTCTATATTCTGCCCTTGGCTTAGGCCTCACGTCTCTGCCAAGTTCATTGGCTCCGACAAGACATCAAGTCAACACCCATTCTAAATTCTGCCCTTAGCTTAGGCCTCATGCCTCTACCAAGTTTGTGGGCTCCGACAAAATGTCAAGTCAACACCCATTCTATATTTTGCCCTTGGCTTAGGCGTCACGCCTCTGCCAACTTCGTTGGCTCCAACAAGACGTCGAGTCGATACATATTCTATATTCTGCCCTTGGCTTAGGCCTCACGCCTCTGCCAAGTTTGTTGACTCCGATAAGACGTCGAGTCGACACATATTCTATATTTTGCCCTTGACTTAACCCTCACGCCTCTGCCAAGTTCGTTGGCTTCGACAGGACGTTGAGTCAACACCTATCTTACATTCGGCCCTTAGCTTAGGCCTCACGCCTCTGCCAAGTTCGTTGACTCTGACAAGACGTCGAGTCGACACATATTCTATATTCTGCCCTTGTCTTAGGCCTCACGCCTCTGCCAAGTTCGTTGGCTCCAACAAGAGGTCGAGTCGACACCTATCTTATATTCTACCCTTGGCTTAGGTCTCACGCCTCTGCCAAGTTCGTTGGGGGGGAGGTATATGGTGTGAGGGAGAGGGGTGAGGGGAGCAGCCTACTGCGGCTGACGGCGGTGGGGGTGGCACGGGCGTGGCCGGAGGTGTGAGGGCAGATGGCAGGGGGGTGTGAGGAGGAGAGAGGAGGAGAGGGTGAGATGCCGCGGCGGCGTGAGGGGGAGTGGCGTGGGAGCTTGCGGTGGCCGACGTGGTGGGTGTTAGCAGGCCGGCGATGCAGGGAGAAACGGAGGGGTAGGAGCGGGGTGGCTGACGTCCGGAGGGTGGAGGTGGTGGGTTGGCGTGCGTAGGGGGGATGCCGCGTGGTGGATGGTGTGAGCGTGGGGTGCTCGGAGGGTGGTCGCGCCGGAGGGAGGTGTTCGGCGGGGAGTGGTGACGGTGTGGAGAGGGTGCTCGGAGGGTGGTCGCGCCGGAGGGAGGTGTTCGACGGGGAGTGGTGATGGTGTGGAGAGGGTGTTGACAGGTGGAAGAGAGGGGTGGTCGGTGCAGGGTGGTCGGAGGGTGTCTGCGGCGTGGTGGCGGTGGCTGTGGGGTGGGAAAAGGAGAAGACGGAAGGGGAGCCCGACGGGGTGGCTGGGGTGAGGCTGGCAGAGGTGAGAGGTCACCGGTGGAGGTGCGACAGGTGGTGGTGGTGGAGGCCGGACGTTAAGCTGCGTGGGAAGGAGGGAAGATGGGGGAGAGAGTGGAGGCTGCCGCGGCAGTGTAGGAAGTCAGCGTGGGTGCAGTGGTGATGTACAGGCGGTCCAAGGGAGGGTGGCTGGGGCTCGTGTTTGGGTGAGCATGAAGGAAGGGGGTTCGCGGTGGTCGGTGTGGTCACGGGTGTGCAGGTGGGTGTTTATATGTAATCAAGATGGATAATTATCTCTATCATAACAAACTTTTATCTGCTAGACTTTAATAATTAATTAAGATCTGACAGGAATTGATCGATGTCGTGGATGCCAATGAAAATTACTTACTTTTCAACAACTTTATCGTATCCTAATTAATGGAGGCTCTATAATGACCTAGATGATGATCTGAATGGTGCGAGACCAAAGCCAGAACGTCCTTCTACAAGTCTCCTTCGATCTCCAACCAGGAAGAACTCCAGAAGTGGTCGGGGCAGAGAGATAGGAGGTACACAGTAGCAGGGTATCAGGGCTGGAATTCTGTGGACTAACCTACGTACCCTGACAAGAAAATTAAGAACGAGCAGTCCCGACCTCCGAATGTAGTTTCGTCAACTGGGTTGGAAGGAGGACTATCCGAAGAACGCCCCGGCCAAGCGGCGCACCAATGGGAGCAGGGATGTGGCTGTAGCAGCTTCTGCACTAGTGCTGATCTACTCTGGATGGTAAAGAGTTCTGGGTACAGCAGCGGGAAGACGACGTCGCCACGAACACTCCCGGAGTTAGAACGGGAAGGGAACAAAGAAGTCGTGTCCTTCTACCAGTCCTCTTCAATCTCCAACCAGGATGGTCTTTAGGAGAGGTTGGAGCAGAGAGATATGGGATGAACAGTAGCAGGGTGTCAGAGTTGGTTCTGGTTGGACTGACCTGCGCACCCGGGAGAGAAAATTCGGTACGGACACCCCCGGACTCAGAATGACGCTCTGTCAACTGGGTTGGAAGGAGGACTAGTAGGAGAATGCTCCGATTAAGCAGGGTTCCAACGGGAGAAGGGATGCAGCTGTGGCAGCTTCTACACTAGGGCTCAGGTCTCCCCACAGATGAAAGTTGCGCACTCCGGAGAGAACAGACCTCCCGGACATCCACAAACTTGGATGAAGGCGGGATCACCTTGGCGTCAAAGCTGACTTGAAGACCTTTCCGTCGGTCTATGGTAGGCCTCCAGTGGAGGTCGGATGACCTCGGTGCAGCCTCTACAAAATGGGCTTCTATTGCAGCTTGCAAACTGGGTGTGCAGGAGGGTGATAGGTGTATTGGGGGTGATGGGATTTGTGAAGGGGAAAGGGGATAAGGGCTGTGGGAGGTGGAGAAGGGTTGCTGGGGTTAATGGAGGGGTGTGGTGAGAGCTGTGGCCGCAGCAAGGGGAGGGGGAGTGCCCCTAGCATGCATGGACTTAGCCCCTTTGCCCAAGACCTGCATCCGTGCATATGCACGGACTCCATCCCGCAACCTGAACACCATCATAGACTTCGTCCGTTAATCTTGTATATTTGCATAGACTTTGTTCTAGAACCTGCATCTGCATAGACTTGACCCCCACGTGCACGGACTTAACCTACATGTGCATGGACTCAGCCTAGATCTACATGGACTTCATCAAACATGCACGGACTTTGTTCTTCGACCCGGTGCAGAACATGTACGGACTTTGTTCTTCAACCCCATGCAGAACATGCACGGACTTTATTCTTCAACCCCGTGCATGACATGCACGGACTTTGTTCTTCAACCCCGTGTAGAACATGCACGGACTTTGTTCTTCAACCCCGTGCACAATGTGCATGGACCTTGTTTCTCAACTCCAAACTTGCATGGACTTCGTCCAAACACGCATGGATTTTATCCTATGGGCTTCACCTAAACATGCATGGACTTTGCTCGCACTTACGTATGGACCTTGCCTAAAAATTGCACGGACTTGATATGCACTTTTTGCATCCAGAAACCTGCACAGACTTGTCCCAATCTGTATGGACTTCATCCCAGAACCTACACCGGGTTTGTCCTTCACTACACTCCCCAGACCCCCACCGGCGCAGCCTCTTCAGCCCCTCGCCGACACAGGCCTTGAAGGTCTTCCCCGGCACGCCTGTCCCCAGCCTTCGCCGGTACACCCTTCCTGCCCTCATCGGTGCACCCTTTCTGTGCCCTCGCCGGCACGCCTAATCCCCTGCCCTCTTCGGCACACTTCGCCTGTCCCTTCACCGGTACACTAGTTTTGCCCTCACCAGTGCACCTTTTAATGCCTTCGCCGGCACACCTAGCCCCTAGCCTTCAGCGGCACACTCTCCGCTCCTTCGCCGGTATGCCCAACCCCCACCTTCGCCGGTACACTCTCCCAGCACTCAGCCAGGCTTTGCCGACACACCCCTTTCTTGGCCTTTCAACGGCCCACTGCTTTTCATTGTTTTAGTTTCTGAATTATTTCTGCAATAAAGTAATTATGCAATAAAACTCTGTTAGTTCTTTTAACAAGTCTACGCATGCTGTTTTGCACAATTGAAGTCCCTGCATATTTTAGGTTGCATACTAAGTCCAAGCACGATTTCATACAAGTCAAGTGGGTGCATACTTTGCTTGCATTTCTAATAAAGTCCGTGCATTTGCTGCACGACTAACTCTCCAAGTCCGTGCATGCGTGCACTTGCTGCACGAGTAACTCTCCAATCCGTGCATGGTCCGTGCATTTGGTGCACGACTTTCTCTCCAGGTCTTTGCATGGTCTATGCATTTGGTGCACGACTTTCTCTCCAAGTCCATGCATGGTCCGTGCAATTGTGCACGTTTTACTCTCCAAGTCCGTGCACACTTTATTAACTCCGTGCTGGTTTAGCTTATGCAAAGTCTGTGCATGTCCTTATGAGTACATGTATGTTTTGGACTTAGTAGAAAAACTACATCCGTGCACATTGTGAATCTGTGCACATTGTGCATCCGTGTACATTTTAGGCTTCCACGCAACTAACTCTGTGTACGTTCAAAACAAGTCCATGAACATTAGTTCAATTGTGCATGTAGTCCGTGCACATTGTACATCTATGCACATTGTGCATCCGTGCACAGATGAAGTCTGTGCACATTGTGCACTTCTTCAAGTCCAAGTCTATGCACGTTTCACTTCTCCATCTATCAGGTCCATGCACGTTCACTTAAGTCCGTGCATGTTTCTGTAAAGTCTGTGCACATTGTATTGAGTTAAAGTCTGAGCATTATTAAGTCCGTACATTTTTTCTTCCTTGGACCAAAAAAAAGTCCGTGCACATTTAAGTCATGTTCGTGCACACTAAAGTCTGTGCACTTTATGTCTAACTAATGTCCATGCACGATGTCTAAGTCATGTCCGTGCACACTAAAGTCCGTGCACTTTATGACTAACCAAAGTCCATGCACGATGTCCAAGTCAAGTCCGTGCTCGTTGCATTTGGGGCCGGTACGAGCCCGGGAACCCCGGTGACCCAATTAGGGTCGATTCGGTGGAATTGCATGTTTCTTGCGATTTAGTTGTTGCATGGATCCCTTCCGGACTGTGGAAGGCGTTTTTCATCGATTAGGGTTGTTTCCCCATCGTTTAGACGCGATTGGGGCATGGAACGACCGGATCTGGCCATTCCTATGATTTTCCCACCGTATCGAGTTAGCGGTCATTCCAGAGACCATTTCTTGTCTCTGGCGGCCCCACGATAGACCGCTACACTCTATAGTGTGTCGGTCAGTTCTAGGTCGGTTTAGTCTGGTGGCCTAAATTTAGACCGCCTCTTGCCTCTGGCGGCCCTATGGTGGACTGCCAAGCTCCGTCATTTCTCGATTTTAGTGTAAGTCAGTTCGAGCTGGCAGCTCTAGCTCCGACCGCTTCCTTTCCTTGGCGGCTCTTCCTTGGACCGCTATGGTGTGTTTGACCGAGTCAACATTTTAAGTCTATTGGCCTTGGCAGACTAACCTCCGACTGCCTCCTTGCTGTAGCGGCCCAGGTTATGACCGCTACGGTCCGTTTGGCTTAGGTCAATAGGTTAAGGTGGTTAGAGTAGCGGTTCATTCTTAGACCGTGTAATTTGTGTAGTGGTTCTGTTATAGACCGCTGGGTGGTTTGACTAGGTAGATCGGTTCAAGGGTTGACTGGGGTTAGCGGCCTTGCTTATGACCGCTACAGTCCCCTGGCGGCCCACTTTATGACCGCTAATGTCCCTTAGCGGGCCAGTCTATGACCGCTAGAGTCTGGGGTCTCCGTGTGGAGGTGCGACTCTTTTGCTGACTACTTGGCTTACCTAGCAGGGAAGCGATCGACTGCTTATCCCCGGAGTGTTGTTTTATCGATGTTTTAGCCTCCGATGGTCTTGGCTTGACCTTGTGGTTTGCCCATTGTTCTACGGATGTCTCTCGATATCCTATGAGGGCTGTGACCATGTTGTAAGGTAGCCGAGAGTGCCTTTATACCGAATGATATCCAGAGCAGACACCCCTTCACTCTACATCCCCTATCTCTCTGCCCCGACCTCCCCTGGTGGCCTTCCTGGTTGGAGAATGAAGAGGATTCATCCATGGACGTGTCTGATTTGATCCCACACCATTCTTACAACGGGAGTGATCGTGACGGCGTCGCCTTCCTGAGAGTCATTCTCCACAGACTATGCAGAACCAGTCCGGCCTACAACCAGAGACGGCTTACAGAAGCTCCAGCGACCACACCACGGCTACCCTTGGTGCGCCACTTAGCCGGAGTGGAGTCCCACCAGTCTTCTGTCCAACGTAACAAGCGGGGCATCGATTGAAGCCCGGAGCAGCCCATTCTGATTTTTCTACCCCAAGGTAGCAGATCAGGTCAGTCTGGATCCGTCCAGACCTCCTCTCACTCTTCTGGACATATCTCTCTGCCCTGACCTCCTCTGGTGTCCTTCCTGATTGGAGATCACAGAGGACTCATTCACGGAAGCGTCCGTCTTGGTCCCGCACCATTTCGACAACGGGAGTGTTCGTGACAGTGACTTCGACCTGCTGCTATGCCCTGAGAACAGTCCCAGTCTGAGCAGAGCGACCCTGCCCCAGAGCCAGCCACGACCAGCAATGACACCAGACGGCTCCTCGAAAATTCTGGAGCCTTCCTGGACCAGTCGGTGAAAGATTGGCGCTAGTTTCGACATATCCTGAGTTCGTTACAGTTCGCGGTGGCGTCAACAGCGACTGTAGGTCAGTTGTTCCAGAAGCTGGCAGAACCAGCCGAGTGGCCTCTTTCGGTATTCTAGTAGTCTTCTCCCCCCACCCCGCCTGGCCGGCTTAGCACCCCTCCCTGTGTGGAGGTAGTTTTATTATAATCCACTTCCCCCACCCCTTATCCAACCCTCCTGTGAGAGGAGTAGTGTATGTATTGTTAAACAGGGGAAGCGACGTCGACGTAGTGTGCGGGGAACCCACACTTCCCCGCTCGCCCTCGTCTTCGAACGGGGTTGGTTTCTTCAAACCAACCGGGTAAGCCTATCCCCTCGCCACTAGCATCACCTTCACCAACACCCTCCCCACTTCCTCCTTCTACCCCTTCTCCATCACTTCCTACCCCACGGAGCGGGTGTACGTTGTCTTTGGTGCCCCTCGGGTCTAGCCCCCGGGAAGATGATAAGCCAAGCCAGGCTTTGACTGTGTATAATAGGATTTAAGGTTTCGTTTGTCACATGGTGGTCCAAGTCCTGGTCCCTGGCTGTTTTAGGGACAAGGGGCCCTCACATATAAAGACAGTTGTCGAGAAGAGTTCCTTTGCGCTAGTGTCAATTTCTTCCCAAGCAAGGCCGGTGGCAATATCATTGCCCACCGGAGGTTCAGTTATCAATGTTGTTATTTCTCCTTGGTTAATCGCTGTTCAGTTCACTAGCAAAGAAGGATCCTCCACTCAGATGGTGCTAACCCATGCGGCCGCCAAGAGCTTGTTAAGTTCCGTGATCAAGGGGTAATTGACCATATTTTCAAGATTGTCTAGGGGCATTCTGCACCTACTGTCTCATCTCCCTTGGTTTATCGGCATGTCGGCCACGTCAACCCCGCACATTATGTTCCCTCAGTTTCATCCTACACTCTTGGTAAGGGAGCTATGTTTCATGCCTAACAGCCGAGTGGAGAGGTCGGATCTCATGCTTCTGGCACCAAGCAACAAAACTCCCTAGTTTTCTGATAAACATCACAAGGAGTTGATTGTTTGGGAATGTCCGCTCAGGGTTAGTGCTGTGTGTCTAGGGGTAACTGCCTCGATAAAGCAGCATGTTCATAGTCGGGCCAAGCCATCTGCCAGGTGGGCCCATTACTTGAGAAGACATGGCAAATCAAGAAGCTCAAAGGCCCGAGTCCGCGCCAGGCAAGATTATTCCAAGAAGATTTTGGCTAAGAAGAAGTGGCGGTGAAAGTTCAGAGGCCGCCAGCTCTGCATTCAGTGGCTCACTCTATCTTCCTCTTCCGTCCACTCCTCATTCCTTTTGCTCAGCTCCCATCCTTGGGTGGTGTGTCTTCCACAAATATATGACCAAAAAAACTGAACTTTTCTTTCTCATTGCTCACGTAGTTCTCAATCAGCAGGTGGGTGCAATCCCTTAATTTCTAGTTCTCTGCCACCGGCCGGGCCAGATTAATGGACGCCTCTTGCTCCACCGACGGCGAGAACACGCACAGTTTGCAGGCCGGCGACAGGAGAGACGCCGTCCCGTACTTGTCCTCCCCGCCGAGCACCGGCATGGCCACCCCCCGCTTGGCGGGGCTCACGTAGTCCGGCTGGTACGTCCGCCCGAGCACCCCCTCCACGTCCGGCGACAGCCCCGAGAACCTGAACTGCACCTCCAGGTGCACGAACCGATCGCCGGCTGGGATCCCGTACCTGTGGATCCTGTCGTCCTCCTCCGTCACGGGGACCGCGGTGATGGAGACCTCCGCCATGCCCTCCAGCGTGATGGTGACGCTATTGACCCTCCCCGTCCTCTCCACCGCCACGGCCCCGCCCCCGGGGGCCTCCCACTCGGACCTGTGGCCTTCCGGGATAGCCAGGGGCTCGCCGTCGTAGGAGAACCGGAAATGGTCGACGACGTCGTCCCACTGTGCCGCCGTGGTGGCTTCCACGGAGAGGCGGTGGCGGGGGCCGAGGAGGAAGCCGAGGGCCTGGATCCAGGTGAAGTCGCGGGTCCGGCCGGCGGGGCGGAGGCCGATGAAACGGGCGTTGATCTGGAAGCGGGGCTCGGAGACGAGGGCGAAGTGCTCGTCCTTGCGGCCGTGGAAGAAGAACATGACGCCGTCCCCTCCGACGAAGCGGGGATCGTAGCACCCGGCGCCCTGCCCGTTGCAGTTGGGCCTGCGATCTGTTCTTGGAAGACAGAAATTATATATAAACATGCCAAAGAACAGGGTGCGACGTACATCAAAATTGCATATGCGGCTGACAACTAGGTCATACATGCATGCATCTAGGCTGGGTAGAACAATTTTTCTTGATATTTCATGCAATAAAAGTTCGCCACACTTTTTTTTGTCCGACTTGAAAACCGGACGACGCTTCGGCCTGTTCAAGCAATTACAACACTACGCCTCACACAGGAGGGGGATCTTGGGGTGGGGGTTAAGTGAAGTACAATCAAAACTACCTCCGCACAGGGAGGGGCCTTCAGTCGGCCAAGCGGGGAGGAGAAAGATGAAGAAAAGAGCTTTACGCGTTGACGGGGTCAAATCTATCCCTCCTCTAGAATAGGGTACAAACTGTCGATGCAGGAATTCTTCCGGATGCTCCCGAACTCCTTTGCCAACAAGACCAGTGTAAAAATTTCGTGGATTGGTCCAGGAGGATGCAAGAATTTTGGCAGGAGCTGGGAAAGTCATCGCCGGTCGTGATGAAGCTGGAATCAAGGACTCTGTTCTCTGGCTCTGGCCTTCTCAGCACTGCAGCGTCTGGAAGATGACATCACCACGAATAGTCCCGGACTCCAAATTGCACATGGATGGTGGCGTTGGAACCGTGGATGAGCTGCCTTCGAGACCAGACCCACGGGGGTGCCAGCCGATGTCAGAGCAGACTGCAACAATCCGAACACTGACAGCATGTCAGTTCTATCCCAGGGTGGACAGAACTGCGCAGTCTGGGGAGAAAAAGGAGAAGAAATTGTTCCGGTGGCCGAACGGAGCTCTACTTCTTGGAAGAGGAGGGAAACTCGTAGGAGAAGGTCTCAGTCGAACACCGCCTCCAGATCTTCAAAGGGTCCAATGTGGCAACTACTGCACTCTACCTTTGGAAGCTGGACAGGAACCTTCTGCGCAGTCGGAGGAGATCGCCTCTCTCGGATAGCCACGAGCTCGGAACGGGATGAGATGACTGCCGTTACGAAGATGACTCGTAGACGCTTCCAGGGGTAGCTCTTGCGTCTCCTGGAACATCTGGATGGCATTGCAGCTTCCTCTGTAGTCTTCAGATTCTCTGCTACCTCTGAACTGAAAACTGTAGGTTGAAGATGATGGGGGGAAGAATGTGGTTTATGGGAGGGGGAGTGGGGTGGATGGGTATGGGGGTGACCCCTAGCTGTTGCCACTGATACGGCATCATTAGAACTGGGGGCCCTAAGGGAAGGTTCTGCTCCAACTGGGGCCTCGGAGCTAAGAGTAGAGGCTGACCCAACCAGGGGATCTGCATTTGTCCCTGTCGTGGTAATGACCATTGCGGTTGAAATAGCATCCCCTGTAATAGCATCATTGGAGATTGAGCCCTCAACTTCACTGGTGGCCTCTCAAGTTGTAGCCCCAGTCGACTTATCAATGGAAGAAGCAACCGCTGCAGTGCTACAAGAGGTGGCTACTACAAAGGCTGGCCCTTCATCATCATCCGCCTTGGAGACAACTCTTATGGGTTCAGCATTAGAAGAGATGGTGCCCTAGGAGGCAAGTGTTGAAGACACAGGCCTCATGCCAAAAACTGACAAGGAAGCAGCTCCATTACCCGCAAACTCCCCCTCTTTGAATATTCGGGCAGCAGTCCATGAAGAGGTGGCAGCGGAGGAGGCAGCAGCCTTGTAGGAAATTATAGAAGGGATCCAGTCAGTTCCCCCAGCAGCTCTCCCGTCCTCTTCCTCCAGGCCGGATGTTGCACTATGGGCGGATATTGACAATGATGTGACCTTTGAAGTAGCCTCATCTGCTTCTCCTGGCTTTGCCTCATCCTAGAGCTTCGTGTGGCAAAATCTGGACATGTTGTGCCAGCTAGTGGAGTCTCAGCCAGCGCTGACTTATCCACAAATGAAGGAAATAGCTAATCACTTCACGACTGGGTTGCAAGCGATGGGTTGCCCTTTAGAGACGTGGGCTCAGCGTATCTTGCTACTATTAAAGTTTGTACATCGTCGGGACTTCCTGACGCGTGTCATGAATGACAGACTAACTGCTTTCAGGTTGCAAAGAGCGGAGTGCAAGTCCGAGCTGGGGAAAATAAGTTCTGCCCTTCGGGAGCGTCAAGGCCAACTGGAGGCTCTGACTGATCGGGAGCAATTTATATATGACTGGATAGGCGCGCTTGAAGCGGAGCTAAACGATCTCCGGGCTGAGTTGTCGCGGGTACTCAGACACGGACCACATAACGCACCTATAGGGATGCATTAAAGGAGCATAATGCACCGGGGCAGGCTCGTTATGTCACCAGGGTTTCTTGACTCCGGAGTTCAGAATCAGAAACCCCTCCCGATCGATCAAAATCGACGGGGGACGTGGCGGAATACGAAACCTGTTGAACCTGTTAACCCATGCCGATCATACAAGCCTAAGCATGCCACTAGAAAGGAAATATGATGCCCATGAAATTAATTACAAGCAATTAAAGCTAAAAATGAGTTAAAATACTCTAAATAGGAATATGCATGAAATACGAGGTAAATGACGTCGGACCACGGTGCAAGTGGTACTGGTGGTGTCCTAACGAGATAGGGAATCCATCCCCCTACCTGGATCACGATGAAAACGACGATACGGCTGTGAACCAGCGAGGGGGTGACGCAGCATCTCCCGGCCTGGCTCGACTCCACATTCCACGAATCGAGGAATGGTGGGCGTCAACGCGATCCTCGTGACGCGACCAATCCAACGGTACCTCTCTGGCTTCAATCAGCGACCGTCTGGACTAGAAATCGAGAGAGGCACGTAAATCGAGAATTAACCCTAAAATCACCTAAAATAAGAAATACATAGAAAATGAGGAAGATGGCGATGGATGGCGATGCATTGGGTGTCAACAGATTCCTGGCCAGATGAGGAGTCCGATCCCCAACCTTTGGCACGGCGAAGGCTACGAATCGGTGCCGAACGGGTGACGGGGGTCACACCGTCTTCTTGGTCGCACGCGTCTCCACGCTCCACGATCCAAGGAAAGAAGGGTACTGGTGTGATCCTCACGTCGAGTCCATCCCGTCGGTACCTCCCACGCCTCGACCGGGGTCCATTTGGACCATGAACCGAGAAAATGGGGGTGGAGGAGAGAGAACGTGGGATGGAGAGAGAGAGAGCGTGAGATGGAGAGAGAGAGAGAGTTTCGAGAGTGAGGAGAGAGAGGGTGGGCTGAGATATTTGTAAAAAATTTTATTTTTTTACTTCCCGGTGGTATCTCTCACCATATCTGGGCCTAGAATTTATTTTTCAATGATTTCATCCCAGCATATGGAAGATCGACAACTTCTGTCATAAAGTTCCTCAAAAGGTGCCATTTGGATACTGGCTTGGTAGCTGTTGTTATAAGCAAATTCAGCTAGGGATAAGTGGTCATGCCAACTACCGCGAAAATCTATAATACAGGCCCTTAACATATATTCAACAACTTGATTTGTCCTCTCGATCTGACCATCTGTCTGAGGGTGGAAAGCAGTGCTAAAATTAAGTTACGTCCCCAGAGAGTGTTGTAACCCCTTCTAGAAATAGGAAGTGAAGCATGGGTCTTGGTCAGATACGATGGACACAGGAACTCCATGCAATCTAACAATCTCCTTGGTATATAAGGTAGCAAGGATATCGACTGACCATCGGCTCTTGATGGGCAAGAAATGAGCTGATTTAGTTAGACGGTCGATGATTACCCAAATTCCATCATGTCCGTCCCTAGACTTAGGCAAGCCCATGATGAAGTCCATACTGATGTCTTCCCACTTTCACTTGGGAATATCTAGTGGATGTAACTTTTCAACAGGTTTCTGATATTCCGCCTTCACTTGTTGGCATGTTAGGTTGTGAGATACGAAGTCCGCTATCTCCCTTTTCATATTAGGCCACCAGAAGGTCTTCTTCAAATCTTGGTACATCTTAGTGGCTCCAAGGTGAATTGTGTACCTTGATCGATGAGCTTCTTCAAGTATCTTCTTTTTCAACTCAGGATAGTCCGGTAAACATGTCCGTTCATGGAATAGCAATCTGCCATCAGGTGCCAGCTTGAAGTCGAGTCTCTCATCAAGCTTGTCCCTTATTTCTACTAGTGCGGGATCCTCTTCTTGTAGCTTCTGAATTTCTGGTAGCAAATCCGGATGTAGACTCATATGGGCTAGAGTAATACACCCGTCCTGCTTGTCAGTGCTAATATTGAGTTTAGAGAATTCCTCTAATAGCTTCCATTCTTGAATCATGCACATTGGTGAGCCCAAACGGCATCACCAAGAACTCATAATGCCCATACCTCGAACGGAACGTAGTCTTCTCCACATCACACTCTCGAATCCGCAGCTGATAATAGCCCGATCTCAAATCGATCCTCGAAAATACTAGGGCCGACTGAAGTTGTGGCGACCCGGGATCCGAGTACCGGAAAGGAACCGGAGCAACTCGAATCTCGGCCCGCCTCCCACGAGCCCGAAGACTCGGAAGGGAAGAAAGGGTGGTGTGAGGGTGTATAAGAAGCTAAAATAACTATAGAGATAGCACAATATATAACTAAATAATAATATAAAAATTAAATAAATAAACTGCTACAAGGTCCAGTACATCTCATGTCCCAAATAAAAGTACAGTCAACTAAAAGAAAGGTACAAGTACACGGGACATACCTCAGCTCCAGCAACTGGCGACTAACCTCGACTACTGGAACCACGCTGAACACCTGCCGCACCACCTGAAGTGTCGGCCTCGCCCGAAACACGGTGAAAATACGCAGGGGGTGAGCCTCATTTCACAGGCTCAGTAGGGATCCCTCGAACCCAACCTTGCACGGAAAAACCTGGTGCTACATTAGTAAGACGAACCCTATAAAACTGTAAAGCTACTCTAGCTAACAGGAGTGCGGTGGAACCAACAGCAGGAATAATAAACAAAAAACTGTCTATTCTAACAGTACCGTACTACTGAACCTCGGTCCTTTAAAAACTCAAGTCTACACCTACCGACAGATAGGAGCACCTCCCACTAGAAGAACGAGTGGATGCATCCCCTGATGTCTTACACCGTGTCACAAGTGTCTAGCTATAACGTTCCGGGCGCGAGACTCAGACACGCACAGTAACCAAAGTACCACGAACAAGGACTAGCTGAGGTCGCGCTCATCGTGCACACTCAGACCATACGCCCTAGGTCTTGATACGTACAGAGTGTGGGTGTGGTGATCTAGAAGGGGAGGGGTTGAATAGATCACCCCTTGAAAAATTTTAGCGGAAAAGACTAGATCATCCCCCTTGTTGTTACCTCCTCCCAATTTAAATTTCGTGTCAATCCGCCGCCATTTGTCCCATTTTCCCAATTTGTATCTCCACTTGTGTAATCTGCCATTCTACAGATCTACGTGATAGTACCTTGTTCATCTATTTTTTCCACCCTTTAAACCGCCTCAGAAAATTACCAAAAAAATTGTGCACGTCTCTCACATCCCCCTCTCTCACCCATAAAATCCCCAAAGTCCAGATCTGCCATCTTCCCTTCGGTCAAACTTCATTCTCAGGTAGATCCATGTCTGTCCTGTCTATTCTATAACCTAAGCCAGAAAAGTCACGGTGTTACAGAGTTTTTCATTTCCAATCCCATGACGGGATGGCTATGAAATTAATATATGTTGTAGCCCTTCAAGTTTACTTCCAACAGTGCCAATTTTAGTCTGATCTGCCTCCAGATCTAGTCGCAACAATTACTTTCGCCGGGTCGCGCAGATCTGCCCAGTCACAGAGCTGCGAGATAGGTCTGGAATATGATTTCCCCATTGGTCCTTCAGCCTCGATTCAGCCGTCGTCGACTCCAGGGATCGAAGAGGAACCTCCCACCAACGTCCTAGCCGACCGCCGCGGCCAGAAGGTGACCGGAAGCTGCCATCCCACATGTCAAGTTCGCTTGCCATCTAGTGAGTTTGAACAGTGCCGAGTCGAACCAGTAGCCCGCCTCCGGCCCGAAAGCTCTTCCGGCTTGCTACCCATCAACCTGAGATTGGTGCTCCCGAGTCGCTGTTGTAGCCCTTTACCTCTCTGTGTGGAGTGGGCTATAAAATTCATTACTGTAATTATTGATAATTATTTGTACCGGGAGCACGAATTTTGGCCGGGATCATCTTCCCCACGCCCAGAGCGTGGAGGTACGTTTTCGCTCCTCTATTAGTCGCATTGCTTATTTCGTATATGTGTTTATCTGCCGCTGCTTGAGTGATAGGATAATTAGCTAGTTCAATTTTATCACCACTGCAAGAGTGAGTGAGAGCGTGACCCATCCCGTGACCTGATCCGAGCACAAAGGAGTGTTGACCACCCTGACTCATTGTCGGTTTCTCAACCACGTAGATCCACACGCTTCTCTTGCTAGGGATGAGTCGCGTGCTTGCCTTGAGTCTCAGGTTCACTTCCAAATTGGTCTCGAGTCGCATCTCGCCCCGCATCAATTAAGTGCGATAAGAACATTGTAATATAAATATGAATGTGAATGTGAATACAATGTGAAGGTTATGAATGAAAAACAGCAGCATTTTGTGAGGCGGGACTTCGGTCCCTTCTGCGGGACAGCGATACGTAACGCTGCAGAAGTAAAAGAACCCAGGGGATGGCGATATGTAACGCCCTGGTTAAAACCCTATGATTCGGCTAGTTCGTTCTATGGGACGGTGATACGTAACACCACAGGACCCGGGGGATGGTGATACATAATGTCCCGTGCGGCAAGAGTCTAGGTGGGAGTTCGCTCTCGGGTCTGTGCAGTACTCTTTCGTTCGTTTGTGTGCGTGGGCCTCCTTTGTTTGCGGCAGTTGTTCGTTTCCATGAATAATGAAAGATGTGAGACTCATGAAAATATGAAAATGTGTAATTAATCAATTCATTGTGGATTTAGTGCATGCACGGGCATTTTATATGTTAGATAAGGATTTTACTGCAGAAAAAAAAGAATTAACTGGTTAACTTTAGGCTCAATGCTGAATTTGAAACTTGATCTATTTCTTCTGCTGCGTCGACGCATTGGGCAGGCTCCGTCGACACAACAGTTCAAATCGGATCAAAATTGGCTTCTAGAATGAGCCACTACGTCGATGCACTGGTCAGGCTACGTCGATGTAGCAGTTCATTTCTGTTCGAACTGGCCCTCTAGAATGTGTCACTACGTCGACGCACTGGTCAGGCTACGTCGACGCAGTAGTTCATTTCTGTTCGAACTAGCCCTCTGGAATGTGCCACTGCGTTGACACACTGGGCAGGGTGCGTTGACGCTGCAGTTCATTTCTGCTCATCCCGTCAACACGCTGAATAGGCTGCGTCAACGCGTTGAACTGACTTTTGAGCTTGTTCTATTGGGTCTTTCAACGTACCTATGGGGTCTATTAAAAAATAGCAAGGTGAGATATTTTTTAATCCGAAACAGTCTTATCAATATTTCAAAAGCTTATTACAATGATTCGTAGTTAGTCATCATCAAATAAAGGAACACAACAATCACCTTTAACTAAATATGATTGAATGGATTATGATATTGTTAACATTTGAATTATATATATAAATTGGATATATGAATGCGAGTTCACCCCGATTTGATTAGGCTGCCTACTGAGCGTCACACTCATCCCCTTATGACACACGTTTTTCAGGAGACATAGTGAATGAGGTCGAGGAGGAGGCTGCAGCCAAGGAGTAGTTCTAGTCCTCCCTTCGTCAGGGTAGGCTATGGGTATTTACCTCTCATATTATGGATGGTTGTGGAATGGTGATCATGTATGGACTCATATGTATTTGGACAATGCACATGTAATTTTGGATTATGAATAGTTGAGTTGTTATTTACATTTCGTGTAATTATGATTTCTCCCTCTCTCATGTGAATACATACATATATATTTGTGCTTCCGCGATACGTACAACGTAATGCTTCGGGGTTTGATGGAAAAAAATGTCCAGAAATTGGGAATCAGATCACGGGGTGTTACATGCAGTCTGTAGCATGGTGGTGCGGTGACCGTGGAATCCTACCCGTCGGGTGAGTCCTTCCTCCTGAGTTCTATGCCTTGTCCAAAATTTCAAGGATAAAATTTCTGTAAGGAGGGGGCTATAAGACCCCATATTTTCGGATCATGTTTCAGCGGGTCACACATCATGCCCAAGTGGGTTTCAAAGTTGTTATAATGGTTTTTCGAACCCATTGCTGGTGTGTTCGTGGGTAGTTCTGGGTCCGTGGTGGCATGTGGAGCATTCCTGCCGGTGGTTCATTAGTTGCTAGCTCGCTAGGTTGCCGGGGCGTGTCCCGGGGTAGTGTACGTTTCTTTTCCCTGACTGTACTTGTGGACTAGACTATGTAGTTGTTATTTAATTGTTAAAAATGTTAATTTTATTCCTGTCAAAACTATAGTTAATTTTGTAGATTTACTTTACTGTTCCCCCTTCTGGGGCTTGGCGAGGACCGGAGGTGATGCCAAGTAGCGCTTCAACTCTTCGAATGCTTGCTCGCACTCATGGTCCCAGGTGATCTGCCCATTCCTCTTTGGTGCCTGGTTGGCTTATTTTATCAACCGGAAGAAGGGGAGGCATCGCTCGGCGGCTCGAGATAGGAACCGAGTTAGTGCCGCGATGCGTATGGTGAGACATTGTACGTCCCTGACTCGCACCGGCCGCTACATCTCTAGCACTGCTCGGATTTGGTCCGAGTTGGCTTCGATTCCTCGGTGGGTGATGAGGAAATCGAGGAACTTCTCGGATCGTACTCTGAACGCGCACTTGGCTGGGTTAAGCTTCATGTGGTATCTTCTGAGCGTGGCGAAGGTCTCCGCCAAGTCGCGCAAGTGTTTGGCGGCTCGGAGGCTCTTGACGAGCATGCCATCAATGTACGCCTCCATGTTGCGGCCGATCTGTGAGTCAAACATGTGATTGACGAGTTGCTGGTATGTTGCCCCCGCATTCTTTAGCCCGAACGGCATCCGTGTATAGCAGAACAGGCCGTGATCGGTGACGAACACGATTTTATCTTGGTCGGGCCCGTGCATGCTGATCTGATGATACCCGGAGTAAGCGTCCAGGAAGCTCAGCACCTCGTGCCCGACCGTCGCATCCACTAGCTGGTCGATCCGCGGCATAGGAAAACTGTCCTTGGGCGTGGCTTTATTAAGGCCGGTGTAGTCTACATACATCCTCCATTTTTCGTTGCTCTTGGGGACCAAGATGACATTGGCTACCCAGTCTGGGTACTGGGTGGGCCTGAGTAACTTTGAGCGTAGTTTCGCACCCACTAGCTCTTTGATGATCGCCTGTCGCTCGGGGTTGCAACACCTTCGGTGCTACTGAACCGAGCGGCAAGTGGGGTCCAACCATAGTTGGTGAGTGATGACTTCTGCTGGAATCCCGGAGAGTTCATCCTCAGACCAAGCGAACACGTCTTGATGGGCCGCGAGGAAGTCCGCATAGCTCTATTTATTGGTTGGGAAAGTCGTCCGACATCCGTGAAAGCCTGCAAGCATCAGAAATCAAGAAGGCGTCAGAAGGAGTCCCGGGTATTACCCCAGGGGACAACCCTTTGATGCTTAAGTCAGCAACGAAAGCGAAGACAGAGAATAGCAAGGGGAGATGATGAGGAGAGTTGGAGGTCGCCATTGTAGATCTGAGAGGCGTGGAGACTCTCCAGTTGAGTGCTCGTCGCTCCCAGTGGACACTCAACGAGTGCTCGCTGGGTGGTAAAGTTGCGCAAGAGGAGTGACTTCTCTCTTAGGAGAGATGGTTGCGTATGACCTCTCTAGTGCTATGGCTCAATTCTCTGTGTAGGACTTTTGGCAGGAGATCCACTGTGTCCGTTCTTCTCTGTCGATGTCTTTTTTATATGGGGTTATCTTAGAGGTAGAGACCTATCCCTTTGCAGGGAAGGTCGTGGATCATAGAGCAACGTCTCCCGCGATTGAGGCGGGAGTTTCCCGTTAGAAGGCGAGTTCCTCGGTGTCGGCCATTCCATGGGAGAGTCTTACGGCGCTCATGAGACGTGTTCGCCTCTTATGGGCTAGGGGTCGACGTCGTGGGGGTAACGATCGGTCATCGGAGGGTCTTTCGGCGGTCATTGTGCCTGGGTTGCCACCTTCTGGTGACTGTCGAATCTGATGTCGAATCGTACTGGGCCCAACTAACTAGGCTGTAGCCGTCGTGGGCTCTTACTTTTGGTACTCGAGCCTGGGCCATCGTGGGTCCGCAATATCGGGCCTGTTATAGGCCAAATCGGATCTACCCTCCTCAAAGTGCTTACCGAATAATTTGTGATTGTGAAGAGTCGTAGGTGAATCAGTAAATATCAAGATTGGATGGGGGGGCATCTCCAAGAATCCTTGAAACAGAAAACTCTTCGTCATATTGTATACCCTATTGAGATCTACCAATTAGGACGCATGGGGCAAATCATTCATGGATGTTTGGCGTATACATCACTGTTGAGAGTGAATTCACGTGAAACCAAAGGGCATGCACTTGTAGTTGAAGAAACCTTTGGGAGATCTGAAGGCGGTGTAATTCTTATCTTTTAGGGACATCCGATTCTGATTGTAACCGGATGATCCATCCATAAAAGATAGAGCTTCATGTCCGGTGGTCATATCGACCATTATTTTTGTGATTGGAACTAGGAAGTCGTCCTTCAAACAAGCTTTATTGAGGTCTCAAAAGTCAACGCAGATGCGGACTTGACCATTTTTCTTTTTGACTGGGACAATATTGGCGAGCCAGTTCGGGTAGATGCATGGCTCGATGAAGTCGACGTCTGCCATCTTATTGACCTCTGCCACAACTTGGAGTTCCAGCTCGTGGCGCATGCGCCGTTGGGATTGTTTGACTGGCATGGCTGAGGGAGATATAGCTAGGTCATGCTCCGCTACGGATAGGATTTAACCCTGGCATCTCTTTGTATGTCTAGGCGAAGCAGTCTTTATATTCGAGCAGGAGTTCCTTGTAGTCCAGTCTTTCTGTGATGTGACATTACAATCCCTTGGACCTGAATTTTTGCAAGCAACCAGTCTGAACGGTGGACTCACTCGAGCGAGCTCACTTGCACGGAACACTCAATCACCCGTAGGCCAATCGACGATGGTGGAGAGGGTCCGAGGTTAGACCTCACCATTCTGGGGGACAGCTTAGCTTGGGTTGAACCCCTAAGGGGCTGGGATTCCCAACTGCGTGGGTGGCCAACACGCCAAGGGCGCGGGTTATGGAATACCTCTCACAACCCGCTCCGCGGTGGACACTCAATTTGATCGAGTATGAGTTCGGGCGCTCGCCTCACCGATCGATGGCACTAAGGCGATACTAAACCAACAAAGTAAAAACCAGTAAGGAGGGGAACCAGATGCTCACCTGATTGGTGTGAAGACACTGATCCCGATCGGAGACATGGGCGAGCCAGGAAGCGTGGGCACACGCTGCATCGATGAAGCTTGACCTGAAAACATAATGGGTACAGCACTACTCCTCACGCAGGAGGTGTAGCCTAGAAATAAATCAGTCCTCTTTTACAATAACCTGATCATGCTCCTTATGATGTGATTAGTTCACTTAAACCACTTGAAACATATCTGCTATATTAAAGTATCATGTTAGTCATTGTAAAATGAGTATGAATGTGAATGCAAACATGATGTGAATGTTATGAATAGAAAGTAGCAGCCTTCTATGAGGTAGGACTTCGGTCCCTTCTGTGGGACGACAATATGTAATGCCGCGGAACTAAAAGATCTCAAGAGATGGCGATACGTAACGCCCTGGTCAAAACCTATTGATTCAACTGGTTCATTTTGTGGGACGACGATACGTAACGCCGTAGAACCTGGGGGACGGTGATACGTAATGTCCCGTGCACTAGGAGTCTAGGTAGGAGTTTGCTCTCGGGTCTATATAGTACGCCTTCGTTCGTTTGTGTGTGTGTGGGCCTCCAATGTTTGCGGCAGCTGTTTGGTTCCATGAATAACAGAAATGTGATAATGTGTAACTGCTCATTCCCTAAGGTCTTATTGCATGCATCGGTTAAATGTTAGTTACAGAACATGTATCTTCCTCGTATAAGTTATTTTAAGTAGATGATGTAGAATACATTATGCTATTATTAACATCTGAATTATGTATATAATTGGGCTATATAGATGCGCGTTAACCCCAGTTTGTTTAGGCTGCCTACTGAGCGTCACACTCACCCTCCTTTATGACACCTATTTTTAGGAGACATTGAGAAGGAGGTTGAGGAGGAGCCTGTAGCTGAGGAGTAGAGCTAGATCATATTCCATCTGAGTATGCTACAGATGAATGTCTCTCCTATATATATATAGTTATGGGGTGGTGAGCCTGTGTGGGCACAAGATTATTTTGGAACATCTTACTTGTACTCTTCTTTGGAATATGTACTCCTCTTGGAAATTTATGAATGGTTGGAATGCTGTTTTCATTTCCTGTAATTGTGGTTTCTCTCTCTCCCATGCGAATGTATGCATGTCCCTAAATTTGTGCTTCCGCGCTTGTCGGCTTGACATCTGTTGGATGAAGCCTTGACAGCTAAACGTCTGTCAGTTTGAAGCCCCGATGGCTGAATGCTTGTCGGCTTGAAGTCCCGATGGCTGAATATTTATCGGCTTGAAGCCCCGATGGCTAAATATCTGTCAGTTTAGAGCCCCGATGGCTGAACACCTTTTGGATTGAAGCCCTGATGGCTGAATGCTTGTCAGCTTGAAGCCCCGACAGCTGAATATTTATCGACTTGAAGCCCCGATGGCTGAATATCTGTTGGTTTAGAGCCTCGATGGTTGAATATTTGTTAGCTTGAATCTCTGATGGCTGAACATCTTTTAGTTTAACGCCATGATGGTGAAACATCTATCGATTTCACGCGTCGATGGTGGAACATCCTTCGGCTTGAAGCCCTGATGGTTGAACATCTTTTCAGATTGAAGCCCTGATGGCTGAATATCTGTCGATTTAATGCCCCGATGGCTGAACATCTTTCAGATTGAAGCCCCGATGGCTGAATATTTGTCAGCTTGGATGAAAGGTCATGACGCCGACCATATGAGAGGTCTATTTGTAAGATGGCTGGAGGCCGAAGGTAAAGGACCACGTCTGTCTCAAGACCTTCTTTCCCTTCTTCTCTTCTTCTTTTGTGTGAAGAGGCAGGTGCAAAGATCATGTCTGCCTCATGACTTTTCTTTCTTTTCTTTCCTTCTTTCTTTTTTAGTGTGAAGAGGGGGGTGCAAATATCACGTCTATCTCATGACTTTTCTTTCTTTTCTTTTCTTCTTTTGTGAAGAGGTGAGCGCCCGGACCACGTTCTCCTCCTGACTGATCTTTCTTTTCTATTCTTCTCCCTTTTTTATTGTGAAGAGGCGGGTGCAAAGACCACGTCCGCCTCATGACTATTCTTTTGGTTCTCCTCTTCCCTTTTGTTATTGTGAAGAGACAGGTGCAAAGACCATGTCTGCCTTATGACTGTTCTTTTTTTTGCTCTTCTTTTCTCATTAACGCCCCCGGACTGGGGTGTATGTAGTGCAGGGGAATAAAGAAGAGAGAAAAGAGAAGAGAAGATGAGAAGAAGAAAAGAAGAAAAGGAAGCCCCTGGTGCCTGCTCAACGGCGCATCCCTTGGTGCTTCTCAGCGGCACACTCTCTGCGCCCATTAGCGGCACACCTGCAAGCCTCCCAGCGGTACACCTTCTGGGCCCTCCAGTAGCACGCCTGTCTGGCGCCTCCAGTAGCACGCCCATCCGAAGCCACCAGCGACATAGCGGTCAGCCCCTTCACCTGGCACGCCTCCAAGTGCCCCTACCTGGCACGCTGCCTTGGGCTTCATCCGGCACGCTTCATGCCCCCTTCATCCGGTACACCCTTGGAGCCCCGTCAGCAGTACGACTTCAATGCCCCATCAGCGGCAAGCTTCCAACGCCCCATTAGTGGCACGCTTCCAACGCCCCTCCAGCAGCACACCTAGTCCACGCTCCAGCGGTACGCCCTGCAACACCCTTTCAGCAGCACACCCTCAACGCCCTCAGCGGCACACCCGTTTAGGCCCCTTCAGCTGCACACTCGGGGCGGCCTTTCAGCGGCACCCCCCTACCGGCCCTCCAGCGAAACCCCCCCCAGGCATCTTCAATGGTACACCCACGCTTCCTCCAGGGCTTTTAAGGGCACACTTGGCAACCCCTTCAGCGACACGCCCCAATGGCCCCTCTGCGGCATGCTTTGGCGGCCTTCTAGCGGCACACTTTTGGGGTCTTCCAGTGGAGAAGCCTACTGGCTCCTCAGCGGTACGCCTTGAACCCCTCTACCCGGCGCATCTGGTGGAACGACGTGATGCCCATCCCCTAAAGATCTCTGGCGCGCAGTGGGCTCACTAAGGTGTCACCCAGAGAGGAAGACACACAGTCTATCCCCCCGCCACCGAGGACGGAGAAGTCAAATCCTCATTTAATGGCCGTCTTCATCGGGCGCTTCCCGCCTTCGACCAGGCTCACCACTACCGGGGTATAAAACCCCTCCTTTCCCTGTGAACAAGAGGGAGACCAATGGAGGGGCACTGCTCCTGTGCCTCTCAGATGGCCACCAGCCACTGCACCCTCTACTCTTGAGCCGCCAGAAGTCGCAGGTACTCTACCGAGATGCCGGCCAAGTCAGACATCCAGAGCTCACGTGGGAAGCCGAGGCTATGATAGCCCTGGGTGTAGTCCCTCAACCACTACCTAAGCACCTCCGGGGAAGGTAGGGGGTCACCTCCCAGGTAACCTCAGGCTCGCTGAAGCAAGGCCGCACCCACACTCGCATCCAGCAGTGGCTCTGGCAGACAAGCCAACGTAGGCCATTCAACCCCCAGGTCTAGAGGGGAGTGGCCCTTCTCAACCAACACACCAGCAAGGCCTGCATAATCCCACCAAACACAAAGTAGGATCAGCAACATTCAGGATTTCCCTGTGACAAGACAAGGTGAAAAACTTGAGAAAGGTCCTGATCCTCATCGAGCATGGCTCCCACCGTGCCTGTGGCATCTTGGCTAGGGGTCGGTGAGGGTAACCTCTCCTCCACATCTGCGGCATCCCCCGCGGGAGTCGGGGAGGGTAGAGGCTCCCCCATAATCCGGTCACCCCGAGCAACTATCGGGGAGACGGAAGGCATTCCCTGGCTATCCTTGATAGGAGCCTGCACACACTCCCCCTCAGATTCCAGTCCTGGTCATAACACAATGACATCAACACCATACAATAAACTCTAAACCAAAGCCAATGGGGAGGGGGGAAGGATTTCCATACACCTTCCAAAGTTGCCTCCATCTCGGCATCCCCAGTAGAAGAGGCCTCAGAGGAAGAAGAGCTCGAGCTCGAACTCTTGTCAATCTCCATTGTCGCACTGTCGCTGCTTGAAGAGCCAGATGAGGTCCCAGAAGAACCCCTAGGCGCAGGCAAATCAAAGGCACCTATGCACCTAGAATCCTAGTCATGCTATTATAAACTCCAATTTCAAATGAGGACAACTCCCTAGCCGAGGGTGTTGGATATGAAGCTCACCGGTAGGGGCATCCTCTTTAGAGACCCCCTCAATATCGGTAAAAAAGATCAGTTTGCACAATAATGGGCCAAAGTCCATTAGCATGAGAAAGAAAAAAAGAACGAGAGAGAGAAATAGATATATATAAATGGGCCAAAAGCCCATTCACATGGCTAAGTCTTCAAATGGGCCAAGGGCCCATGCCCATGTTCTTCACGCTCGAACGCCCCATGCATTCGGTCTTCAATAAGGTGTCGACGCATGGCCACTTCACACGGGCGACATGGGCCCGAAGGTGGCCGGCGAAAGCCAAGGCGGGTCAACGTGATGGGGTGTCTGCCAAGGGTGGCTTCGCACGCGAGCGGGAGGCTTCACAGGTGGGTCTTCGGCGGGCGCACAGTCAACAGAGGAAGGCAGGTGGCCTTCTTTCACTCACGCGGGAGAAGGCAGGAAGGCAGGCGTGACATGGATGCTCCTTTGGGTAGGGTCAGCGGATAGAGGCGAAGGCGGCTTCGGCCGACGTGGGCTCTTCACACGGGCAGGGACGTGGAGGCTGGCGAAGCGAGGTGGCTCGCGCACGCGGCTTCTTTGGGTACGATCAGCGAAGGCGGGAGGCCAGCCTTCTCGCCAAGGCGGCCAAGCCACTTTGCACGTGGGTCAGCACTGGTTAGCTGACAGGTGGGCGCGACATGGGGGCTTCACGCAGGCTTCGTCAGCCAAGGAGGAGAGAGGATGGGTCAGCGCAATAGGTCGACAGGCGGCCAGCAGCGGCTTCGGGCACAGGAGGTCAGTCTTCTCAGGTGGGCAAACACGAAAGTAAGTAGGCAGACGCAGGCGGAGAATGTGGGCGCATGTGAGAGAAGAGGAGAGAGAAAGTATGCGGCGTTGATTGAGGAGTGAGAAAGAGAGAAAAAGAGAGAGAAAGAGGGAGAAAGAGGAAAAAGAGAAAGAGAAAATTTCATAAAAAAATATAAAAGTGTGCAACACATTGTGGCCTCCCATTCCAAGTTAAAAATGACATCTTGGGGTGTTCACATGGAGTAATAGGGATAGCTTGGGCCCTATAAAAGGAGGGCATGGGAAATATTTTAATTGAGGAGGATAAATCTAGTTTGGTTCACATAATACTTATCTATCTAAAGTTCAACACGACTTGTGGTCCACGACACGTCCGGTGAACCTCGACAATTGGAGTCCGCGACAGATGACCCAGGACGTACCGTCATTGGATTCGCCAAATAGGGAAGACCACGAGTTAGGCGCCATGACTGTCGGATGATCATTCGATGATCGAATGTTACGTCCCACGACGATGGTTCCTACCCCACTAAGGGCGAGCACGTCCCATGAGCGCCGTGAGACTCGTCGGAGAATCGACCGACTCTGGATTAATCGTCCCTCAATGGGAAACTCTCCCACCATTGCGAAAAACGTTACTCCACGATTGGCGCCCTTCCCTGTTAAAAGATGACTGTCTTCCTTCAGGATAATCCCCTATAAAAGAGACCTCGATGAAGGATCAACACACGGTGAACTCCATCAAGAAACATTCGCTAAGAGGCAAGCCCGAGAGTTACATTTCCTACTATAGAGAGGTCACGACCACCCGCTGAGAGAGAAATCTCCTTTCGAGCACTCTTACTGCTGAGCGAGCACTCCCCGAGTGGTCACTAGCAACGGCGAGCACTCGCCCGGAAGACCTATGGCTCTCCCCGAACTGCTATCGTGGCTCCTACCATTTTCTCTCTCCTATACTCTTCTTTACTCTCTACTTGATTCTTTGCTGACTTAAGCATCAGAGGGTTGTCCCCTGGGGTAACGTTCATGGCTCCTTCTGATACTCTTCTTTCTGGTACTTGCAGACTTTCACGGGTGCCAAACGACTTTCACAACAAATAAATAGAAAAGTGTGATACGAGACATAAAAATTAGATTCTGTCCTCTACACTTTTTGACGTGAAAATCTCGAGCTCGCACTTGCTTGCCTTCTCAAGAGAGGCTAGTGTAGTAGGATCTAGGGTCATAGGATTCGTCTCAAGAGGATTAGTCTCACATCAGATGTTGAGAAAGCAACCAAGTGCTTATAATGTAAGTATTCACCTCTAGGGGCTTCCTTTTGACAGTGCCACGAGGGATTCCAATCTCTTCCTGGGGCCTTCAGGTAGAGGGGCGACCAGCGCCCACGCTGGTCAAGAGGTGATAGAGACAGGGTTGCGAACGCAGTGGATATGGAGTACCTGGTCGGTGGTGCTGATGTTGCGCCGGTTAGCGATGAGTTCCTTGGAGCCATACTACCCACACCGATTTGTGAGGAACTTTGGATACGACCATGGGATCCCGCCGAATTGGGAGTTCCCTTTGATCGGAAGGCTGTACCATGGTAGGGACACCCACCTTCTTGCGGCGGCATGGTGGGACTTCTATAGTCATCGAGAGCTGAAGCAGTTCCTGATGCCGGGATAGGGATGTCGAGGGAGGTTCGACGTACACTACGTCAGGTGGTGGTTCGAGCACAGCCACCTGTACCGACAGAAGGCCTCCACGATTCGGAAGGCGGAGGAGAGTCGCTTGCTGAGGGAGGATTTGCCTCCTATTACGCTGGACGATGGGTACCTGAGGACCTGTGTTGCTCGGGTCCACCGAGAGATCGAGCAGGCTATAGAGCAGTGGCCCCGGGGTGGCCAAGGTTTGACTTCCAGGAGCTGGAGTAGTGGTGGGGCACTGAAGCCCCTGGTATAGGCTTCGGCAAGAGCAACGGCGACAGGAGTGATGGTGTCCCGGTCGGGGGCACCTAAGACCTAGTGGGCCCAATTTTTGGCCGACTGTAGCTTTCAGAGTAGGGGTTCAGTGGATCGGGAGCTCCCGCACAGGAGCTTTGCCGACTCAGCGATTGAGGACTGGCGGCGACACATCGGCCACGCGATCAGGTCTGCCAGGCCCGTGGAGTTCTTGTCTCAGATTGAGTGCGCCCGCACTCTACGGGACTTCTGGGAGGCCATGGCAAACGCGGCCTAGGTGCTGGCACTGAAGCCAGAGCAGTTGGTACTCCTACCACTGATCCCCTTCGGGGCTCCCGGTACGTCCTTGTTTGGGATACTCCATCCCTTTTTCTTTTGTTACTTTATGGTTAGGATCACCTAGTGGGCCAACAATATCAAAAGCCCACATGGAGAATGGCCAAGGAGCAGAAAGAGGATGGAGAGACGAAGCAGGAGCATGAATCTTATCAGTATGGAGTTAGCACTGAAGACACCTATGAACATAGGTGGGACAACCTTCTTCTAGGGTTGGCCAGTAATAGCCCTGCCTAAGAATCTTCTTTACTAAGGCCTGACCATTGACATGCCCTCCACACTCACTTGAGTAAGCTGCTTCAACGACTTTTCAGGCCTCGTCATCATCTAGACACCTCATAAGAACTCCATTAAGAGCGCGCCTATACAGTTCTCCTGTAATAATTGTGTATCTGGAGGTGACTCTTCTAATGGCCTTGTGCTGCTCGACGTTGGCCGATTCCGAGAATGAGCCATCCCTATAATATTGCTCAATTTTGTGGTACCAAGGCAATTCCTCTTCTTCTAAGATTTTCTCGAGCTCAGTTAAGGACACTTCTTTTAAATCCTCCACCTCAGCCTTCTTCTCTACAGATTTCCTAAGGTTATCAAACCACGGATCCTGAAAGGAAGGAGCGTCTAACCGCTAGACCACGATAGTCTCAATGGAGCAACTGAGAGGGAAGGAGAGAGAAGAAGCAAGTGATGCAAGTGCATCGGTGAGAATATTCTGAGATCAAGGGGTGTGAATGTAAACCAACTTGCAGAATTGCTTAGCCAAGAGTGTGACCAAATCTTGATAGGGTTTGAGCTTAGGGTCACGAGTGTGATAGGTAGAGAGAACCTGGCGCAACACCAATTGAGAATCTCCTACAATGTTCAAGTATCGCGTGCCAAGGATGTAGGCATGCTTCAATCCAGCGAGGAGAGCCTCATACTAGGCTATGTTATTGGTAGCAGGAAAAGAGAGTTGATAGGCAAGGGGAATGGTCACCCCCTCTGTAGTGAGGAGAACAACGCCGATCCCTCGGCCCTGAGAGTTAAGTGCGCCATTGAAGTGCAAGGACCAGAAGGGGTGATGAGTGAGCATGGTAAGGTGTATTTTCATTTTGTTTGAATTAATGAATCATTTGAAGAAGTGAAAATTGGCATTTTGCCTCCAAGGCCCAAGGGCACCCTCTCCCCCTCTCTCCTTGCTATTCCTCTTCCTCCAGCCCTCCAGAGAGTGAATCTCCTTCTCCTTAGCCCCTCTAAGTTCCCTTTCTGCTGCCACCGCCGTCGCGGCGCCCCGGAGGGCGCGCTCTTGCTCTGTGAAATGCCTCTCAAAGTGTCACAACTGGAGAGACAACTCTGGTTGTCGCTGGGTCGAGGGGCTACGAGGGCGCTCCTGGATGCTGCCTTGACGCCCCTCGAGAGCTTCTATCTTCGGAGGTGACCATCGCATTCCAGACTTCTCTCTTATTGGAGTAGAGGAGGCTTCTTGGTCTGGGGGAGGGGCTTGCGATGGTCCACCTGATCGATTTTGGATTATCTGCCATCCCCGGAGAATGAAGCACCCCCTGCAGTTTGCAAGGAAGCATCCCCACGGTGGGGGCTCTCCCGGGGAAGTCGCAAACCTGGCTACCTGGGTCCTCATTAGATCAATGAGGCTATCCAACTTTACGTTGAGGGTTTGGAGGGGGTCTGCACTCCCGGCAGGGGGTTTTCCCTCCACTGTGGGTGGGGGTAGGTTGCCGGTTGGGTCGCTGGCGTGAGAGGGGGTGCTCCCTCCTCCGTTGTCGGAGCTTTCCCCTTGTCGTCGGTGACCCTCCTACTGGAACTCATTCACACCATGTTGGCTATTTGCTCATTTCTCACATATGACACTAGATGAAGAGGGGTGATCTTACGCTTGTCCTGAGCCAGAGATGCTGACCACGAAGTTATAAACTACAAGAAAGGGAAATGGGCCAGAGGTGCCCAGGGATGAATCCCCAGGGTAAACCCTCCGATGCCTAAGTCAATAGAGCCCTGGTGCGAGGGGTAGAAGGAAGGAGATGAGGGCGTGAGATTCCTCTCCACCAAGTGGTGAAGTGGTTCTTGCTCAGGGAGTTTAGGCTTACTCTGGCCTTACCTTTTGCAGGATTCATGGGAGAGATAAGAAGGAGCATGTCACTGGTGCCGGTACCTTCAAGACCACATTCAATAAGAAAAGGCCAAGCAATGGAGGAGAGTCCTCTCAAGAGAAGAAAGTAAAGAAAAACAACAAGCCATTCTCCATCACCGTCACACCTTCCAAAGTGGTGTGTAAACATTGTGATAAGGCCGGACACAAGGCTGAAGAATACTGGAAAAAACTTGGAGCTTGTCTCCATTGTGGGAGCTGTGATCATCGGATTCCCGACTATCCATTGCTTACTGAACAAGCCGGTGAAGTGAAGCGCCTGGTGACAAAGAATGCACGTCTCCAGGCTATTAAGGAGGTGGAACAAGATGAAGGCGGACAAGTGGAAGGTACATTAAAAGTTTGTTCCAAGTCTGCACATGTCTTATTTTATACTGGTGCATCGCGTTCTTTTATTTCTAAGAAGTTTGCTGATCTATTACCCATGGAACCGGAATGGATAGACCTAGTCATTGAAACCCCTCTCGGGAATGAATCCGAAATCACGCACCATTATCTAGATTGTGAGGTTTTGGAAAAAGGGAAGAATCTCCCCGCCAACCTAATATGTCTAGACATGAAGAATTATGATGTAATATTAAGCGTCGATTGGTTATCCAAATACCAGGCAACTGTTGATTGCCATAACAGCAACGTTACTTTCAAGAAATTCTCAGAACTGGTCTATACTAGCCCTAAGAGTCAGAGCAAGTGACCACTTATTTCGGCTCTCCGAGCTAGCAAGTTAATAAGGAAAGGATGTGTATCTTTCCTTACTTTTGTCACTATTAAGGAAACTAAGTAGACTAAGATAGAAGATATTCCAGTTGTATAAGAATTTTAGGACATGTTTCCAAAATATTTGCCTGGACTTCCCCCGCAACGAGAAGTGGCCTTCACCATCGACTTGATCCCTGGTGCTAGCCCAGTTTCTAAGGCACCTTATAGGATGTCCCCTGCCGAACTCAAGGAACTAAAGGAGCAACTAATGGAACTTCTATCCTCTCCATTCTCTTCCTCCCCCATCCCTTTCCCCTTTCTTCTCCCTGGACCCTGAGCACATTGCGATTGAGCACGAAGGGCGAAATGGAGAGCTGCCTCTTGTCGGAATGCGGCCTGAGGCCCCTCCCCTGTCGCGTCTCAACTCCCGAGTAACATTGGGAGGTTCTTGGCATCTATTCTGCCACTCCCTTGCCCCCCTTCCCCATTGTCGATCTCACCTTCTCTCGCCGGCACCAGAGCCATCACTCCATAGAACCCCTTCCTCGCTATCGATCTCACCTTCTCTCGCCAGCACCAGAGCCACAGCGAGACACATCGGATCGAGGGAGAACACCTAGCTGCCATAGTTGCCATCACCTCCGTCGCCTACGGGAGCTGTTTCCCTCTACGGTGCTGCCTTCCCCTCCACCGCTAATACCCCTTCCCTCTCCGGCTCTGATCCTAGAGTTTGTACAGTGGTCACTATAATAGCCGCCATTTGTAGCCACAATCACGTTAGCCGTCGCCTTTGTGCCCATCGTTGTGCCTTTAGAAGCCGTGGACTCCGTAGTGGATGTCATCGTCGTAGACTCTATAGGAAGCGGCAGCCTCCGATGCTCGTGCTGGCCCTTCCCTCAGAGACAGGTCGTGTCCTCAGGATCGAATCCCACACCGTCTAGGTGCATGCCGTGATCCTTTTGATCTGTCATTATTGCATGTAGGCCGTGGCCTTCCTGGGTTAGTCTTGTCTTGGAGAATATCTGTTATGTAGTTGAAAATTTAGTAGTTAGATGATGTTTCATTTCGTAATTTAGGTAAGAAAAGTTCACTTTTTTCTTGCCAATGGGTCAGTTTGTTCTCCGCAGGTGGTGCTATCAAGTTCTTCCGGTGGTAGAATTTGGTTGCTGTCAAAGTTCGTCTTCTTTTCTTCCCCCTCATCGGTATTCTTTTCATTTTGCTTTTAAGGTTTCGTAGAAACAATAGGTGGTAAGACATTTATGAGATTTGGACTATGTTCTTAGGTTCGTTGAGAGGGTTCAATTTTCATGCCGACAGCTATCTCGATATCGGCTTCCATGTCGACAGCTATCTAAATATCAGCTTCTAGCCGACAGCTATCTCAATCATCGACTTTCATGCCGACAGCTATCTCGATATCGGCTTCCATGTCGACAGCTATCTAAATATCAGCTTCTAGCCGACAGCTATTTCAATATCGGCTTTCATGCCGACAGATATCTCACCATCGGTATCTATGCCGATAGATGTCTCACAATCGACTTCCACGCCGACAGCTATCTTATTATCGGCTTCCATGCCGACAGCTATTTCAATATCGGCCTTCATGCCGATAGCTATGTTAATATCGGCCTTCATGCCGACAGCTATCTCAATATTGGCTTTTAGCTGATAGCTAAATCAATATCGGCTCCCATGCCGATAGCTATTTCAATATCGGCCTTCCACGTCGATAGCTATCTAAATATCGGCTCTCATGCCGATAGCTATTCCACCATCGGCTTCCACGCCGACAGCTATCTCGCTATCAGCTTCCATGCCGACAGCTACCCAAAATTGTTCAAAAAAGAAGAGAATAAAAAGAAGAAGAAGAAGAAGAAGAAGAAAAAAGAAGAAGGAAAAGAAGAAGAAAAAAGAAGAAAAAAAAAGAGAAAAAAAGAAGAAGGAAAAAAGAAAGAAGGAAAATTATCAAAGCCCGTAGGGGATGTTGTTTCATCATGTCCCACCCAGGTACAAAACTCTTTTGGCCTACTACTGCTATAACCCGTCCCGCCGGCGCATAAAGCCTGTGGTTCAGACCTTCCGTCTGGTTCCATGAATGAAAAGACCCTTGCTTTGGAACTTATCCTGTGTCAATGAACAAACAACGTCAGTCTCTGACTCCCTGTCGGCACCGGTGAACAAACCAGTGGCCCAGACCCTTCGTCTGGAACCATGAACAAAAGACCCTTGCTTTAGCATTAACCCCATGCCAATGAATAAACCACCCCAATATTGCAATCTCCAGTCCCACCGGTGAATTAACCTTCGGCTCGGACCTCCCGTCATGAAATCCTCAGAAATGAAGGAGTGAGAAGCACCTGAATCAAATAAAGCACGGGCTGTACAACCAAAAATAGTAATCGTACCTTCGACAAGATTGGAAGCTACAGCCTCTGCTCGCGAAATATGAGTCACTTTGCCTTTTAACTTTCTACCGACAGCTGCAGAAGACTGGAAAGAAGATGCTGCTGAAGCCTGAGGGTGAACCTATTGAAATTGTTGAGATGGTGGCAGTGGTGGAAGCGGGGGCCTGAATTGTGATTGAGATGGCAGGGATGGAGCTGCTGGAGCGAACTGCACTGGAATTGCTCGCAAAGGACAGTCTCTCACCACATGACTTGGCTAGTCACACCGAAAACACACCACCGACAATGAGCATGGTTTGCCTAGGTGGCTATCACCACACCGCACACAACCCTTGAATTGGCTTTTTGTAGAACTTTATCGCTACTGGAAAGAAGGAGCCGACTGCTGTGTAGCACAAGACGATGCCTGCTGATCAAATCGCTTCTTGAATCTCTTCTCATTCTTGAATCTTCTAAACTGGGACTTGCCAGAAGATGCAACACCACTAGCTACTGGAGTGGTAGAAGGAAATTTTAGAACAGGAGGCGGATAACCTGATGGAAGTTGAACTATCGGCTGAACCGACACTGCATGAGGAGGAACTTGGGATCTCGCTAAATCCAATTCCAATGCTGTTGCAGCCTGATAAACTTCATTCATGTTGGTCACATGGGCAATATTTAGTGGCTGCCTCAACTCAACACGGAGGCCACGAAGAAACTGCTCTGTCTTCAATGCCTCATTTGCAAGCACATGGGGCACATAATGGCCCAATTCCATGAACCTATTCCGATATTCAAGCACTGACATTCCTCCCTGGACAAGCTGTAAGAACTGGTGCATTTTATCCATTCAGAGATAAGCCAAGCTGAAGGTGAGTTTGAAGATGGCGATGAACTCAGCCCACGAGATTTGTCGGAGCGGGTGAGATTGGAAAGAAATTTCTCACTCTGTATTCCACCTTTCCTGGCAAGTAATAACAATATGGAAGTCCATTTCCGTGTGCTCTTATCAAAGCAAGGTAGGTGTTAAGCCCAACGAAAAGTAATACATGTGCAGAGGTTAAGAACAAAACAACCAATGCATCAGTTTAATATGAAGCTACCCAGAGCATATCATATACAAACATATGAAAGGCCTGTAAAATGCATAAACATGGAAGAGGATTTGAAAAAAGGAAGAGGGCATCTGCAGCAGGAACCAGCGATGACGAGGGACCGAGAGGAGGACACAGAGGAGGCTCGTATGCTGGGGAAGCCACCACTACACACACTGATGAAGGGGGTGACATTGCAGAGGAGCCTTAAGAACTTAAAATAGAAGAGCGGGTGTCATTGTAGGGACACAAGCGGGATCGGTGTGTCGATTTAACACATCGCTATAAATGGCGGTGGTAACATAGCCCCTTGGGAGTAAAAAAAAGGGGGACGTTGGGAACCCTACCTGAACGATCGTTGCTCGATCGAAGCGTATTACAGAGGTGATTGGACAAGGGAGGGTGTAGGCGTAATTAGATTCCCCAACCACCCTTCTGACGTTGCAATCTACCGTGACGGTCGCCGTTGACGTTGGCCCTGGGAACACACATCCACTGCGACGGCGAAGGCAACAAGCTACACCAAGATTGGCGCAGTGAACCGACAGTGAGAGTGCGATGGCAGAGCACGGCGTCGAGGGTTTTGCGAGTGGAGATAGGAGGATAAGAGTGTTACGTAACCCACATGGGGTACCCCGATTTATACTACGATTTGATGACAGGTTAGTGGTGACGGCGAGTATAAGGGTGACAAATAGTTGCTAAGTGCTGACAAATGCCCGATAGCAGTGACAAATAGCTGCCTAAATCTGAAAAATAGCTTGTAGTGTTAAAATTGTAAAAATCCCGGAACGTCGACGCATGAAGCAAAGGCAGTGGATAAGGGTGCAAATACCCTATCAGTGGCGACAACTAGATCTGCAGTGTAGACAAATACACTGGTAAGGGAGGTAATTTTTCAAAAAAAATAAGAAAAATAAGAATTTTTATAAAAATCTCTCTCTCCTCATTCTCTCGACACACTCTCTCTCTCTCCATCTTGAATCTCTCTCTCTCACCTTACACGTTCTCTCTCCTCCACCCCCCCATTCACTCGATTTGCGGTCCAAACAGACCCTGGTCAACGCGTGGGAGGTACTGACGGGACGGACTTGACGCGAGGATCACGCCAGTACCCTCCATCCCTCGGATCGTGGAGCGTGGAGACACGTGCGAGCGGAAGGATAACGTGGCCCCCATCACCCGATCTACACCGATTCGCGGTCTTCACCACGCAAGAGGAAGGGGAACGGACTCCTCATCTCGCCAGGAATCCGTTGACGCCCTTTGCGTCACCATCCGTCGCCATCTTCCTCGTTTTCTGTGTAATTCTTATTTTAGGTGATTTTAAGATTAATTTCTCAATTTGCGTGCCTCTCTCGATTTTTGATCCAGACGGTCACTGATCGAAGCCAGAGAGGTACCATTGGAATGGTCACATCGCGACGATCGCGATGGCGCCCACCTTTCCTCGATTCGCGGAGCGTGGAGTCGAGCCGGGCTGGGAGGCGCCGCGTCGCCCTCTCGCCGGATCGGCAGCGTATCATCATTTTCGTCGTCATCTAGGTAGGGGGATGGATTCCTTACCTCGTTAGGACACCGTCGGTAGTCTGAAGCCCTTTGCCTTGTATTTCGTGCATATTTCTAATTAGTTTATTTTAATATTTTAATGCCTGAAATTATCTTTTAATTGTTGAAATTATATCCATGGGCATCGTACTTCAATTCTAGTGGCATGCTTAGGCTTGGAATGTCGGTATGAGTTGGCAGGATGGTTTGGTTTTGTATTTCGCCGCGCCCCCCGTCGATTTCGTTCGATCGGGTGGGGTTTCAATTCTGAACTCTGGAGTCACATAACCCAGGTGACATAACGCGCCACCCCAGGTGCGTTATGGTCATTTGACACACCCCTAGAGATCTGTTATATGGTCCCCTCTTATCTCGCTGCCTACAGACTGACCAAAACGCACAGGGGACTGTTCACAAATTTACCCCAGCTACCACGGTTATCTTCTATGACTCTCCTTCCACGGGTGTCTCTGGGACATCCCCGCCTACGTCCCCGCTGAGTTTCACATTCAGAGGACGTCCAGAGGTCTGCCTTCCAGGCCTTCCTTGGTGCTAGTTTCCTGCACCTGCATAGACCGGCCTGCAGTCTGCCCGCCGTTCATGACTACACCAGAGGATCTATCTGGCGTCGTTGGATTCCGTCGTCTTCCAAGAGGATCGTCCACTACTACAGAGTGCCATCAGGGATGACTATGCCTTCCTTGGCCTCTGTGACACGCCACCCTTTCTCCTAGTTCCAGGCGATACCGGTTCGCAGCATGTTGGAGTTGCCACACGTCACCACTCGCGACCTGTCACCCCACTTCTAACGACCCCCAGATTCACTGTGTAGCCTTTTACCTCCCGACGATGAGTTGGTAGTGTTGGATTGTACCTATTTAGCTTTTGTACTGTGGTTCGTGTGATTTGGCCGGCCGTCTTCCCCCACGCCCCGAGTGTGGAGGTACGCATACACGTCCTTGTTTGGTTTAGCTTGCTTGTCTCGTATACGCTCTTGAGCCACTGCTTGTGTGTTTGTTAGGCTCCTAGCCCATCTTATATTCATATCATTATCGCGGTGAGAAAGTGTGACCATCCCGTGACTTGCCTGAGTCATGAGTGTGGAGTTGCCTGCCCTAGACTTCTGTCGGTTCATCAACCGTGCAGATCTATGCTTCCCTCACTTGGGGAAGATTGTGAGCTCGAGTTACTTGTTTAGGCATGATCCCTCTCTTGGGAGTCATGGGTGTTCGAGTCACGCTACTTTACATGCTGTGATGTTGTTGGTTTAGTTATCTCTTTAGTCATGTCTTCATATAGAGTCCTAGTTCGCCTAGCATCCCGCATCACTCTGGCCATCTGCAGGCTCTTGGAAGAGGGGCACCAATGACGGCTATTCTAGGGATGGCTCCATAACCCGCTCGATCTCTCGACAGATCCGAGCAACGCGGGTCCTCAGGTACCCGTCATCCAGCGCAATAGGAGGCAAATCCTCCCTCAGCAAGCGGCTCTCCTCTGCCTTCCGAATCGCAGAGGCCTTCTGATGGTACAGGTGACTGTGCTCGAACCACCACCTGGCGTAGTGAACGTCGAACCTCCCTCGACGTCCCTGCCCCGACATCAGGAACTGCTCTGGCTCCCAGCGGCTATAGAAGTCCCACCATGCCGCTGCGAGTAGGTGGGTGTCTCTACCCCGGTACTGCCTGCATGTCAAAGAGAACTCCCCGTCTGACGGGATCCCCTGGTCATACCCAAAGTTCCTTGCGAACCGATGTGGGTAGTACGGCTCCAAGAAACTCGTCGCTGATCGGTGCAACGTCAGCACTGCCGACCGGGTACTTAGCATCCACTCCGTCAGTAGCTCGGCATCTGCCACCTCCTGACCAAGATGGGCGCTGGTCGCCCCTCCACCTAAAGCCCCCAGGAAGAGGCTGGAGTCCCTCGCGGCGCTGTCAAAAGGTAGCCCCTCCTCACCCCTAGCGGGCAAGTAACAAAGGGCTCGCCTAGCCCCCTCCAGCTGCGTCTTTGCATCCCCGTCAGGCTGCCCGGGGAAGCTAAACAAGAGCGGGACCATCGGGTTCCTCACCGTCTCTCGCGTCACCAAGCCTGGAAATAACAACCTGGCCCACACATTGAGGTAGTGGGTCGACAGGACTATGCTCCTCTCTCTCGGCGCCGGGTGTGCCACCAGAACTCCCAGCCCTTGGTAGATGTTGGCCAGTGCAGTAGGAGCTAAAGACAACTGTCTCCCCTTAGCTAGCAGACAGGCCAGCCATAGCAGCTCGGCCCTCAGCAGACCATCCTCCCCGTGCGGAACCATGAACGTCACCAACCAGTAAGCTAAATAGGCGGCGAGGTGTGTCACGTCTGGCAGACCGTGAGGGTTCCACCCCTCCCGTGGAGCATAAATGTACCGGCTGTAGGTCCTGATCTTGTTTATTCACTTGATCTTGAATCATCTTTGTCAATGAATGTTAATCTTAAATATGGTTCATTAATAATTGAAAATTGTTATTAGGGTTATTTGACGGTTGTTCTACTCCGGTAGAATGGACTGACCGCAATACTGATTTTCACTGATTTTTAGCCTCATTTCCTTGTAATGGTTGGGACTCTCCGCCGGATATACCTTCCGTTGGATTAGGACCTCCATTACGGGACCACTGTAAGTCCCCGCGTTCCTGAGATTCCCACTAGGATGTCGGGCAGGTTGTACCACTAAGACCTGAACCTGTTCACGTGATCGGGCCCCTTGATTATCGTGTTGTGAGCCATGGATCACTTGAACCAACCGAGTCTTGAGCGGTCAAAAACAGACCGTTCATCTCAGTGGGCAGTCCATTGTGAACCGTGTATCCCTGGCCCAAGTGCCACTTACTTTGGTCGATTAATCTTCTTCTATCTTCGACCAAACCATGTCTTGATCGGCCCATTAAGCCTTAGGCTGACCAGTGGAGAGTGGGCTGGACCTTGGTTCAGTTCTGCCCCACTTATGGCAGCCCAGAGCCCATTTGGGTGGAATTCTAGTTAATTGGAGTTAAGCCCAGTTGAACGGACCGTCTTGGTCCATCCATGTTCTCGTGCGGAAACTGTTGGACCGTTCATCCCCTGAGCGGCCCAATAAGGACCGTTCATCTTGTTTGCGGGCTTCATGTACTTCTGGCCCTATGTGGCCCATACTTGACCATTCTTATTAGTTGGAAGGCCCATTTCTGACCGTTCTTCTCTGAGCGGCCCATAATGATCCATCCATCTCTTGATCTTGTGGAGGCTAACCCTCAGCCCAGTACCTGTTAGTGCGGCCCAGAGGTGACCGTACATACCTTAAGCGGCCCATTAGTGACCGCGTATTGTCCAGACTTGATTTTCCATGTTTTGTGATATTGAACCAGAGAACCTATTGGTTCTTAATAATTTGAACTTCCTGGTCACAGTATTTTCTTAACTTACCCTTATTTTTTTTCTAAGTTGAGTCAAGAAAATAATTAAATAATATGGTGATACTATTATAGAAATTCAGGATGCTACACCCTCCCCCACTTTAAGGAATTTGATTCTCAAATTCACCGAATCTTATTAAAACTAACCTTAGAATAATTCAGGATATAACTTTCTAATTGCTTCCTCGGACTCCCACGTTGCCTCTTCAATTCCACGCCGACTCCACTGGACATTCACCATTAGAATGGGTCGATTCCTCAATTGTTGTTGCTTGAAGTCCAAAATCTTAATAGGCTTTTCTTCGTAAGATAAATCTTCCTTCAACTCCAAATCAGCATGTTGGATGATGTGTGAAGGGTCATAAACATACTTTCACAGCATAGACACGTGAAATACATGGTGAATGCATGATAATTGCGATGGTAATGCCAACCTAGAGGCAACTTCGCCTACCCTCTCCAAGATTTCAAATGGGCCAACAAACCTTGGGCTTAACTTGCCTCGAATCCCAAATCTTTTGATTCCTCTTGATGGTGAAACCTTCAAAAACACATGATCCCTGACTTGAAACTCCAAATCTCTTCTTCTGTTATCAGCATAGCTCTTCTGCCTAGACTGAGCAACCATCAAACGGTCTCTGATAACTTGAATATTCTTGAATGACTCCGAAATAAGATCTGGTCTGAGCTATTGCTTCTCACCAATCTCTTCCCAACAAAGAGGAGATCTACAACTTCGTCCATATAAAGCTTCAAACGGCGCCATCTGAATACTGGATTGGTAACTGCTATTGTAAGCAAACTCAATCAAGGGTAAATATTCGTGCCAAGTGCCTCCAAAGTCTATCATGCAAGCCCTCAACATATCTTCAACAATATAATTTGTTCTCTCAGTCTATCCGTCAGTTTGAGGGTGAAAAGTAGTACTGAAGTTCAAACGAGTTCCCAATGCTGCTTGCAGACCTTTCCAAAAGTGAGAGGTAAACCTGGGGTCTCTGTCAGATATGATGGATACAGGGACTCCATGCAACCTCACTTTTTTAACCCAATCGGCCGACCCCTCTCTCTCCCATTTCTCTTTCACTCTCTCACCCTCTCTCTCTCTCCATCGGCACTCTCTCCCCCTCTTGGTGGCATGGTCGCGTCGGGCCACCGCAGGATGCATGAGTGGCATCAACGGAAAGCTTGCGATGCGAGGAGCGCGGTGACGTCAACCTCGAGATGAACCACAGAGCGTGGAGACGGGACCGGGCAAGGAGAGCAGCGGCGACCCTCGGCTTGCATGGCGGCGTAGCGTAATTTTCATCGTGATCGAGGTAGGGGGACGGCTTCCTGACCTCGCTAGGATCATTTTCCCTACCATGCCCATCGTCTTTATGCCTTCCACAAGCCTGAACATCATCATTTGGGTTTTCGTGCCATGAACATCGTATTCATGTTTTAATCCTCCATGGCCATCGTTGCTGGGTTCTTAGATGATAAATTGTCGTTATGTGATGGTGGAATGGCAGGGAACAGGTTAAAATCGTGAATCCCGTCGATTTGGGTCGATCGGGAGGGGATCCGGTTATGATCCCCCCGGATTCGATTCTATGGTGGGGTGGCGGTCCTACCAGAGATCATTTTTGTGAAACTGTAAGGCGGTGGACCTTGGTGGTCCACAGCCCATGCGTTTCTGGCCTTGTAGCGGCCCATCATAGGACCATCTGATGACCCTTAGCGGCTGAACCTTCTACCGCTAGAGACCTTTGACCAGGCTAGATGATCTTTGACCATAGGTCGGTTAGTCTGGCGATTTATCGTAAAATCGCCAGAGAGCCTTTGGCAGATCCACCTTGGACCGCTAGAGCGTGGATATACAGTGTTAAGCAGTATGGCGGTGGAGCTTCACGGCCTAGTAGTAGACCGCTACACCCCTTGTAGCGGCCAGACATCCGACCGCCAGAGCCTGTAACGGCCAATGATTCAACCGCCATTTTCTGCAGAGTTTCAATTCATGCATGTTCATTTAATTATGCATTCCATGTTGCATATTCGCCATGTTTAAATTATTTTACAATTGACATTTACACTAAAGACCAAGCATGTCCAAGGGTGATTTAATGGGCCCAATTGACGGACTAGAGGCCCATGTTGACTCTAAACATAGGTAAATGACTTGCTAATCTTGGTACATGACTCAAATAAAAGGGAAATTACATGATTTATGACTCAAAATAAATAAGAAAATACATGACATGACTCGAAATAAAGTGGCGAACAAGACTATACGATGTCGACGAGCATCGAGTCCTGGAAGAAAATGAAGTGGCGGGAGATGTCCTCATCATACATCCGAGGTGCGGAGAACTCTACGCTGTCGAGTAAGGGTCCTCCCTGCTTTGATAGTGCTGCAGTAGGTCCTCCTGGCTTGCCTATGCGTCCTCTGACAGGGTCGGCCCTTCAACCTCACAAGGTACAGCTGGTATACCCTGATCCTAGTGGTGGCAGTCTATTCGTCTAGTATCACATCTTTTTGCTCATGCTGGACTCTCCAAGTTAGAGGTGGACTCTCATAGGTGTGGTCACTTTCAAGAATGGGTATGGGCTCAATATCCACTCTAGGTACCATTGCGGGGCCCTTGTAGGGCACAAGGTCCGCCACACTGTAACTAGGGTTGACCCTGTCTTCCCTCAGGAGGGCCAACTCATAGGCATTTATGCCCAAACACCCAAGACCTTAAAGGATCCAGTTCCTCGAGCCCTAAGTTTAGAGGCATCTCCAGGGAAGAGCCTCTCTATCCTGATCATTAGATAGTCACCTCCTTGAAATTCTAGGTGCCTTCTGTGGGTATCAACTTGACTTTTATAAAATTCATTACTTTTGATCATGTGCTTGTCGTGTATGGAATGCAGGGGTGCTAGTGAACTGAGACACATGGCATGTATGGGTGGCCCTAGACATCCATATGTAGACCTATCATGCTTATGGTTCCTGACAAATTTGGAGACATAGGAGGACCTGGGCATCCTCATGTGGACATATCATGCTTAGTCTCCCTATCAAGGGTGTTGAAGATTGGGGGGCCGGGGCATCCAAATGCCTCCCTTTCCCCCTGCCCTCCTTCGTACATCAAACCATCGCACCAATGACCCAGGTCCCTGCGCACCCAAAAACCCCACGCCTCCTCCTACTCCTTTCTCTCCCTTCATTCGACCCACAACAGCAAGAAGCGCCACACTGCCACCGTTCGCGCAAACTCTGCAACAATCGCAATCTACAAAGCCGTCGACCACCGCCACTTGTAGTCTTCTTCCTCCCTCTCCGAACACCAACTGACTACGATACCACAGCAACGCCAACAGGCCACCACGCTCCCACCAACGTCCTCCCTCTTCCTCTCCCTCCCTTTGCCTTCCTCCCGACACCGTCAAGCCAGTGAGCCAGGCCGCCTTCAGACACCACTCTCTACCGACGACTACGCCCTCCACCCCCCTACCGCCATCCGTCGTTGCAGACGTCCTGCCCTACACCGCTGCACCGCCGCCGATCCAACCCATCATCTCCGATGCAGGCCGCAGCCACCCTACGCCTCAGCTGTCCGTCACCACCATCCACGTCTAGACCGCCGTGAGTCCCCTCCAACTCGACAGCAACTGCAACGCTATTCTTTACTGGTTCCTGTGGCCATCCTACGACTGGCCGTCATTCGCCCCCCCTCCTTAGCACGTGAACAGCAAGGTCCCAGTAGCAGCAACCATGAGCCGCCGTCAATATCGCCAACCCCTTTCGACGCTACATCCTGGCCCCGCCGTCAACTTCCTAGACAATGCCATCCCTGCACTTTGGCAATCAGTCCTCGATTCCTCCCCCCATTCTTATTTGCTCGATACCTCCTGCGTAGGATGAGCCATTGGTTGTAACTCAGAGGGGGTCGGGTGGCCTCAACATCGCATTCAGGTATACGTCTGATCGCTCTTGATTTATATTTGATCATGTCATTCTTTTAGTATGCTTTTGTATGATGCGCATCGACATGTCAGCTATATAGGATTTCATTATATCATGTTGTTGGAGAGAGAGAGAGAGAGAGAGAGAGATTATTTTTTCTACTCTGAGTGCGCCTTTCCACGCGGGAACCTCCAAGGGCTGAAGCACACCTCCTGGTCGCTGATGCTCCGCCTTCACCTGCTGACAGGTCAAGCACCTGGCCACGAACTCGGTAACATCTCTCTTCATGCCAGGCCACCAGAACTGTCTCTGCACGTTCCGATACATCTTCGTCGCACCCGGGTGTACGGTGTACTTGCTCCCATGAGCCTCACGCAACACCGCACGATGAACCTGCTCCTCAGCTGAGACGTACAGCCTGCCACGAAAATGCACCGCCCTGTCCTCGCTGAGCACCACATCAAACAAAGCCAAAATCTGGGGCAACTCAGGGTCCGCATGTTGAGCCTCTGTCACCTAACGGTGGATAGCAGGGGTGACAGTCAGACTCGCGAGCACTGCTAACCCTGGCTCTTGAGGAATCTTGAGCCTGAAGGACACTTCGGGCCCTTTGTTCCCAGAGCCTCCACTTCCTCAACATCAAGGCACTGACCGCAACCTTCCGACTCAAGGCATCGGCAACGGCATTCATCCTGCCTGGCTAATAAGACAGGGTGAAGTCATAATCCTTCATATACTCCATCCAACACCGATGTCTAAGGTTCAAGTCCTTCTGAGTGAACACATACCTTAGACTCTGATGGTCAGTGAACACCTCAAACTTCTTACCGTACAGATTATGCCTCCAGATCTTTAACTTGAAGATCACAGCCGCCAACTCCAGGCCATGGGTAGGGTAGTTCTCCTCATAGGGCTTTAGCTGCCGCGAAGCATACGCCACCACTCTACCATGCTTCATCAACACAGCACCCAATCTGACCCTGGAAGCATCTGTACACACCACAAAACCTCCTGGTCTAGAAGGCAACACCAATATCGGAGCCGAAGTGAGCAATCTTTTCAGTTCCCTGAAGCTCTGCTCACACTCATCAATCCATAGGAAAGGTACATCCTTCCGCGTAAGTCTAGTCATCGGGGCCGCAATGCGAGAGAAATCTTGGATAAACTTCTGATAATATCCAGCAAGCCCCAAGAAACAGACCATGCAACGACTCATGCAAAGACTACCCTAGACTCAACCATGCTCTGATACCAATTTGATGCGGGACGAGACGACAGACTCGACCCCAATTTGAAATGCAAACCTAGGACTCTAGAAAAGCTCGTGTTCATCCCTTAATGAGGGAAGCGTCAGACTTTCACAGTTGAGAAACTGGCAGCGAGTCAAGGGTGGTCAAGCTCACTCTCGTACCCGGGTCGGGTCACGGGATGGGTCTCGCTCTCTCTCTCGCAGCGATGATTGATTTGATCGACGAGCTAGGATCCTAACACATGCTCTCTAGCAGCAGCAGTAAGAACATATACTAAGAAAGCAAAGCAACTACGACTACAAGGGGGTGACGATTGTACCTCCACGCTCCGGGCTTGGGGAAGATGACCCCAGCCAAGTCGGTAACTCCCAGTTAATACAACAGTAATAATTAATTACAGTAGTGAAAATAATGGCCCACTCCACACAGGGAGGTAAAGGGTGACACATGGGCCCGAGAGGACCGTTCTTGGGTTGACGGGCAGCACTTGACGGGTCCCATGCGGTGGTTGGATGCGATTCCGGCTCGGCGACGTGCTGGTCAGTGGGACAGCACTCACGGGCGTACAAAGGTGCCACATCCTCCGGAAGGCTTCTGGGGGCAGTGAACCACCAGGACGACAGCAGAAGGTCCTGAGACGATCTCTTGGAATGGTGGACACTGATTTGGCACTGGCGGGTATGGAGATGAATTAACGGTGCCTCTCCTCTTTGTTGTCCGGTTCTGAAATCGCCTGTGCAGTCTGGCGATAACATTCGTTGCAATCATCCCTGATGTCTGAATGATGCGAGGCTGGTGGTGCTGGAAAGCTTTCTTGAAGAACTACGATCCCAGGCTGGTCCTAGAATTTTTTACACTCTAGGCTGGCCGCTGGAGATTTTAGAAGGCGCGGGTTCACTGTGCTAGGACAGATAGGGCAGAAAGTGGACTTGAATGAGAACTAGGTTTGACCGAGGGGATGGCGAGGGATTGGCGCGGATTAGTTGCTTGGGTGCACGGTTTCTTCGGTGGAGGTAGGGAGGTAGATCACCTACTCTTCCTGCACGTTTTTCCTATAGTTTCACGTTATTCGGTACTAGAACGGGCGAGTTTGGGCTCGTTTAGGAAAAATCGTGATTTTGGGCGTTCGTAGGGTTCGCCAGAAAATGGTGACAATTTTTGATACAATTGGTATCAATGGATCCCTCGGGATGTCTGGATTTCGTTCCTGTAAGTTTTATCGCGATTGGTCGTCATTCGGGGCCGGTAGGAGCCCGGGAACCCCGGTGACCCAATTTTGGTCGATTCATCAAAATTGCCCTGATCTCCCGATTCGATGGTTGCATGTGGTCCTTCCGGCTTGTGGAAGGCATTTCTTGTCATCCTGTATCGATTCCCCTGCGTTTTGACGTGAATGGGGCGTGGAACGGGCCGATTCGACCTTTCTCCTATTTTTCACACCGTGTCGATTTAGCGGCTGTTCCAGAGACCGCCACAGTCTCTGGCGGCCCTACAATAGACCGTCACGTTCCCTTGGCATGTTGGTCAGCTCGAGGTCTGGTGAGTGTGATGGCCCAATCTTGGACCGCCACCTTTCTCTGGCGCCCCTCTGTTGGTCCGTCACAGACCCATGGTTCCTCGATTTTTGAGTCTGTGGGTTCGTTCTAGCGGTTCTAGCTCTGACCGCCAGAGCTCCGTAGCGCGCCTACGTTAGGCCGCTACATGTCATTTGACCGAGTCAATGTTTTAAGTCGATTGGCTCTAGCGGCCCAACCTTCTGCGTCAGAGTCGTGTAGCGCGCCTCTATTAGGCCTCTACAGGTCTGTCTGTCTTAGGTTATTGTCTAGGGCAGTAATTGTGGTGATTCATCCTTCGACCGCCAGGTCTGTGTAGCGCGTTTGTATTAGACCGCTACGGTGGTTTGACAGGGTAAGTCGGTTCGGGGTCAACTATGTCTAGCGGCCTATTCCTTGACCGCCACAGTGCCCTAGCGGCCCAACCCTTGACCGCCAGAGCCCGCCTCTGGCAGGAGCTAGCACAGAGCCGGCCAGCAGACGCAGTAGAGATGGCACTCCTACGGGCGGCGCTAGAGTGACTCCGAGCTAGTGCGGAGGAGTTAGTGCCAGTCCGTGTCAAGGCTGAGCACCACCAGTCTGAGGCAGAGCGAGCCCGACTTCAGGTGGCAAAGCTGGAGGGGTTAGTGGAGGGCCTCAGAGAGTCGAGTCGGGAGCACAGCAAGGTGGCACCGAGCGACTGCCACGACACCCACGATAGCTTCCGCAGCTACTTCACGGGTTCCTCCGGCCGCCGAAGGAATAAGGAGGAGGAGCATCGCCGACACCGGCGTGAGGAGGACACTAGCTCTACGATGGCCCCGCCATCGAAGAGGCAGGAGGGAGGAGGAGACATCGACAGGCCAGAGGGAGCGGCCTGACTTTGTACCCCGACACACTGTTGTACATGATATGACATGATGCGATATGATATGTTTTTTTTAGTTTATTTTCTTTTGTTATGAATGAATATGAATGTATTTATGGATGCTGGTCGGGTCGTCTAGTGAGTCGTGTCAGTTCGTCTAGGTCGTAGGTTCGTGTCCACAAATCGAGTCTCAAAGTCATCCCCCATCAGATGTAGATGCTAAATGACTGACACACGACAGACCCAAGGGAGACACGGGAGAGCGGTGAGGAGAGAGATGTCCCGACCAAGTGCAGAGACGCGCGAGAGTGAGAGACGTCCCGACTGAGAGCCGAGAGGCATGTGAGGGTTGAGGATGAGGGAGTGGTGAGGAGAGAGACGCTCTTACTGAGAGGCGTGGGAGAGATGCGAGAGTGGTGATGAGAGGGACGCTTCTACTGAGAGGCGCGAGTTAGATGCGAGAGTGGTGAGGAGAGAGACGCTCCTACTGAGAGGCTCGGGAGAGACGCGAGGACGTTCTGACTTACACGGGAGATGAGGAAGACTAAAAAAGGAGTGACAGGGTCTTGAACGGTCGTCCAGATGGCCGTTCAGAAACTATAAGGTCCGACGTAGAACTCAGCTTCGTTGAATAATTTGGACAAATAATAGACCGCGCATTCCCTCTTTGCATCATCGTATTGGGCCAAAATTTCTCTGATAGATTCTTCCGTGGTGGAGACATAGAGCAACAGAGGCTGACCCGGGATCGGGGGTGCCAGAACGGGAGGATTTAAGAGATAGTTCTTCAGGTCATAGAAGGCCTTTTGACATTTATCATTCCATTCAAATTTAACCTCTCCCTTTAGTAGGTCGTAGAAGGGTTTGCACCGCTGAGAATGGTGAGATATAAATCTCCTAATAAATTATAAATGCCCAATTAGACCACGGACTTCCTTGATGTTTTTGGGAGGAGGCATTTCAACAATGGCCTTAACTTTGTTAGGGTCAATTTCGATCCCTCTTTTGCTGACTATGAACCCTAAAAGCTTACATGAAGATACCCTGAATACACATTTCTTGGGGTTCATCTTGAGTTGGTGCTCCTGAGACCGTTGGAGAACTGCCCGGAGGATTTCTGCATGGCAAGTCCTGGTTTCAAATTTAACCAGAATGTTATCCACGTATACTTCCATATGGACGTGCATCATGTCATGGAAGATGGCCATCATCACCCTTTGATATGTTGCTCCTGTATTCTTGAGACTGAAGGGGATGACGACATAACAGTAAGTCCCCCACTGAGTGGTAAAAGAAGTCTTCTCCTGGTCTTCCTCTGCCACGCAGATCTGGTTGTACCCCGAGAAACCATCCATGAAGGAAAGCATCTCGTAGCTAGTGGTGTTGTCCACCAGGACATCTATGTGTGGGAGAGGAAAATTGTCCTTTGGGAAAGCACGATTGAGGTCATGTAAATCTATGCAGATATGGACCCTACCATCCTTCTTCATAACAGGCATGATATTGGATACCCATTACAGGTACAAGACCACCCTGATGAACTTGGCCTTATGGAGCTTGTCAATTTTCTCTTTGACCTTGAGTGCGAGCTTCGGGTGAAGTCACCTTAACTTCTACTTGACAGCTCGAGCGTCAGGCTAACCCAAAAAATCACTCTAAAAGTCCGAAACCCACTCAGACACGATCCGCAACCCGTGAAAACACGATCCAAAAATCTAAGGTGTTACAGCCCTCCCCTCCTTATAGAAGTTTCATCCTCGAAATTTAGGACAAAGCACAGAACTCGGGGGAAAGGACTCACCCGATGAGTAGGACTTCATGGTCACAGCACCACCATGCTACACACCGAACAACCAACACTGAGGGACACCGTCGGACCAACACAATCAAAAGAGCCCTCTCGCTCTACCATAGCAATCACGCCTGGCCCCACACCAATCGGGGTACACGAAACTAACAAGTCTGACATCACCTCAGCACCCTCGAAACTGCCAAGGGCATAGCACACCCGACAAGCTCTGCATAAGGAGAAACATACGATCCTCAACAGGGAGACCGCACCTCACACCCACTCGGGCTGATAGCTTCTCCCACTGCAAGACACCGAGCACTCCCTACGAGAAGTGCCTTCATACCTCATCCTCAGATGGCAACCTTGCTCCCGACCAACAACAACCAACTCTCAGCTCCCACATACACATCGATCCCTTGTACAGCTCCCTCCGAGCCAAGGGAACACCACAATCTGGATAGTGGCACCACCAGATGCACCATGCTCCAAACTCTCTCAAGTCTTGTCATAGAGTAGCACTCCATCCATAACCGCCACATCTCTCGATCGATCTCGAACCTCACACCCGCCGAACAACCAACGCAATAAACCACCTCTCATCAGGGGGCTTAACAATTCCAGCAACTTTCTCGACTACCCATCATGGTAGCCACATGGAATCTCCTTGCCAAAATTGACACCTCTCACTCCTTGGATCCCCCTCCGAAACATCCACATTGAGCAAAGTTGGTCAACTCCCAAGCTCATTCCTGAGCATTGAACACCAACGCCAAACAACCGACCCAAAAGGCCACGACCCACCTCAATATCATTCGCTAAGTGGCTCCACCCTAAGCCACGCGACACAATTCAAGGGGAAAACTGGCGCAACATACAACCTCAACCAACCACTCTCGCCATTGAGCTTCTCGATTCTCA